>SJXQ01013183.1:0-102365 GCA_006408695.1 Aepyceros melampus
GACCTCCCCAGACAACCATTTTGCTTTTTTGCATTTCTTTTCCATGGGGATGGTCTTGATCCCTGTCTCCTGTACAATGACGTGAACCTCTGTCCATAGTTCATCAGGCACTCTATCAGATTTAGTCCCTTAAGTCTCTTTCTCACTTTCACTGTATAATCATAAGGGATTTGATTTATGTAATGCCTGAATGGTCTAGTGGTTTTCCCTACTTTATTCAATTTAAGTCTAAATTTGGCAATAAGAAGTTCATAATCTGAGCCACAGTCAGCTTCCAGTCTTGTTTTTGCTGACTGTATAGAGCTTCTCCATCTTTGGCTACAAAGAATATAATCAATCTGATTTCAGTGTTGACCATCTGCTGATGTCCATGTGTATCCTTAATTAAGTCAAATTCTGGCTTACAGAGAATTGAGGCTATCTGCACTCAGAATAGCTGATTCTAAAGCTATGTTTATGCCAAAAGAATTAGTTCATCTCCGATTTTCGATAGACTTTTCATGGTTGCAATCATGATATACTATTTTAGACAACCTACTAATAAGAGAATATTTGGCCAGTTTCAACCAACATATAACTAAAATCCATCAGACAGGATTTTATGTAGTAATCTCATCTGAGCTTGTATCAATACATATTCATAAGGTGCATATGAAATGTCAAAGGATAATGCCAGGTAAGAGTTATTTAAATAAAGATGATATATTCCTAGGGGAATTTTCTAGCCCATCATGCCTCCCTTTTTTGGTACAATGGATCCAAACTGTAGTTTCTAACATCTGTGATAATATGATTCAGTTTTCCAAGTAAGTTATAATTTAACATTATATGTAATTGACTTTATATACTTTTATTTATATTAAATTTATAAATAGTCAATTAAAAAATATACTAATATATAACAAGTTTGGGGTTTGCTTCGGTCTTTTGCTTTAGAAACTTTGGGAAAATAATGATTATGTTTTCGACAATTAGATATCAAAACATACATTGAGACATCACCCTGAAACTATGGCAGCTTTTAAAGGTTATAAACATACATATTTTTATAAGACCTATTGGATTTTAATGATACTTGTGTAGATTCAAACTGCAGAAACAGCCACCATACATAGAGATGAGAGGTTATAATTCATAAAATTAGAGTGATTCCCTAGTTGACATTTTCTACTGTCTTTTCCCTTTAGTTGTTATAAAACTTTTTTTTTTTTTGCAAATCATCTCTGACTTCTTTTAATTTCCTACACCTGCATCATGTGATTATTGTTGAATCCAGTAGGGTTACAAAGATGTAATGTGTATACATAGTGAAACTCTTTTCTGCCATTTAACTTATGTACATTTTGGGGCTCTTTTCTAATTAAAAGTATTCTATTGATTTATTTTTTAAGGATCTTCCTGAATTATACTAATATAAATAGTTTTTGTGTTGAAAATATAATTACAGGGCAGTTTTTCTGTGTACATACAACTTTAAAGTTTATTGCTCTTGAGATGGGTCAAGTCCCCTGGGAATCTGAAGATTTCTATCCCGAAGCTCCTGAAGCTCAACTCTGCGTGATTTATCTGAAGAAGAAAACCCCAAGCAGATTCCTGTTCAGTGTGCTTTGTACATGTGGTAAAAGAACTCTGAAGGAAATAACTTTTAGAGGATATGCTGGTGAGTCAAGCAAGAAGGCAGCTGACAAAGGGAAAGAAAGAGACAAAGTGGAGACACTAAAATAATTATATATCTGTCAATTCCTTTTTTTTCCTGTTAAACACACACCTATTTTTTTCCCCTGTGAAAAGTTCATTTAAAGCTGTCTACCTCCAGCTATATGAAAAAACTCACAATGCATTCAATAGTATAATACAAATCCAGAATGTTTTCAAATTTCCTTCTTTTGTGGCTTTTGAGATTGACAGCTCTATAATTAGGGATAACAAAGAAGAATGGAATTAATAAGATTCAAATATAGGGTCCCAGTCAGAAATCTGGAGTGGAGAATAAGGGGAGAAAGGAAATCAAGGGATATAAATCATATAATCTTATTGTAGGCTGAAAGCTAGACCTTCAGCTTTTATACAACTACTTATTTGTTTAGATTTTACACAACTAGTTAGATGTTCTGACTTTATATAAAAACTAGTAGGTCATAGGAACACTAAAATTGATCCTCAGACTCCAGCGTATATATATGGACCTGAAATACAATTTTGAAAAAATGCTCCACCAAATACTTAGTATGTTAAAATGTCCCCGGGACCCCAGCTAAATTAAAATAAACCTCTTATCAGAACAAAAAGCTTGGGGACTGTAACCCAAGCATCCTGCTATATTTTGGGAGGGAGGTGTTTACAATATTTTTAAGCAAAAATTACTGGCTTTCATCTGGGAAGCTCTTGTTCTTCAGGACATTCTCTTCATTTTTTGCTTGCTGTTTTGTTTAATTAACCCATTTGATGTTCTACAGGATATAAAAAGTCATGTGGAATATGTTTATGTGTTTTAAAATTTTACCATATGTGCCATAATTGTACTGTATTTTACTGTGTTGTATAGTGTTATATTTACTTCTTCTTGTTTTATTTACTTATATTCACCTTCTTCTCTTAGATGTCTCTGATTTAGAATAATAGATTTCCAGATCTGATCTTCTATTCAGCAAGTAAACAGGCCGTGATGATAGCACTAAGAATTATTTAGATGTTTATTTAGTCATTCATTTCATGTTAATGCAAATCACTTGTCAAAATGTAAATTGTGTGGGGCATCTCTTTAGCAAATAACTTTAAGGAAGCATATGCAAAACCAAAATGAGTAGTTATCAGGAAACTTGGATTTTAGTTATCAACTCTTTGACAGCTTTTACACATTCTTAGCAAGTCATTTCAAATATTTCTTGACAATTATAATCTCAATTATTAAGATACTAAAAATTTAGTGGGGAAAATTAGCAACCAAGAACTTTGAAGAATGATGTAAGTTCCAAGAAATCTAAGAGACTGTGCATATAGGTAATGAGCCACACAGAGGCAGATAAGAAAACTATTATTAACTATTGAGAATGATTAGAAAAAGCTAAGAGAGAAAAGACCTTTAGCCCAGAGTTCTGCAACCCAGAAATTCCTTAGCTGATTAAAAGTAAAAGGGTTACTGTCTTTATGCAGAGGAATCAGTCTGGTCAAGAGCAAAATAGAGATACAAGTACAAGGTCAGAGGCCATGGGGCTGATACCTGCTGCCTTGATATAGATGTGGTTACAGAAGAAGGTATTCCAAAAGACACAGTGCTGTCAGTGAAGATGCCACTGGGAAAGCCTTGCCTAATGGAAAAGTCTTTAGCATGGATGCCAGTGGGTTTTCAAACATTTGTGTTATAAATTCACAGAGATAAATTTAGCGCTTAAAGCTATAGATAGTTTCAGGATTGAGGAAACCTATTTATCTTTACTGTGTTTTATTACTTTTTAAAATCCTTGCTTGTTTGTTCCATATTTATAGTTTTCATGGTAAGCTATCCCCTCAAATTCTGAGTAAGAAGTAAACACTAAAAATATTAACGCATCATCAGTGCACAGTTTCCTTCAAAGAAGCTTCAGTAACACCCTTTGCTATTTTCTTTGGCCTCACAAAATTATGAGGGAAAAGTATTTACATGTTTCCTTGCTGATAGCTATACAGGAACTCTGGCTAATGAGTAAATCAATTACGTTGCATTGACAATGGCTAAATTAAAATAAGAGTTAGGATCGGGTTATTGACTTGTTATGGATCTGTGACCTAGTCTTCATTAAAGAATAATAAATTAAGCATCTAAGTGTTCACTTCACATAGATCATTCAGATGAAACAAGCTTCCTGTTCAACTCAGTATATAAAACTGTAAAAGATAAAAATTTCACCACTATTCTCATAGTTATTATAAGTCAAGCTGCTGCTGCTGCTGCTAAGTCACTTCGGTCGTGTCCGACTCTGCGACCCCTTAGATGGCAGCCCACCAGGCTACCCCAAGCTACATGCGTTTATTATTAACAGCATGTCTTTTTAAAGTAGAATTTTTTTCCCTACCTCAATTACCTCTATTTTTTTTTAATTGAATTCCTTCTTTGTATCAATTTCTCATTTTTAGGCTGCACCATTCTAAACCTTATTTTATTTAATTCACTTTTCAAACTACCTCTTATATTTTTTTCTTTTTTTCCTTTTAACTCCACGTATTTCTTTCTGTTGCATTTTTCTTCTTTTTGTATGGATTTTTTGTTTGTTTGTTTGTTTTGATCGGTGGTCTGCTGAGAGTTTTTAACTTTTTTTTTGGTCTATGATTGAATGACTATTCATTGTAGCACATTAAAAAATATCTCTTTTATTTCTTGATGCTTTATATTATCGAAAACATTCAAACTATCTTCATTCAAGTGTTTTAAAATATTTTTGTATGTATTGCTTATCATTCTTTAATCCCTCATTTTCTCTGTAATTTAACACCGCATTGATTTAAATGATTTATTTTATGATCTTGACTCTAACTATGAATATTTAGAAACTATATGGGCTGTTTTATAGGCGCTCTGTTACCATACCTTCAGGGCAAGGACTTCTAAGAATTAGCTGTGTGATCACTGCTTTTCTCCCTCAAAGAAAGGTCATCAGTTTATATAAAAGCTACTTTGAGGAGACAGAATCAATACTAACCCCAATAAATGTGAAATACCAGAATTTAGTAGAAACCAATTGTGATTTTGAATGTCTCAGGGATATTTGTTTGGTACTTGATAAGGTTAAATAATGCGAAATAATGTAGCTAAGACATTTTATTAATTCCTTTAGCTGAGTACACAAAGTTACCTTGAATCTGTCCATCTCAGAAATTAATTTTACATAAATACAGATGGAAGAGCAACAGTGCATATGAACTATAAATTTGTACAGAAATGAAGATCTTCTAAGGTTCTATCATCAATCAATGAAATTAAAGGTGAATGTTCTAGAATTTTTGAAGAGAATCCCATGGACAGAGGAGCCTGATGGGCTACAGTCCATGGGGTTGCAAAAAGTCAGACACGACTGAGTGACTAATATTTTTAATATTAAAAAAGAGAGAGTTTGACACATGGTTAAAATCTTTGCAAGGGGCCTAAAAGTTGAAGTCTATAAGCAGATTATTGCTACCTATAGAAATAAAGTAATTTATAGAATAAAATCCTACTGCATCCCAGTGAATAATATATTTTACCTAAAATATTGTACATATTTCTCTGATATTAAACTCTTAAAATCATTAATATTTTTATTTAAAAGATTGAATTAATCTTTACCATGTCCTAAGAAGTGGGTACAGAAAGTATCATCATTCCCATTTTAAAGTTTGAGAAAAGTACAGCTAATGATTATTCAAATTATTTTGAGAAAATATAGATTTTCCTTACATTAAATCAACAATGTCAGAAAGCCCATTTTCATTATTGGATTTCAGAAATTTCATTTTCTTACAGATATAAAGCTGCTTGAGCAAAATACTTTGCAAATCATAAAACTCTGCTTGATTTCTCTCTTTGCAGAGCTCTTAAAAGTAATAATCTATTTCAATAAATTTAAAAGATAAGGCCAGGAAATACAACTAAATAAAAATACACTTGTAAAAGTGATATACCTGGTAATCACAAGAGTAATTCCCATGTTGCTGAAAGGCCATTTCTAGCTCTTAATTCCATTATATTTATTACTATGAGATTCATAAAACTCCCTCAAATTTTTATAGATCTTTTAACATACCAATCCTTTGAATAGTAATAGGAGTGGTTAATTTTTTTATGGAGTATTTGCTTGTTTGTTTGTTTTTTGAGGTCAGATTTTATAATATGCTATAATGCACCCAGATTTAGGTTCTAACATCAGACATGTAATATTTGTCATTGTCTTCCATTTGCTTAATGATCTCTCTCCCTTGGGATGTTTTGCTTATGAATATAGAAGCAAGATTTTCACATAAATCATGAAGTGTTTGTTCAATTCTTTCTATTACTTTTCCCTTGCTTAAGTTGTTGCTGCTATTATAATCAGTGTTAATTCTTTGTATGATATAATGTTTAACTATCTTAAGTTTTCCAAAGAGCTGAAAAACTTTCAAATTAGAACACTACTAAAAAACAGCTAACAACAACAACAAATTAGGAAAAAAAAACTCAAAACGAACAAAAAAATCCACAAAAAAACAAACCCCAAACAAACAAGCTACCTATTTGCTGTTTCATCAAAAGTTGTCTGTGTTTTAGTCAAGTACAAAATGTACGTCAATACTTTTCTAGTAAACATATAGAGACCTAACGACAAAATTGGTTAAGTGAAACAGACAACAAAGAAAGAAAGAGAGTCAAATCAACAATAAAAGCTTTTCATTGAGGAACCCATTTCATCATTTTAAGACAAGCTTAATATTGACATGACTGTACATTTCTCAGCTTCTGTTTTATCTACTGCTCGTTCATGTAAGTGATTCTAAAAATATAAGTTCAGGTATACAGATCTACAAAACAGCATCAGTAGTTACATGGACTCAAACTACTCCCACATATGCTGGGAAATATTGAGGGCAAAAGAAGAAGGGGGAGGCAGAGGATGAAATAGATAGGTAGTAGCACTGGCTCAAAGGGCATGAATTTGAGCAAACTCCAGGAGATAGTGGAGGACAGGGACGCCTGCTGTGCTGCAGTTGATGGGGTCGCAGAGAGTCAGACAGGCCTTAGCAACTGAACAGCAACAACAACAAAATACCTGTTGCAGTTTCTTTTTTCTCAAAAGAAATTGCACTCTTCTGATTTTGTAGCCCATTCCTGCCTGTGGTTATAATTTCCACCTCAGGATTTTTCATTACTTCCTCCCCTTTCCTTCTGAATCAATGATTCACTATGACAGCAAAATCAGACTATTAAAATATAGGTTGAAAATGAAAGTGTTAGTCACTCAGTCATGTCTGACTCTTTGCGACCCCATAGACTATAGCCCACCAGGCTCCTCTGTCCATGGAATTCTCAAGGCAAGAATACAGGAGTGGGTTGCCATTTCCTTTACCAGGGGATCTTTCTGACCCAGGGATCAAAGCTGGGTCTCTGGCATTGCAGGCAGATTCTTTACCAGTTAAGTAATTTAATATATCTTTTACAAATTAACTATAATACAGCCTTCACTGATATTCAAGTTTATCCACAAGTTGATAAACTGTGAAGTTTTCATTGTATGCTGTGTGAAGGATGGAAGAATGTACCTCACCCAAATATGCCATTTTGACATAAGGATTATTTTGAGCCAAAGGCCCTTGAAAAATAGCAAAAGCAAGAAGAGTGTTCTGACCTCTTCTTTGTCTTTCTGAAAGCAGAAGATAAAACTCACATGGGAAAGATACCCTCCCTGTATCAAGAGGAAAGACACATTCTTAGTAATGGAGATGGGAGTTCAAGTGAAGAGAAATTTGTACAAACAGATCTTATCAAAATAACTTTTATCTTCCATTGGCTTTTTCCATATTTTTACTTTTCTACCATATTATTTCCTTGTTCATTCTAGTATCAAAGCATATAGATCTGGCATCTCTCAGCTCTGTGATTTCTGTCTGGTACTTTAATAATTTTCTATCTCTTTGTTGAAATGTTCACTTTATACTCCTGACCTTTTGCTATTATTCAGTTACTAAGTCATGTCTGACTCTTTGTGATCCCATGGACTGCAGCACACCAGGCTTCCCTGTCCTCTACTGTCTCCCAGAGTTTGCTCAAGTTCATTTCCATTGAGTCGGTGATGTCATCCAACCATCTCATCCTCTGTTGCCTCCTTCTCCTCTTGCCCTCAATCTTTCCCAGCATCAGGGTCTATTCCAAGGAGTTGGCTGTAGCATCAGGGTGCAAAGGATTGGAGCTTCAGCCTTAGCACCAGTCCTTCCAATGAATATTCAGGGTTGATTTCCTTTAGGATTGACTAGTTTGATCTCCTTGCTGTCTAAGAGACTTTCAAGGATTTTCTCCAGCGTCACACTTCAAAAGCATCAGTTCTTTGGTGCTCACTCTTCTTTATGGTCCAACTCTCACATTTGTACATGACTACTGGAAAAGCCATAGCTTTGACCACATGGACCTTTGTTGGCAAAGTGATGTCTCTGCTTTTTAATATGCTGTCTGTTTGTCATAGCTTACCTTCCAAGGAAATACATCTTTTTGATTTTTAGTTCTAATTTTTAAAGAAATTCTAAAATTTTTAATTTTAAATTTTGTGGTCGCAGTTGCCATCCACATTGATTTTGGAGCCAAAGAAAATGAAATCTACCACTGTCTCCACTTTTTCCCATCTCTTTGCCATGAACTGATGGGACCGGATGCCATGATCCTCATTTTTTTGAAAGTTGAGTTTTAAGTCAGCTTTTTCACTCTCCTCTTTCACCCTCATCTTTAGTTCCTCTTCATCTTTTACCATTAGAGTGGTATCATCTGCATACTTGAGGTTGTTGATATTTCTCCTGGCTATCTTGATTCCAGCTTGTGATTCATCTCTTAACCTTGGATGAGAGAATGTAGCAGGTTAATCACTTATCTCCTTTCCATTTGCAGCAAGGAGTTTTACCTTGCTCTCTCTCTTTTTTTTTTTGGAGCATTTGCTTCTGTTTCTCTGTTCCTTTATCCTCTGTGTTGATTTCTGAAGAGGTATGGATAAAAGAGCCATATCTCCCAGACCTGACAGAGTGGTCTCATAGAGAAGAGAAACCTTATCACTGAGTCCATCACAACCTGTTGGTCACCTCTCAAACCTTTGTGATTATCTAAGCTTCCTTCTTTGTTCTTAGTATCTCTGAGTATATAAAGGCGTGTCGTGGTCTTTCAGCAACCCAGTGGGTAGAACCTCAGCTAACACTTATGTGTAGACTGATTAGAAGCTGGACATTTAGGCAGCATTTTTAAGGTTTGCAAGTCAACACCTTTCAGGGAGATACGTGGAGATGGCTGTTTCTGTTCTGTTTTCCGTACTGAAACACATTTTGGTGGGGATTTTTCCTCATTCATCTCTTCCGGAATCACTCAACTAGTTCCTGAATTTCTTTCAGAGGAAATTTATCCATGTGCAGCTACCTATTCAGTTTGCGTGCGGGAAGATATGAGTTCAGGAGCCTCCTATATATCTCAGTAAAACTAGGCAAAACAAGAATAAATTAACTGAACAATGCCATAAAAAAAAAAAACTTTTGTAAAGATGTGTACCTTGATTTCCACACAAAGCAGACGACTGATACTTTTTTTGCCTTTTGTGTGAAATGCAAACAACATTGCTGTTCAGTGTCTGACTCTTTTCAACCCCATGGACTACAGCACACCAGGCTTCCCTGTCCTTCACTATCTCCTGGATTTTGCTTGAACAACATTAATGTGGAGGGAAAAACCCAACCAAATAAAAAACAATCATTTGCAAATGGTTCTCATAAAAATGCAATCTTTTAAATGCATGTAAACTTCATTTTTGATATTGATACCAAACTAAAACATAATAGAGGGAATATTAGCTGATATTGTGCATTATAAACATAAGAATTTTGTAGCTTTGATGGGTCATTTATCTTAGTTTTCTCCCTAGATAACTAAGGTTAATGGTAAAAATCTAACCTTGTCCCTTTCAGTGTTGCTGTGATCAAGTAAGGTAATTCATAAAGATTATGTAACTCTGTATGACTATGTTCTTGTTGTTGCTAATATCACCACCATCATCCAAGTATGAAGTACTAATTATTCCTAGTATCTGGAAAGGAAATATATTAACTTTTTGAATAGATATCAAGATACAAATGGCAACAATCAATCCTGTTCACCAGATTGGGCAGTTCTTAAGTGAAATTGTTCCAGAGACAATGCAGAATTTAAAATATTGGTGCTCACAGATGTATAGAACGGCCTTTTGGACTCTGTAGGAGAGGGAGAGGGTGGGATGGGTTGGCAGAGTGGCAGTGTAACATGTGTGATATCATAAGTGAAACGAATCGCCAGTCCAGGTTTGATGCAGGATGCAGGATGCTTGCGACTGATGCACGGGGATAATCCAGAGAGAGGGTGTGGGGCGGGAGGGGGCAGGTGGGGGTCGGGATTGGGAGTTCATGTACACTCGTGGCTGATTCATGTCGATGTTTAGCAAAACGAATACAGTATTGTAAAGCAAAACAAACTAAAAAAATTAAAATTAATTAAAAAATAAATAAATAAAATAAAATATTGGTGCTCAGCAGTACACTTTGGATTTAAGATGCTTAACTGTTTTACTATATTAAACCTTTATACTCTTCCTTATTTCTTTCTTTACCATCTGGCTCCTAAGCTCATATATTATCATTTTGTTGGTGGTGTTGTTTTTGTTTTTGACAACTCTAGATGGGGGTCAAGTGCAAAGGGCATAATTCTTATTTCAACTCCCACCTTTACATGTGACACTTTCAACATTTCAAATTTCCAATCAGAGGTGAACTAGAGATTCTTCAGGTAGCACAGATCTGTCAACTTCTTAAAAGTGTCAGCTATAAATTGGCACTTGCCATGGATGCTTGCCGTCTACCTCTACAAGGATTAAATCATGTGCTGCTGCAGCTGCTGACCTTCAACACTGCTTGAAGGAGTTCAGGGTGAAGAGCAGAAATGAGGCACTCTGTGCTCAGGGAAAACTGGCAGGACAGGTCTTCAGATAGTTAGATATTCTCGGGAGCTGATTTATGAGCCCAATTCTTATATCATCTAATATCTAGAAAAGCACTAAAATCCTTCATGGTGATGATTGTTTCTCCTGACTACCAGAAGCTTCATGATTCCAGCAAAAACCTTCTACAAAAAAAAAAAAAAAAAAAATCTGTGCTTGATGCATTTACTCCCCCTTCACCAAAATCACATGTATGCTGACCATCCCCTTACCTCTTTGGAGCAGGTTCTCAGAGCTACCTAAGGTGCTGTCTCCCTGGTTCCAGTCCCCATTTTGCCCCAAATAAAACTTAACTTGCAATTCTCACATTGTGCATATTTTTAGTTGACAAAAGTAGGTGCAATAACTCAAACACCATTTAGATGAAGTTATGGGGAATCTTGGTGATTTTAAGCTATTTGATAGATTTGAGTTAAACTAATTCTATGATTCACAGTGCACCTTTTAAAGGGAATGAATTTCAGAAATACCATATTTATTCTTTTCAGCAAAATTCTAAATTAACCATCTAGGAAAAGGAGACCTTATTAAGCCACGTAGTGGAAGTGAAAGTGTTAGTCACTCAGTTGTGTCCAACTCTTTGCAATCCCACGGACTGTAGCCTGACAGGCTCCTCTGTCCAGGGAATTCTCCAGGCGAATACTGGAGTGGGTAGCTATTCCCTTTTCCAGGAGATCTTCCTGACCCAGGGAATGAACCCAGATCTCCTGCACCAAGGCAGATTCTTTACTATCTGAGCCACCCAGGAAGCCCTATTCATCCATAGTTATAGATATTGTTACCTTAGTTGCTATTGTGGTTCAGTCTTCAAAAGGAAATAATACATGACTACATTTAATGTTAACCTTGGCACACGATAAAAATGTGACCCAAAGCTTCTGGATAAATGTTGCTTTTTGACAGACAGGCATAATTAAAAAAAAAAAAAGCTTCATTAACCTAATGAAGGGATTGATTCTCCCAAACAACTTTCAAACTGAATACCTAGCTTGGATTTAATATCCTCTTTTCCCCTAAAATAATGTATTCAGTTACAGTTTTCCTCCATAATGAAAATTTTTAAGAATAATTGAGCATTGATCTTCATGATCTAAGACCTAACAGATCAATCTTGCCCAATGTCTGTGAACATATACGAGACTGTTTTTGTTTCATAAATAATTATACCACTATATACTTTCAATTGTATTTTAATTCATTTGTGGCATATAGATTTCATAATCATGTTAGTCATTCAGTTGTGTCTGACTCTGCAACTGCATGGATTGTATCCTGCCAGACTCCCCTGTCCGAAGAATTCTTCAGGCAAGAATACTGAAATGAGTAGCTATTCCCTTCTCCAGAGGATCTTCCTGATCCAAGGATCGAACCCAGGTGTCCCAAATTGCCTGCAAATTCTTTACCATCTGAGCCACTGGGAAAACTCAATTGTCAATTCCTCCTTTGGACCTTAATTGAACCAGTGACCTAAGGATCACTTAATCATGAGAGATTCTTAATCATGAGTGATATAAAATCATATTCTTGGATGAGAAAATTTTCTGTCTCTTGCTACTGCCTTGACAGATTCCCATATTTTCCCAAATGCTAAAATACCTACCTGGTACTGGTTTTGAGTGATATGATAGTAATAGAGCATTATTCCTGACTGTAATTCATTTTGCTTGCATATCAATCTTGCTGTATTTGAATGCATACAAGGAATACTAATCACTGTACTGTATGTCTTTAATCTCTGTCATAAAGAAGTAACTTTATTTGCATATGTAAGATATTCAATAATATTTGCATAAAGGAAAGTCAGACACTTTGATTACTAGTAAACTTTTTATAGTTTATAAGGCTCTATACTTAAGTTTCCCCCCTTAATTACTTTTTTTTGCCAAGTTGAGTTTTTCTCTTATTTTTATGCCTCCCATTCTGGAGGGTATGCTGGTAAGAGCTACTATTCAAGAAGACAAAATGGTGAGAGAACCTCAATCAAAATTTGACAATCAATGGATTAACAAACTTTTAATTTAGGAATATATTCCAAAAATTCTCAATCCATACAGGTAAAAACTGAGTTATTTACCTCTTTAACTCTAGTATTTTTTTCCTGTCCATTCTTAGATGATAAATAATAAATAATCAAATATCTACTATTTATCATACAGTATACAAAAATTTTCAAATCTTGTTTAATGAAGAGTTGAAACAAAGTTTTAAAAAAGAAGCTAAAAAACAAGTTACATCTTTAGAAAAATTTTGGGTGAGCAATGCTCCTTTGTGTTCTGTCCCCGCTTTCTTCAATTCTCCCACAATTAATCTGAAAAGTGTGAAAATCTGCAATCACTGCCTGTCTATGAAAAATGTCACAAAACTTCTGTGTTCTAAGGCATGAAACAGGCTAAACCAGATAAATGTGGCTGAGTTTTATTACGGTTTTCAACTATAGTTATCAATCTCTCCCACAGCGACATTTTTTTGAATATCATACTGCTGGCAATCCACCTGCTACTTTTTTTACTTTTCCCCTGATCACACTAAATTTCTGCAGATCAATATCCTGTCTTTTCATCTATCAATCTAGCCAATAAAATTCTATAATCATTAACATTCACCTTTCTGCACTTTGGTGACTATTTTTATCAGCTTTTCTTCATAGTTAACAATTTTGTTTAAATGTTACAAACTAGTTTTCAGTTTAATAGTCTGTAAGCTACAATAGGGCTTCCTTGGTGGCTAAGATGGTAAAGAATCTGCCAGGATACCTGGATTTGATACCTGGGTCAGGAAGATCTCCTGGAAAAGGAATTGTCTACCCACTCCAGTATTCTACCTGGGGAATCCCATGGACAGGGTAGCCTGGTGGGCTATAGTCCATGGGGTGGCAAACAATCAGTCACGACTGAAGCGACTTAGCAAGTGTGCAGGCTACAATAAGATATAGAAGAATTGAAGGAACTAAATGGATCACCCAGCCTGCAAATGTATTTAACCTATGGAATTTGCTACTTTTTATTTTTCAAAATAATTTGGATTCACCTCCCTCTACCATTTGTCATCTGCCATATGTCTGTAGACACATTTCAGACTTGTGCAGGTTTTGGGGATTCTACCACGGTATTTTATGTCACAGGAAACCATCATCACCACAGCGGTGCTCTGAAGCACCAAAGTTACTATTTATTTGTGAAATGTTTTGAGTTCTCTTATAAACCTGAGGACTCAGAAGTGATGATCTCCATTTTGCATGTGAAGTAATGAAGAATTAAGAAGGTTAAATAGCTTCCCAAGGTAAGATACTTGCTAAGCTAGAACCTGTAGCAAACCAACCATATTCCAAATTCTTCTCTTTTCTCAGTTAAGGTGCCTTTCAGGCCTGCCTTAAATGGAATAGGATGATAATAATAACATGTACATATCTTCTTATTTGAACCTGTTAACCCTGTTAAGTTTGTCTCTTTTTACATCTTATAGTACTTATGTTTGGAAAGTTTGAATGAATGGACCAAGGCCACAAAGTTGGTTTATGGTATAGACCAGAATTCAGGTTTTCTGAACAGAAATCCAGCATGTGTTCTATAGTTATTGTGTGACTTATCACTGTTTCAATGTCCCGTATTTGACTTGGCACACATTTTCAAAGCGTGAGTCTCGCAAAGAGTTTATCATAGTCAGATATGAGGGGAAAGAATTGAGTTTGCTATTCTGAATTTCAGGACAATTATTCTTCCAAAATATATTTGAAAGAGGAAAATCAGTACTAGGGAATATATGTCACTATTCAGTTAGATACATTTCAAATTCTTAGATTTCCAAGATTTCAGTTCAGTTCAGTCTCTTATTCGTGTCCGGCTCTTTGTGACCCCATGAACTGCAGCACGCCAGGCCTCCCTGTCCATATTTGAAAGAGGAAAATCAGTACTAGGGAATATATGTCACTATTCAGTTAGATACATTTCAAATTCTTAGATTTCCAAGATTTCAGTTCAGTTCAGTCTCTTATTCGTGTCCGGCTCTTTGTGACCCCATGAACTGCAGCACGCCAGGCCTCCCTGTCCATCACCAACTCCAGGAGTCCACCCAAACCCATGTCCATTGAGTAGGTGATCCATCCAACCATCTTATCCTCTGTTGTCCCCTTCTCTTCCTGTCCTAAATCTTTACCAGCATCAGGGTCTTTTCAAATGAGTCAACTCTTTGCATCAGGTGGCCAAAGTATTGGAGTTTCAGCTTCAACATCAGTCCTTCCAATGAACACCCAGGACTAATGTCTTTTAGGATGGACTGGTTGGATCTCCTGGCAGTCCGAGGGACTCTTAAGAGTCTTCGCCAACACCACAGTTCAAAGCAGCAATTCTTCGGTGCTCAGCTTTCTTTATAGTCCAATTCTCATATCCATACATGACTACTGTAAAAAACATACCCTTGACTAGACGGACCTTAGTTGGCAAAGTAATGTCTCTGCTTTTTAATATGCTCTCTAGGTTGGTCATAACTTTTCTTCCAAGGAGTAAGCATCTTTTAATTTCCTGGCTGCAGTCACGATCTCCAGTGATTTTGGAGCCCCCCAAAATAAAGTCAGCCACTGTTTCCACTGTTTCCCCATCTATTTCCCATGAAGTGATGGGACCAGATGCCATGATCTTCATTTTCTGAATGTTGAGCTTTAAGCCAACTTTTTCACTATCCACTTTCTCTTTCATTAAGAGGCTTTTTAGTTCCTCTTCACTTTCTGCCATAAAGGTGGTGTCATCTGCATATCTGAGGTTATTGATCTTTCTTCCAGCAATCTTGATTCCAGCTTGTGCTTCTTCCAGCCCAACGTTTCTCATGATGTACTCTGCATAGAAGTTAAATAAGCAGGGTGACAATATACAGCCTTGACGTACTCCTTTCCCTATTTGGAACCAGTGTTAACTGTTGCTTCCTGACCTGTATACAGATTTCTCAAGGTCAAGTGGTCTGGTATGCCCATCTCATTCAGCATTTTCTACAGTTTATTGTGATCCACATAGTCAAAGTCTTTGGCATAGTCAATAAAGCAGAAATATATGTTTTTCTGGAACTTTCTTGCTTTTTTGATGATCCAGCAGATGTTGGCAATTTGATCTCTGGTTCCTCTGCCTTTTCTAAAATCAGCTTGAATATACCAGGTTCACGTACTGCTTAAGCCTGGCTTGGAGAATTTTGAGCATTACTTCACTATCGTGTGAGATGAGTGCAATTGTGCCATAGTAGGAAGATTCTTTGGCATTGCCTTTCTTTAGGACTAGAATGAAAACTGACCTTTTCCAGTCCTGTGGCCACTGAGTTTTCCATATTTGCTGGCAAATTGAGTCCAATTGTGTGGTAGTAGGAGCATTCTTTGGCATTGCCTTTCTTTAGGACTAGAATGAAAACTGACCTTTTCCAGTCCTGTGGCCACTGAGTTTTCCATATTTGCTGGCAAATTGAGTCCAATTGTGCGGTAGTAGGAGCATTCTTTGGCATTGCCTTTCTTTAGGACTAGAATGAAAACTGACCTTTTCCAGTCCTGTGGCCACTGAGTTTTCCATATTTGCTGGCAAATTGAGTCCAATTGTGCGGTAGTAGGAGCATTCTTTGGCATTGCCTTTCTTTAGGACTAGAATGAAAACTGACCTTTTCCAGTCCTGTGGCCACTGAGTTTTCCATATTTGCTGGCAAATTGAGTCCAATTGTGCGGTAGTAGGAGCATTCTTTGGCATTGCCTTTCTTTAGGACTAGAATGAAAACTGACCTTTTCCAGTCCTGTGGCCACTGAGTTTTCCATATTTGCTGGCAAATTGAGTCCAATTGTGCGGTAGTAGGAGCATTCTTTGGCATTGCCTTTCTTTAGGACTAGAATGAAAACTGACCTTTTCCAGTCCTGTGGCCACTGAGTTTTCCATATTTGCTGGCAAATTGAGTCCAATTGTGCGGTAGTAGGAGCATTCTTTGGCATTGCCTTTCTTTAGGACTAGAATGAAAACTGACCTTTTCCAGTCCTGTGGCCACTGAGTTTTCCATATTTGCTGGCAAATTGAGTCCAATTGTGCGGT
The DNA here is from genome assembly GCA_006408695.1 of Aepyceros melampus. NCBI lineage: Eukaryota > Metazoa > Chordata > Mammalia > Artiodactyla > Bovidae > Aepyceros > Aepyceros melampus. Next base: position 16,745 of record SJXQ01013183.1, read on the forward strand.
AGTAGGAGCATTCTTTGGCATTGCCTTTCTTTAGGACTAGAATGAAAACTGACCTTTTCCAGTCCTGTGGCCACTGAGTTTTCCATATTTGCTGGCAAATTGAGTCCAATTGTGCGGTAGTGGGAGCATTCTTTGGCATTGCCTTTCTTTAGGACTAGAATGAAAACTGACCTTTTCCAGTCCTGTGGCCACTGAGTTTTCCATATTTGCTGGCAAATTGAGTCCAATTGTGCGGTAGTAGGAGCATTCTTTGGCATTGCCTTTCTTTAGGACTAGAATGAAAACTGACCTTTTCCAGTCCTGTGGCCACTGCTGAGTTTTCCAGATTTGCTGGCATATTGAGTGCAGCACTTTCACAGCATCATCTTTCAGGATTTGAAACAGCTCAACTGGAATTCCATCACCTCCACTAGCTTTGTTTATAGTGATGCTTTCTAAGGCCCACTTGACTTCACATTCCAGGATGTCTGGCTCTAGATGAGTGATCACCCCACTGTGATTATCTGGGTCGTGATCTTTTTTATATAGTTCTTCTGTGTATTCTTGCCACCTCTTCTTAATATCTTCTGCTTTACTTCTCCAAAATAACAAACAGAAGAGGCTCATGGGACTTCCCTGGTGGCCTAGTGGTTAAGACTTTGCCTTTTAATGCAGAAAGTGTGAGTTTGATCCTTGATTGGGAGCTCAGATCCCACATGCCTTGCAACCAAAAATCCAAAACATAAAACAGAAGCAATATTGTAACAAACTCAATAAAAACTTTAAAAATGATCCCCATCAAAAAGAAGTCTTGTCCAAATTTTTTAATGCACATAAAATTTATTGTCCAAACCAGAACATTTTTGAAAGTGAATGAGGCATTATTAATAATGCTACCAGAACAAACTGGGATACATTCACCTCAACTGTAAGGAGTTTTGACAACAGTCTTCTTTCTTTGTATGCTTCCTAGAAATAATTATCTACCTTTAGGTACTTATGTGCCTATCTGTCTGTAAAGACCCATCATGTTATTTGGGATTGATTCCGTTATATTTTCTGCTTTCCATTTTGTTTCCCTCTGAGATGAAATTATGTAAATCCAAATTTCCTGAATAGAATTGGGTGGGGTAACTGGGGAGGAATAGGAAGCAACTTGTCTTGAATTTTGAACAAGTACATTTAAAAATGTTTTATATTTATATCAGAGAGTTTGGCTTGAAGTGAATGTTGTACTTTAAAGGAATGAAAAATATCTGATTCTCTTACACAGTGATTCCTTGAAAGATCATATAGAAATAGCCTATAATTACCCATGCATCCTGCTTTCATTTAGCATAGAAAAACACATAGGGAATAAAACACACTCCTTGGAAGATCGAGTCTGTTGGTTTCTGTCTCTCTCATAAACACTAGAAAGTGTGTGAGTAAAAATCTGATTTAAAAAACAGTTATTTTACTAAACACAGCATAGCACATATGCTGAAGTGCAACATAATGTCAGATGTTTTTAATGGGAAGGATTAATTTAATTTCTTGTATTCTATTACTAAGGAAGAAAAATACACAGCTAGGCAAAAATGCATACCACTCTGTTCACCCACGCCCTAGGCATCTGTCATGATTGCCCATCAATGCAGTGAATTCATGCTTTCAACAAATATATTTTGAGCACCTGCTGTGTGCCTGTAGTACAAGCTTACGTTGCAAAGCTGACACTACAGACATAAAGTCTACAGACATATAAGTCTGTAAGACATAAAGTCTACTACAGACATATAAAATGAGAATCAACCAAAACGTAAACACCAAATTGCCGAAACTGCTATCTCAGGGAGATAATGGAGAATAAACAGGTGGCATTGACTTAAACCATGTGATTGGGAAAAGGTGACAGAATATAAAATTTCAGATATCAGTATGAATAGAGATTTTAATCCAGACTGAGCTTAGAGACCTTTAAGACTATCACTTTTTTGCACCACAAGTGTAATGTCTCAATATAAATATGTCAAAACTTTTGTTTTCATCTATAATAATTTTTTTTTTTTTTTACAATATCCTAGGCAAGTGTCAGTTATGCAGCATGAACAAATTCTAGGAACCTACCTACACACACACACACACACACACACACACACAGGGTCTGGGGAAAATTTTACATGTAATAGGTACATTTATCACCTTGGTTGTTGTGATAGCTTCACAGATGAATGCATATCTCCAAATTTATTAAATGGCATGCATTAAATATGTCCAGATTTTTTTTTGTGTATCAATTATACCTAAATAAAGCTGTTAAAAAAAAATCCCAGGCCATCCAAAAAGAGATCTGAAATATCTAATGTCCAAAAATACTTATAGCGCTCTGCCAACTCTTGCTCCTAAACAACTGTAATACTTTCCTACTCTTTTTGTGCACATGATTCTGCACTGCATCTGTGAAGATTCAACACTGGGCAGAGGGTTTTAACTTAATTCTCAGGAAAGGAAAAGGCCTAGGAAAGAGTATAACATATTAGTAGCAGGGTATACTTCTCTTTTATGTGGACTGTCTAAATGAGTTTGAAGAATTTTTTTTTTGTAGAGATTTTAGATATTTGTATGGAATGCAAAATACTGTTAGAATTCACAGTCTTCCCTACTAATCCCCTTAGGAAATTCACTGTGTAAAGTTCATAAACGAAAACATCAAATTGGTGGTGGGGTGTATATATATATATGCATGTCTCTGTGCTAAGTCACTTCAGTTGTGTCAGACTCTTTGCAACACTGTGGACTGTAGCTGGCCAGCCTCCTCTGTCCATGGGATTTCTCAGGAAGAATACTGGAGTAGGTTGTCATTTAATCCTCCTCCTCCTGACCCAGGGATCTAACCCACATCTCTTAGGTATCCTGCATTGGCAGGCAGATTTTTTGCCACTAGCGCCCCTGGGAAGACTGGGATGTATATATAAAATATATAATATAATATAATATATATTATATAGTCATTCATTAATGCCATCTGATAGTTACTTTTACTCTAAGCTAAATGATTTGAGACTCTAGTTTTATTTTTTAATTAGTCATTATTTTATTAAAAAATGTGTCTGCAGTCTCTGGGAGCAAGTTTAAGGTACCCGCAGATTCTAATTCTATTGATTTGAGTACCAGGGCTGGGTTCCCCAAGTTCTAGTTCTATGATAATGAGGATAAATGGGACGAAGGGTGAGTGTGCTCAAGATGTCTCAGTGGGCTGAATTATGTCCCCCTAAATTCATATACTGAACTCCTAAGGCCCAAGGTGATGGAATTTGGAGTCAGGGCCTCTGGGAAGTAATTAGGATAAGAAGAGGTTTGGAGGTAGAATCCTGGTCCAGTGGAATTAGTGCTTCTATGAGAAGAGAAGCCAGAGAGTTTGCTTGCTCAAGAAGAGCAAGAAGTGTTCAAGAAGTGCATTTGAACCCAGGGACACTGAAGAGTCCATAGTGAAGAGGTATTCCTCTGCCAGCTAGAAAAGAATTGTCACCTAAAACAGATCATGCTGACTCGTTGATCTTGAACTTCTAGCCTCCAGAACTGTGGGAAATACATTTCTATTGTTTAAGCTCACCATCTATGGTATTTTGTCAAGCAACCCTAGCAGATACCGTGGTCTCAAGTTTCACGGCCCTAAGCTGCCTGAGCAGGTGGCAGAGGGCGCATCTTTAGGCAAAGCCTTTGGAAAGCTTATTTAAAAATCACCTGGGATACTTGCGAAAATGCAGATGCCTGGGCCTGACTCGCTTTATTCAGTCAGAATCCCTGGAGATGGGAGCTTCAGAATTTACTGCTATATCACCCACTGCTGCCCATGAGGAACTTGATTGTAAGAACAGGAGAGCAGGGACAAACTCTGGTTTGTTCAGGGCTGTGCACCCAGCGCCTAGCAAGAGACAGGCTATGTGGAAGGTGCTTACAAAATATTTATTAAATCTGGACCACAAGTAAATTCTATGACAAGAAGGTGAAATGAGATTATGATGGTGAAAGACTCCAGGGACCCATTCTAACCACCAAAGAGCATTTGGAGTGGGATGATAAGCCAGTCCATTATCAAAAGCCTTCTAATATGTATCATTAAAGCTTTAAGTACATTATGTTTAACTTTCACAAAAACCCTGCTAACAATCAGTATTAAGGCCCAATAAATATATAATAACCTGCCCGTTGTTACCTAGGTAAAGACTAAAGGCAAAAATGTTTAATTAGAGTTATTTTTACTGTCCCATTTTGCCTCAAAAAAAACCTCTGGACTACCATAAGCATTGAGTAGATATGCAGGAAAGATCTTAAAGACTAAACTCTATACAGAATGCCTCCCCCAAACTTCTTGTGAGTTGTATATAATGAATACATTAATAACAAATAAAATTTCCCCCAACACTGATTATTTAGCCTGGAAACTTTCAGAAGATTTCAAATGTCACTATGAGTTGAAACAGATCAAGAACCTTCTACCTACCTTGTAGGGCTTTCTAGGTTTTTGAAGACAAATTTTATATTAATCATGTTTAGATCACAATATGTTTTAAAATTTTTGCTATCTTTTTCTTTCATTTTGCATATATATATATATATATATATACACACACACACACATATAAAATGGGACTACATAAGTGGCAGAAGAAGGCAATAGCCACCTAGAGATAATTGGGTAAATACTCGGTCACACTAATAAATTCCAGCATGCCTGCATGTTGCTTTAGTCATGTCTGACTCTTTTTGGCCTAATGGACTGCAGTCCATCAGGCTCCTCTGTCCATGGGATTCTTCAGGCAAGAATACTGGAGTGGGTGCTTGCTTCATCAGCACAAGTACTAAACTTGGAACAACACAGAGATTACTAGCATGGCCCCTGCCCAAGGATGACACACACATCTATGAAGCATTCCATATTTTTACAAAATCTAGAAGGATTGTACCAATGATCCTATGTGCAGGGCAGCAAAGGAGACACAGACGTAAGGAACAGACTTTTGGACTCAGTGGGAGAAGGAGAGTGTGGGGATGATTTGGGAGAATAGCATTGAAACATATGCGTGAAGCAGGGCACCCAAAGCTAGTGCTCTGTGCTAACTTAGAGAGAGAGGACGTGGAGGGAGGTGGGAGGGGGGTCAGGATGGGGGGACACGTATACCTATGGCTGATTCATGTTGATGTATGGCCAGAACCATTACAATGTTGTAAAATAGTTATCCTTCAATTAAAAAAAAAATACTGGAGTGGGCTGCCATTCCCTTCTCCAGGGGATCTTCCCAACCCAGGGATCGAACTTTGGTCTCCTGCATTGCAGGCAGATTTTTTACCATCTGAGCTACTAGGAAAGCCAAATTCTACCACACACCACTCTAATTCTCTCTGGTACAATTAACCATATTCACCTACATGTTAAAACACGACTTCCCTGGTGCCTCAGACGGTAAAGCGTCTGACAGCAATGCGGGAGACCTGGGTTCAATCCCTGGGTCAGGAAGATCTCCTGGAGAAGGAAATGGCAGCCCACTCCAGTACTCTGCCCGGAAAATCCCATGGATGGAGGAGCCTGGTAGGCTACAGTCCATGGGGTTGCAAAGAGTCGGACACGACTGAGCGAATTCACTCACTTCACTCGCCTGCATGTGAAATATATTGACTCAAACATTGAAAGAAATGTATTTTATTTATTTTAAGAGGAAGGGATGCTTTATTTTTATTTTTCAATTTTGTGGTGGAAGGAAATAAATGTTGATGGAATACACCATCTAGTCTGGAGACATTAGCACATGTTTGTGGGACACAGAAATTATCTTATTTATTTTATACATAGTAGTTTGTACTTAAACCATTCTACCGCTTGCCTCTGGGAAAACCAATAAATATTCCATAAACCAGCTCTATCATTTTGTCACCGTGCCTTTTCCTCTTCTATTTATCCTTTGAGTCTGGAGTTTTGAAGTAAAATAATGAAAAATTGTTTCTGAGAGCAAAGAGATATACTGAATCACAGAACAAGCATGGGCTGCTGCAGTAAGGTGGAGTGTGGAGACGAGGGCTTTTTCATGCAATTGTCTCTTCTATGAATATTTCCTGCCTGCTGAAGAGGCAAGAAACAGAGAGAATACAGGGACCACTGATGTTCTCAGAGTGCCTCCAAGCAGATTGTGGGGAAATGTCATTTCCAGATATTGTGCAGTAAGGAGCAGTAGTAAGATTAATTTTGTTTGGAGAAAACGGAACAGAATAAAAACTTATTTGTTTACTTTAGAGATAGGTTACCATTTGATTATATTCAGTGCAAATATGGACTGTTAGCCACTTATAGAATTGATCTATTACTACAGCCGTTGGAGAGCTTTAAATGAGCCTACTGAAAGCCATTACTAAATGAAATACTTTGCATATTAGCAGGAAAACTGGAGCCCCTCTATTCCTGAGGAAAGGTGCTTACACACAGACTACATTACACGTGGTGATGGATTACCCCAGGAAAACAAGGACCACTTGTAAGCAAAGAGCTTTCAAAGCCAGGCTGGCCAGCATCTCCAGTAGCCTACCTGCCAGCCCCTTGGCACCGCCCATTTTAGGGCAAGAGTCCAGTTCATCCTTTCTCCATTGGCTCCCTTGATATCTCAGTTTTTCCATTCCCAGTCCTTTAGCCTACAATCATGCACACAATCACACACACACACACATACTTTACCTGAATTTCAGATAGAAATCTCCCAATAAAACGCATTCATCTTTCTTATTAATATTTATTTTATTTATTTGTTTAGCTGCTCTGCGTGTCAGTTGTGGCACATGGAGTCTTTAGCTGTGGTATGCAATTTTAGCTGTGGCATGTGAGATCTAGTTCCCTGACCAGGGAACAAACTCAGATCCCCTGCTTTGGGAGTGCGGAGTCTTAGCCACTGAAACACCAGAGTCCCTAAAATTCGTGGATCTTTAAATCAGGGAGTTCAGGGGAGCGTCTCTGGTGGCCCAGTGGTAAAGAGCCCGCCTGCCTGTGCAAGAGACACAGGTCCCACCTCTGGTCTGGGAGGAGCCCACACGCCATGGAACGACTGAGCTGGTGTGCACATCTATTGAGCTTGTGCTCTAGGGCCCAGGAGTCACAACTGCTGAGACCAACGGCCCTAGAGCCGGTGCTCCGCAGCAAGAGAAGCCAGCGCAGTGAGAAGCCTGTGCGCCACAACTAGAGAGCAGCCCCTGATGGCCGCAGCTGGAGAAATGTCCACACAAGAGACTCAGCACAGCCGAAAATAAATAAATTAATTACATAATTAATAGTTTTAAGAAAGCAGGGCGCTCTGAGGCCATTCGAAGTCACTGATCTCTGGAGAGGCTGTTCAAGCTTTGCATCTGCTGTAGAGAAAGTGTCTTTTCTTTTTTCTTTGCATTATTGGGCTGCCAATTAAAACCTTAAAATATCTCTTCTACAATTTTGGAGCTATATTATTTTGAATCAGCATTATTGAGATATGATTCATATATAATAAAATGCAAACATTTTAAGAGTATAATAAAATGTTTGGACAAATGCATGTAACCAAGTAACCAACATCAGAATAATGAATGAATGGAACATTTCCGTCACCCCAAAAGGTATCCTGTGCCCCTTTGGAGTCAACCGGCTACTCCCATCCTCAGCCACTTGCAAATATATATACTTTCTGTCACTGTAGTTTTACATTTCCCAAAAATTGATTCAGTAGAATTCTTGACTGTGTAATTGCTTATGTCTGGCTTATTTCTCTTAGCATAATGCCTTCAACATGCATCCTCTTGGTTGCGTAACCTCAGTGGCCTGTGACTCTCTAGGCTATTGAGTAGCATCTCATTTTTTGTACATGCTGTGCTCAGTCACTTCAGCCATGTCTGATTCTTTGTGACCCTATGTACTGTAGCCCATCAGGCTTCTGTGTCCATGGGATTCTCCAGGCAAGAATACTGGAGTGGGTTGCCGTGCCCTCCTCCAGGGGACATTCTCAACCCAGGAACTGAAACCTTCGTCTCTTATGTCTCCTGCATTGGCGGGTTCTTTACCACTGGCACCACCTGGGAAGCTCTATTTGTACATGCCATAGTTTATCGGTCCATTTACCATTTGAAGGCTAGCTTGTTTCCACTTTTTGGCCATTATGAATAAGGCTACTATGAAAATTAGATAGCAAATCTTTATGTAAGTATCTATTTCATTTCTCTTGGGTAAATGTCTAAGAGTAGGATTGTTAGGCCTACGGCAAGTGTGTAGGATCCAACAATTCCACTCTTAGATGTTTACCCAAGAGAAATGAAATATATGTTGACTTGGGTCCTATGGTAAGTAGTGGCTCAGTGCTAAAGAACCCACCTGTCAATGTAGGAGACACAAGAGATGAGGTTCAAGGCCTGGTTTTGGAATGATCCCCTGGAAAAGGAAATGGCAGTTCACTCCAGTATTCTTGCCTGGAAAATCCCACGGACAGAGAAGCTTGGCGGATTACAGTCCTCAGGGTGGCAAAGAGTCAGACATGACTGAGTGACTGAACATTCACGCACAATAAGTGTGTGTGTTACTTTATAAGAAACCCCCAAAGTGTCTTCCAAAGTAATTTGTACTTTCGTATTTCTAACAGCAGTATGCAATTCTAATTGCTCTATGTCTTTTTTTCCTATTTTATTTTTATTATTTTTTGTGCTCTTTATTTATTATTATTATTATTATTTTACTTTACAATACTGTATTGGTTTTGCCATACATTGACATGATGTGTGTAAAAATGTTAGTCACTCAGTCGTGTCCCACTGTTTGTGACTCCATGGACTTGGAGCCCATCAGTCTCCTCTGTCCATGGGATTCTCCAGGCAAGAGTACTGGAATGGGTTGCTACTTTCTTTTCCAGGGGATCTTCCTGACCGGGGGGTTGAACCTAGATTTTCTGCAATGCACGCAGACTCTACCATCAGAAGCATTCTGAGAGGTATGTATTGGTATCTCATTGTGGTTTTAATTTGCATTTTCCTAATGCCTCACCTAGAGCCAGACATCCTGGAATATGAAGTCAAGTGAGCCTTAGAAAGCATCACTACAAACAAAGCTAGTGGAGGTGATGGAATTCCAGTTGAGCTGTTTCAAATCCTGAAAGATGATGCTGTGAAAGTGCTACACTCAATATGCCAGCAAATTTGGAAAACTCAGCAGTGGCCACAGGACTGGAAAAGGTCAGTTTTCATTCCAACCCAAAGAAAGGCAATGCCAAAGAATGCTCACACTACCGCACAAGTGCACTCATCTCACACGCTAGTAAAGTAATGCTCAAAATTCTCCAAGCCAGGCTTCAGCAATACGTGAACTGTGAACTTCCAGATGTTCAAGCTGGTTTTAGAAAAGGCAGAGGAACCAGAGATTAAATTGCCAACATCTGCTGGATCATGGAAAAAGCAAGAGAGTTCCAGAAAAACATCTATTTCTGCTTTATTGACTATGCCAAAGCCTTTGTGTGGATCACAATCAACTGTGGAAAATTCTGAAAGAGATGGGAATACCTGCCTCTTGAGAAACCTATATGCAGGTCAGGATGCAACAGTTAGAACTGGACATGGAACAACAGACTGGTTCCAAATAGGAAAAGGAGTATGTCAAGGCTGTATATTGTCACCCTGCTTATTTAACTTCTATGCAGAGTACATCATGAAAAATGCTGGGCTGGAAGAAGCACAAGCTGGAATCAAGATTGCCAGGAGAAATATCAATAACCTCAGATATGCAGATGACACCTCCCTTATGGTAGAGTGAAGAGGAATTCAAAAGCCTCTTGATGAAAGTGAAGAGGAGAGTGAAAAAGTTGGCTTAAAGCTCAACATTCAGAAAACGAAGATCATGGCATCTGGTCCCATCACTTCATGGGAAACAGTGGCTGGCTTTATTTTGGGGGGCTCAAAAATCACTGCAGATGGTGACTTCAGCCATGAAATTAAAAAACGCTTACTCCTTGGAAGAAAAGTTATGACCAACCTAAATAGCATATTGAAAAGCAGAGACATTACTTTGCCAATAAAGGTCCATCTTGTCAAGGCTATGGTTTTTCCAGTAGTCATGTATGGATGTGAGAGTTGGACTGTGAGGAAAGCTGAGTGCTGAAGAATTGATGCTTTTGAACTGTGGTGTTGGAGAAGACTCTTGAGAGTCCCTTGGACTGCAAGGAGATCCAACCAGTCCATTCTAAAGATCAGTCCTGGTTGTTCATTGGAAGGTCTGATGCTAAAGTTGAAACTCCAATACTTTGGCCACCTCATGCGAAGAGTTGACGCACTGGAAAAGACCCTAATGCTGGGAGGGATTGGGGGCAGGAGGAGAAGGGGATGACAGAGGATGAGATGGCTGGATGGCATCACCGACTCGATGGACATGAGTTTGAGTGAACTCTGGGAGTTGGTGATGGACAGGGAGGCCTGGCGTGCTGTGGTCCATGGGGTCGCAAATAGTCGGACATGACTGAGCGACTGAACTGAACTGAACTGAATGCCTAAGGATGATATGTATCCTTTCATGTCCTCATTGCCCATGCTGTATCTTTTGGGTGGCAATATCTCTTGAAATCTTTTTCCCGTTTTATAAATTGTGCATTTTTTTTCTTTTCTTTTTATTGTTTTCTAAGTTTTCTTTCTATATTTTGGAAATGAGTCCTTGATCTAATGTATGTTTTGCCAATACTTTCTTCCAGTCTGTGTCTTGTCTTTTTATATTAACAGTTTTAAGTCCAATAAAGTCTAATTTATCACTCACTTTCTTTTTTGATTAATGTTCTCTCTGTTCTATTTATTAAAATTACTCTGTAAAGTTTTTTGTTCCTAGTTAATAAGTTTTGTAGTTTTGGCTGTTACATTTAGGTCTATGATCCAATTAGAAGTAACGTGTGTATATAAATATATGTATAAGTTTTGAGCTTTTTTTTTCTTTTCTTTTTTGCATTTGAATGTCTAGTTATTCTAGCACCGTGTATTAGAAAGACTATATCCTCCTGATTAAACTTTCCTGGCATTTTGTTGAATATCAATTACTATATGTGTGAGTCTCTTTCTCTGTTTTGTTCTATTAATCTATATGTCTATACTCAAACCAACACATACTCTCATGGTGATTATGTCATTATAATCACTCTTGTAATAATGCAAATCTTCTAGTTATATTCTTATTCAAAAGTCCTTTATTTTTTCTGAAACTTTAGAATCAGCTTATCAATTTCTGCCAAAAAAAGGCAGCCAGCATTTAATAAAAATTGCATATAATCTATAGATTAATTTATAGAATTCCTATTGCATCAATATTTAGCATTCATAAATATGGCATTTGTCTTGATTTTTATCTGCAACATTAGGCTTTAAGTATGGATCTTGCACTTATTTAAAAAACATACCTTCAAATATTTTACCTTTTTTACATTATTAACTCATTTGGATATTTGTCTCAATTTCCAGTGGTTCATTTGTAATATACACAAATACAATCAATTTTTGCATATTCATCTTGCATCCTGAGACCTCACTAAACTCGGTATTATTTCTCAAATCGTTTTTATAGATTTCTTAGGAATTTTTACATAGACCATCATATTACTTGTGAGTATTTTGTTCTTCTTCCATTGAATTCTCTATACTTTTTTTCTTTCCTTATTGTATTTTCTAGAACCTTAAGTATAATGTTAAATAGAAGTGGTAAGAGTTGATATCTATGCCTTGTTCCTGTTATCGAGGGAAAAGCATGTGTTTTACCAACATTTAGTATTATGTGAACTTTAAGGTTGAAGAACTTCTGTTTTATTCTTAGTTTAGTGAGAGTTTTTATTATGAATAAGAATTAATTTTGTTAAGATTTTTTTATCTTTTCATGTTTGTCAATAGAATGAATTATACTGATTTTTAAAAATTTAATTCTATGTCTCTTGGATAAATTACAATTACACATGATAAACTATCAGAGAAGGCAATGACACCCCACTCCAGTCCTCTTGCCTGGAAAATCCCGTGGATGGAGGATCCTGGTGGGCTGCAGTCCATGGGGTCACTAAGAGTTGGGCACGGCTGAGTGACTTCACTTTCACTTTTCACTTGCATGCATTGGAGAAAGAAATGGCAGCCCACTCCAGTTTCTTGCCTGGAGAATCCCAGGGACGGGGGAGCCTGGTGGGCTGCGGTCTATGGGGTCATAGAGTCGGACACGACTGAAGCGACTCAGCAGCAGCAGCATGAGGGGTATCTATATCTATTTTCATCAATGATATGGGCTTGTAATTTTCTTTTCTTGTCATATCTTTCTGGTCTTTGAATCATCAATCTGTAGATTTTATTAAATTTTTGAAAGGTACAGGATTTTCTCATTTATTTTTCTAGAAAATTTCACATACAATTTGTATTGGTTCCTTTTTAAATTTGGAAGAAATTATCACTGATGTCATCTAAGCCTGGAAATTCTATTGGGGGGGTTCTTTGTAACTATGCATTTAATTTCTGTAATAAATATTGAGGTTGGGCTGTATATGATTATCCATTTTACCCTGAATGAATTCTAATAGTATGTGTCTTTCGAGGAATCTGCCTCAGTACAAAAAGTATTGATTAACAAGCAAAGTGATGTGCATTTTTTTGTTGTTGTTTTTTGGAAGAGGATTTGAGAGAGGTAGTGAGGAGAAAGGAAAGTAGCTGGAGAGGGAAGTCAGAGAGGAAAGAGAAAGTCTCTGATGAGGAAAGAAAGTGGGGAGAACTGAGAGTTTAGTGAAGTGGTAAGTGGTGCTTTGCAGTGTTTTCTAGATGGGAGCCTGCAGGTAAGGCGATAATTTCTGCTTTATCTCATATTTTCATAATCATTTTGAATCTACTTAGAATCTGAGACATATTCAATGATCAGAGTCCTTAGTTGTGAATGTTTAGTCAGTGGAAAATCAAAAGATATACATATCAGCACTTCCTTGGTGGTCCAGTGGTGAAGAATTCCCCTGCCAATGCAGGGGACACAGGCTCTATTCCTGGTCAGGGACGATTCCACATGCCACGCAGCAACTAAGCCCATGTGCCACAACTACTTAGCCCACACACAGGTACTACTGAAGCCCACGCTCTCTGACAAGTGAAGACCCCACAATGAGAAGCCTGCACACCACAGCTAGGCAAAACCGACATGCAGCAATCAAAACCAAGTGCAGCCAAAAATATATAAGTGATTTTATTTATTTATTTTTTAAAGATATCTGTGTCAGATGGACAGCAACTCAAAAGCTCTGAAGCCAAGCGAAGCTTGCAGGCTAAGTTTCAACATCCCCACTTGCTGCATGGACTATTTGTGGGCACAGGGCTACATGCAGAGCTCAGCATTTTGGGTCTTTCACTTCACAGAGAGTGAGAATTACATAAGTATTCAGGTGTTTCATGCACCAGGGGTTTTATATGTACAACAGAGGAAGATTATTTTTGCAAGATAGCAGCCTATATTAAGGCACACATGGGTTTATATTGTTTTTGGCATCCCGGGGCCCTTTTTACTAGATTTTGTCAACCATGTTTCCTTTCTGAACAGAGGCCGCATACAACAATTGGATGAACAATTTTGCGAAATCTCTCTAGGGGCCTCTCTTGAGGCTGAGCCCATATGAGATCATGATATGAGAGAGTGGCTTGGCTGGACTTTTATTTCAGTAAGTGATCTCATTCACTTAAAGCACTAATCATTTTAACAGGAGAAAAGTTCAGCCTTCCAAAATTGCAGCAGGAAAAAAAATTAAGAGAAAAAGCATGTCAGAGCAATCTTATGGAGTTTCCCATGTGATTTTGTGCTGAAAATTTTCCATGTATACATCATCAGAATGGATATACAGTCTGATATTACTGGTGAAAGATATATGAGAGAAGTCAACCTAATGCAAACAAATAGGATTCCAGGCTGCAAAGCCGACTTACCTGGTTTGGGTTTATTACATTTGACATGAAGAAAACCACTTTCCCCTTTTGGAAGTCTTTCCATCATAAGACATGTAACATCTGCATGAATAAAATTTGCAGATGAGAGAGACTGTAATATGCTTTTAGCACGCTGGATACTAGTCACTAGGTCTACCTGAAGTACAATATCTGGATGAAAACTGGAAATTCTAACATGGCTATTCTTACCTTGCATCCTGGTTTTATTTGATTTCTATATCACATTAGCTAAGTAGAGCTCTTTCATTGATATTCTCCATTTTGCCAACTTTATATCTGTCCCTTTGTTTATCTCTGATTGTTGTTCAGTCACCCAGGCATGTTCAACTCTTTGTGACCCCATAGACTGCAGAGCACCAGGCCTCCCTGTCCCTCACCATCTTCCAAAGTTTGCCCAGATTCATGACCATTGCATTAGTGATGCCATCCAGCCATCTCATCCTCTGATGCCATCTTTTCCTTCTGATTAGCCATGGTGAAAAATTTTGTTCTCTAGGTGCAGCAAAGCACTTTAAGACATCTCACACTATAAGGAGTAGGCTTACTTTCAACTAAACTTAACAGGTCTGGAAAGCACATCAAACCCAGAAAAAGATTGGCCCAGTTCTGTTTTCATCAGTAAGTGCATCAGGAACAGATTCAAGTAACTTTTGGAATGGTTGTATTTTAAACAAAAATATGTATCCACTAGGGGGGAAAATAATGATCAGCATTTCTATAACTGCATATGTGGCAATCATATCTCCTGAATTTCTGTGTAGAACACTGGGTGTTGCAGCTCAGTGTGTGATATGTCAATTAATACAAAATTGGGGACCATTACTGGAGGTGCTGATGGCCACAGGCTCCTGTGGTTTTATACAGCTTGGACTAATGATGCGCTTCTTGGTTTCTATGACTACATTTCTGACCATTAGATCTCCATCTTCACTCCTTAGCATACATACTGCCGTGGAAGGAGTTTCTGTGTAGGAACCTCACACCCAGAGCCTGTTATTAGAGTCAGTGCAATCAACTCAAGTCAGGATTTCCTCATCGATTATCCTTTTTTCAGAATTATATTTACCCCAAGCCATGGCTGATCTCTCCCAAATGAATAGAAAACTGTTACGGCAAATCTGTGAGTTCTTGACTAGTTTATTCTGCTTCTACTCAAATTTGTTATCCTGCTCATTGCCCAAATTTCGAGACTTTCTACTCATCTATAATCTAGATTCTTAAACATATTACTGCTCCAGGCTCTTTTTCCTTGACCTGACCTCATTGCTGAGCATTTACCCATCATGTCTTTGGGAGACCCTGATTCTCAGTTATAAACTTCTCCTCCATTTGTGAGCTCTTCACTGAAATTCCACACTCTTCGTGACTCTGCCAAGAAAACCATTTTCCCCTGCAGCTCTTCCATTAAGATTCTGCTCTTTCACCAACATCTCATGGACCTCACATCTGGGAACTGAAGCTGGCATCCTTCTGACTTCCATTCTGGAGTTTACACTATTTTTCCTTCTCCATGGAGCAAAAAATTCTGCTCTTTGAAGGCTTATTGCCAACCTTTATTCATTCACCACATAAATTATGCACAGGCTTTCTGATCAATCTTGCTCACCTACTAAGAAATACTAGATACAATTAGTGCCCAGTAATAATCCCTTTTTCTTGGCTAAGTTGGGTCTTTATTATAGGTGACTTTAAACTTCACTTTGACAACCCATCTAACATAATAGCCTTTCAGTTTCTTTAGTTTTCTTGTCCTGTTCTTTTTACCTCTACTGTACATTCCTATACCCCTGGTCACATCCCAGAACTCAACATCTCCTGAAAATGTTCTACCACTGGGCCAATTTTTCAGAAGACTGGTTGAGATGGACATAAGAGAAAATGTAAAGAAATGTTTAGGAATTGTTTTATTTCTTATTTCACAAAGAATACCTTTAAGTACAATTAAAAAAGAGTTTAATGAAGAATGTTGTCATTGCTCAGTCAGTAAGTCGCCTCCTACTCTTTGCAACCCCATGGACTGCAACATGCCAGGCTTCCCTATCCTTCACTATCTATTGGAGTTTGCTCAAGAGTTTGTCCACTGAGTCAGTGATGCCATCCAACCATCTCATTCTCTGTCACCCCCTTATCCTTCTGTCCTCAATCTTTCTCAGCATCAGGGTCTTTTCCAATGAGTCAGCTCTTCTCATCAGGTGGCCAAGTATTGGAACTTGTTTCAGCATCAGTCTTTCCAGTGAATAGTCAGGACTGATTTCCTTTAGGATGACTGGTTTGATCTCTTTGCTATCCAAGGGACTCTCAAAAGTTTTCTCCAACACCACAAATTGAAGGCATGAATTCTTTGGCATCTCACATCATCTGTACATGATTACTGGAAAAATCAAGGTGCATAAAAGTTATGTTTCATCCATTAGTGATAGAGAAAGATATTTAAGAAGGATGAAGGAAAAAAAAAAAAGAACAGAGGGAAAGGTTAAACTTAGAGCAAGCACAACTTGTCCTTTAAAAGAGATGAAATAAGGTAAGATGAAATAAGATAATATAAACAAATGCTTATATTAGTGGCAAGTTTAGGGAACCATACTGAGTGGTTTCTAATTTCTCTGTAAGGAACACGTAGAAATTTCCTGCTGAGAGTAAAAGAATGAGAGTGAGAACAAGGCAAAAGAACTAAAAGAAAATTGTGAAAATTTTGAAGAGGATTACCAAATGTTGCATTATTGAGGTGAATATCCAGATCATAGATATGTCAGAACAGATAATATAGGAATAGTGACTTGATAGACATTCATAGCAGAAGGCAAAGAAGCTGAAATTGTCAATGAGTGTGTAATTTATGGAAAGTGGGTCAACACTTGGTTGAGAAGGCAGTGAAACTACTCAAGGCAGCTGAAATTAAGAGTAAATTAGAGGAGTCGAAAGACAAAAAGTCTCAGAAAGTTCAAAGAGAAAGTATAAGGAAAATGGAAAAGAAAACCTGAAATAATAAGAGATATGAAAACAAAAACTCTTCAATATTTGCCTGTATACATTTCTCACATTTAAAAAATCACAGAAATGACATTCATTAGCTAGCGTAGGAATATCATTTCTATGTAAAAATTTATTAGATAGTCACAGAACCATTTTAACAACACAATCCATTTGCATTTTGGAGTCTGACTGCTTGTTCAGCCTTGTCACAACCTAAGTGAAGTGGGATCTCTAATCCAATAGTTTATTTTAAAGAGGGAAAAAAAGAGCTATGAAAGACTCCTTCAGTGGAAACAATAAAGAAAGCAATTCCTACCTAATTTATTTAACCACAAATTGTTTTAATCCCTTACCCTCACAGCAGACAGACAGATGGCACGCATTCCTTTTAAGCAATACATAAAGGTTGCAGATCGAATCATCATTCTTTAAAAAAAAAAAAAAGAATATTTCACAAAACCCCAACAAGTTTCTACTTCCTGCAATATCCAACAAGTTTCTACTTCCTGCAATATCTACTTAAAAATCAAAAAGATCCTTTGACACAGACAAAACAAAGCCAACTCCAGGACAGGGTAAGAATCAGGCAAAAATTAAAGACATTCACTAGAATAAATTAAACAAAACTATTATGGATTTTCTTTTCTTTTAAGAAGAATGAGAAGGCAGGTCATAATAACATTTTCAAACAGTAAGAAAAGATGTATTTATCTTGTGGAATTTAGGCACTCAGGGTAAATGCAATGGATATTCTAAGAGGGTTTTTTTTTTTTATTAAGCCTGGAAGATCAGCATTTGGAAATATTATCTATCTGATGTAGGATTTTTTGCAATCATATTTTATCCCAGGAAATTGGTAAATAGCAGGTGTTTGCATTGCATTTTCCAGTAGGTTGTGGATTCCAGGCAAACAACTTTTACCCAGAGGGATAGTCAATTATATTACTGCTCTACAGTCGACTATTCTTGTTCACTGGGGACTGTAACTCAAGATCGACTTGTGTTCCAAGGAGAAATACACTGGCTGATGTCAGTGAAGTCTCTAGTAGACTATAATTGGCACAAAATTCAGTTGCAGTGACAAAAAATATTGGCCAAAGCTATCAAAGGAAATGAAATGCAGCAGAAGTCAGTACCTCTGGGTCAACCTGCAGGCCAGTTGTTTTGGGAGTGGATTTAATGACAGAGGTTGAGTGCAGCAGTGATATGTGTCCTGTCCAGGTTT
Organism: Aepyceros melampus; assembly: GCA_006408695.1. NCBI lineage: Eukaryota > Metazoa > Chordata > Mammalia > Artiodactyla > Bovidae > Aepyceros > Aepyceros melampus. The sequence continues at coordinate 34,881 of SJXQ01013183.1, forward strand.
ACTGAAAGACAATCAGAGGTTAGGAAGCAGCAAATGTATTCTCTGCCCTTAAACTAGTTAGGTAGAAGACGGAGTGATAAGGAAACTTTCTCATACTTGATGCCAAGTATCAACCTTAGCACTGCCTTACAAAGTCATAACTTCAACGTAAACAAACAAATTATGTCATCTTCCTGATTTCTTCTGCAGTAGCAGCTATTTTGAAAGTCAAAGTCGCTCAGGTGTGTCCAACTCTTTGTGACTCCATGGGCTATACAGTCCGTGGAATTCTCCAGGCCAGAATACTAGAGTGGGTAGCCTTTTCCTTCTCCAGGAGATCTTCCCAACCCGGAGATCAAACCCAGGTCTCCTGCATTGCAGGTGGATTCTTTACCAGCCAAGCCACAAGGGAAGCCCAGCAGTTATTGTTATCAGTCTTAATTAGACATGGGTTGAGTAACCCCTTCCTTTGGGAGGATAGGGAAAAAAGCAAACAACCAAAACTTGCTTGCACAAGCAAACAACTTGTGCATATTTGCTGATTCATCCAACAAATAATTAGTGGTACCTACCATGGTGAAGATCTGGTTTCAATCCTGGGTCAATTCTCTTGGGAAGATCCCCTGGAGAAGGGAATGGCCACCCATTCCAGTACTCTTGCCTACAGAATCTCATGGACAGAGGAGCCTTGCAGGCTACAGTCCATGGGGTCACAAATGGTCAGACACAACTGAGCAACTAATACTTTCACTTCAATTTTACCATGAGCTAAGTACCATTTTAGGTGCTTGGAACACATCAGTGTACAAGATAGACAGCTTACATTGTACTTGAGGGAGATAAGCAATAAAAATAAACTTTACAAATAAATGAGAGAGTATGTTAGGAAGCAATTGTTTTAAGAAGAATCCTGAGGACTAAGTCAGCAGAGGAAGAAGATATTTTTAATTAAATAAGGTGGTTGGAAAAAAAAAAGCCAAGTCTTGAAGGAAGTGAAAGAGTCTGGTAGATAACCTGGGTGGACAGACATAAATATATAAGTGAGGATGAGTATTGAAACAGAGGGACTTCAGCCTTCTGTTTTCTCTGGAAAGTAAGAAATAAGCTCATCCACTGAAAAGTAGGCTTGGAGTAAGAAACTAATGAGAATAATAGAGTCTGGAAGAAACTGTGAAATATGTGAGAGGAAGGTAACTAGGGAGAATACAAAAAAAATTCTCAGCAGTGTTGGAGGCTGAGTTTTGTTGGTAGAGACTAAACTTTTGTAATGGATACAACTGGAATGGTTTTCTGAACACAGTGTTTGACAGAGCAAGACATGATTAAATTGGTTCCAAATTGGGAATATTGAATTGGTGAAATAGCAGGACAGAGAGATAAGGGAGAAAAGTTTGTAATGAAAAAGCACTAGAGAGATGGGCGAGTGGATTCAAGTTCAGTAGAAAAGAAAGTGAAGACATACATGCACATAGACGGAAAGGAAATACGGGATTTCAAGGGACTGGGAGGTCATAAAATGTGTAATCAGATGAGGAAGACATGAGAAGTAAGCAAATAAAATACTGTGGTTTTGGTGGAACATTAGATTCAAATTCTGAAGAGTAAGTGATTTCAGGCAATGGAAGTGAATAACCTTGGTTGTGAATTACTTAGAACCCATTGGAGAAGACGGTTGGAAGATGGTTGAATTAGGAAGTCGTCTAAGCTTCTGTTCCCTCAGTGCTCCTGAGGTTAGTAAGTAGAATGTTTCATCTACCACAGCTCCAGAGGAGAAAACATGAAGTTGGTGTTAAGTTTAAAGAACATAAGACTTTCACTTACTAGCTCAGTAATCTTGAGCAGGTTCACTATGTACAAGACACTCAGTTTTCTCTTTTGCAAAATTGATAAAATTGAATGCAACACAGGACTATTGAGAAGAATAAATGAGTTCATGCCTGTAATATGTGTGACTAACGCAGTGCTTGACCCAGTAAAATATAATAATTTACAGATATTACATTGTGTCTATTCAAATATTTTTTTTTTTTCATACTGAAAATATTTGTGTTGGGGATTCTCTGGCGGTCCAGTGGTTAGGACTCTGCACTTCGACTGCAGAGGACATGGGTTTGATCCCTGGTCTAAGATCCTTCATGCTGTGTGGAGTGGCCAAAATATGTATGTTAAAAAATGGCCTGATAAAGTAACCCCTGTCTCCAAACTAATATTAAATCAATAATGTTCTTCATCATTCTACAGTTGATCATGTTTTAGAACTGAAGCATATAGCCATGCCCTTCTCTTTGCTCCACCACTGGTTCCACAGTGAATGTGGAAAACTAATTTTAAGCTAGGAAAATGATAGTTGTAAGTGCAAGCAGAGGCTTGCATTTACAACTGAGGCGTGGAAATCGGAATGGAAACGATGGCTTTTCTGGAAGGTAGGAAATTGAATGATCTAAAAAGTCATAATCATGCTGTTGACACTACCACTTGGGGTGAGATATGACTTGGTTTCCCCACATTTGAATTTTACCTCTCACCTCAAATTCTCAGGAAAGTGTTTTTAAATGTTTCAAGGATATAAAGTTAAGGTATCCAAAAATGATAGAAAATCATTACAAGAAAAGATTGAAAAGTAGTAAAGGAGCACCCTTTCCTACGGTCTAGAAAGAGACCGACAAACAACAGAAACATTCTTATTTATCTGCTAAATATCTTTCCCATCCAGTTAAGACAGGGAAGAGAATGTTAGGTTATAGCTTGAATGCATGCATGCTCAGTCATGTTCCACTCTTTGCAATCTTATGGACTATAGTCCCCCAGGCTCCTCTGTCTGTGGGATTTTCCAGGCAAGAATACTGGAGTGGGATGCCACCTCCTCCTCCAGGGGACCTTGCTGCCCCAGGGATCGGACCTTCATCTCCTGCATTGACAGGTAGATTCTTTACCACTGAACCACCTGGGAAACCCTGCATAAAGGCAGCAAAATGATTGTGAATTATGCATGAACCTGAAGAGTTAAATGGGCTTTGGATCATTTTGTGAGAGTAGAAACATGGGGCTTTTACCAAAAGATAAAGTAAGAATATTAAAAAGAGTTTTCACTATATCACTATTCCTCCATATTAAAGTGGGGCTCAGGTTTGAATATAGAAGTTCTCCCCAGAAACTGGCTCTGATTTGAGGGTTCTTTCATGACCTGGCTCCTCTGAAATGTCCTGCACACCTGTCTTCAATGGTGTCCGCTGACGTATAAGGTCTCAAATCCTGGCTGGATCTTCCAGATTGTTTCCCAAGTAGCTCATAGCAGCTGAGACAAGGAAGAAATCCATCTCATGGTCAGGGGCAAAACAAAAGGAGAGCATGGGCAGTGATGCTAAGACAAAATCCGGAAGAAAAGAAACTAAAATTGGAAAAGGAGTTGCGAGATCAGAACTCAGAAACAATAGGACCAGTATAGAAAGTTGGAGAGTTGGGTCAGTGTAAGAATTCACTGTGGAGCTAAGAACAAAGGGAGTGAATGGCCTGTTTTATATGATGTTGGCATGGAGGTCAGTCTGCTGATTGAGACAAGACTAAGCAACTGTGACATTTCTACAGGATCTGGAAGTGGCGGATATAACCTATGAGACTCTCAACCTTATTTTAACCTGATCATATTAACTCTATTCATATTTGTGCAGGTTGCTTAGCCACCATTTTATACGATTTTCAGTCATCATTCATAAAAATCCCCTTTAATCTTCTGTGTCTTGTTTCTGATCAGCAATTCTGATGTTCTCATTTCCTGGTTTTCCTAGCTGATTTGCCCCTGATCAGTTAATATTCTTCATTTTGATATCTTCTGTGACCATTCTATTCCAGTCCTGATAAGATTATCCTACTTTCAGATCTCCAAACAATTTACTCATCTCATTATCCCTGTCATTCTCTTAGTGTACATTTCTGGGACTTCGCTTAGTAGACACAAACCAGTCAATCCCTGTTAGATCGCCTGGCATTCCATCCTCTGGAATGCAAATCCATTGTTTGTTGTAGGCATTAGTAACAATAAACCTGGCACAGACTCATAATGACACCTCCCTTTAGCATATAATACTCATATTTAAATGTATACCTGTTTTGAAAATGGATTTTCTTTACAGAGATTAATTTCCCTCAGTAGTGTCCTATGAAATTTAAAAGCAATAACTTCTTTATTTTCAAGAGGAATATCTATGGAAGTATTTTTTCATTTTAACTTTCCTGATTTGTCACTTGTAAATGAAAATATTTTAGGTCAAAGCAAACGGACAAACAATAATATTCCTGGGACAATAACTTTTGTAATCCTTCTTCCTGATATTCAGGATTCAGTGACTACAGTATATTCTTAGTGACTATGAGGTCAAATTTGTAAGCTAAAGAAATGGGTATTGTCTCTAAGTGTCATTGAAATAGTGAATGTCTAATACCATCACTAGTTATGATTCAAATTTTGAAGAATTAGTGGAGAGTGGAACAGAATATCAGATTCTATTTCAAATTTTTAAAGTTATTTAATATCAACAGGCCTGGAAGCAATTAAAATATTTGGAAATAGAGTTGCTGACCTCATTAATTTTGCAACAAATCACTATAAACTTGATGGCTTCAGACAACAGATCTTCATTCCCACACAGGTCTGGAGATTAGAAGCCTGAAATCAATATGTCCGAAGGGCCATGCTCACTCTGAAGATATTAGAGAAGGCACCTTCTTGCCTCTACCCAGGTTTCTGGTGTCTTCAGCAATCTTGGTGTTCCTTGGCTTGTAGCTGCATCCTTCTAAGCTGTGCCTCCATCAACATGTGGACTTTCTTCCCTGACGTCTCTGTTTGCCCTCTCTTTTCCTTAAAAAGATATCATCATTAGATTTAAGGCTCACCCTAATCCAGCATGACCTCATTTTAACTTGATTGTATCTGAAAAAAACCTATTTCCAAAAAAGGTCTCATTCTTAGACTCTGAGTGGTTCAAGTGGACCGTGAATTGGGAGGGGGTGGTACTATCCAATCCACTACAAGCTGGGCTGTTTGTGCCCAAATGTTTCTTTTAATGCCCTACCCCTATAATATGGGCTTCCCTTCTGGCTCAGCTAGTAAAAAATTTAGCCACAATGCAGCAGACCTGAGTTCAATCCCTGCATTGGGAAGATCCCCTGGAGAAGGGAAAGGATACCCACTCCAGTATTCTGTCCTGGAGAATCCCATGGACTGTATCCCATGGGTTCGCACAGGTCAGACATTATTGAATGACTTTCACTTTCACTTTCCCCTACAATATGTAATTTATTTCTCTCATAAAGGAGAATAAGAAGAGGTGGAGAGATAGAGCAGCTGTGTTACTGTAGAGGAAGCTCTCCCATATTGAAAAAGTAGATCAGAAAACTAAAAATTCTCCCAATTGCATTACAATTGTTTGCTTAACTGATCATACTTAACTCTTTGGTCTATCCCACTGACTGTGGACAATCCTCCCAGGAGAGGCAAGCAACACTCCATGAAGACCATTTCATTGATCTTTTCTGAGTTCATACCTCAAATACCCATTGCTGCTATTTGAGTTTCCTTCTGCTTCCAGGAGAAGTTTAGCTTTTGTCCACACAGGAGTCTAAAATGGTTCAGTATTAAGATCCTCTTTAAAAGGAAATGCCAATCCACTCCAGTATTCTTGTTGGGAAATCCTATGGACAGAGGAACTTGGTGGGCTACAGTCCACGGGGTCACAAGAGTTGGACAAGACTTTGCAAATAAACCATCAGTACCATATGTTAAATGCACACACTGCTGTCCCCTAGAGCAGAAAAGTAATCTTTATTCTCATTTTTACCTATTCTCAAAATATGCCCAGTCACATTGTATGATGACTTCACAGTAAGTCATTCTGTTAAATCAAATGACACCATTAAAACATTCTAATACCAAGATGTCAGCAATACAGAGATATCCCAAATTTAAATATAAACACTCCTCATTATCATATGCATGGGAGAACCTAAGATGCCAAGAATAAGATCCTACCAATCTAAGTCTATAGAAATCAAAGATCAAAATCCTCAGGTTCATATGTAAATAAAACCAATTCCAAAACAAAATGATCTTGCCTTTAAATATTAAGTTCAAAGAAAGTCCAAAATCTTCATTTTAGTTCAGATATCATTGTTGCCAATTTTGTTTTTTTTAACCCTGCTAATTCTCAGCCAGAGAGCAGAATTCTAAATCAGACGCCAGAGTGAAGCTGAAGAATTTCAACAGCTTCACCTGTCTGTCTCTCCCTGGAAAGGATGTAGCTGTGCTGTGCCTCTGAGATTGAATTACTCCTGCTAAGTCTCTTATGTGCCCCCATTTGTAAAAAGTCTGAAGCATGCATTGGGAACAAAGGAATGTCTTAGCATGAAGCCACACACAAAAAATGAAGACAATAAGCCAATCCCCAGGTCTGATAGCAGTCACCCCAAGCAAAAGAAAGCTTCCAAAAACACAATTAATTTAGACTCACGTTACTGTTGCCTTAGACTTAATATCTGAGCAATGGAGGAGAGAGAAAATCAAGAAAATTCTTTAGTTCAGGTTCACCACTTTGCCAATTATTCTATCCCAGGGGTCCAGCCTTCAAGACTCGTGGATTAAAATTCAATGAGAAGAAATATCTCACCATGGAATTAATTATGGTACTATTTATATTCTCCTGCTTGAAGAAAAATTCTCCTCGGTGTGTAGCATTAGAATAATCCTGCTATCTCAGGGAGTTCAAATTTGCAGGGTGGTGAGTCCACTCTTCAGGGTTTATTTTCATCTTGTACATTCAAAATATCTTAATCTGTAGTTTTCCTTTGAACATGGATTAGCCAGTGACCTGGTGCTGTACTGGGTATGGAATCTATGTGGTGACAACCTCCCCACCACCGCCTCCAACACTCCCTTGATTAGAATGCATTTTTACTTTAGTTTCATCATAATTTTGCAACCACTGACTCTTGCAATATAATTGCTTTGAGCCTCCAAGTCAGAGTTCCTCCAGTCCCACAGCCAGAGCTGCATTCTCAGCAAATCACTTATAGGAAGCTGTTTTTGATGGTTATGAAACCCATGCCCCGGGAGCCGTGATAACTACCAATAACTCAGCTATCTGCTCTTCAAGGCACGATCTTTGCTTAGTTTTCTTTCATGTGTCGAGTTTTGAGAAGGTTTTCTTTTTGGGTACATATTTTTATGCAACAGTGAACAATGTCTCCAGTGGTCTAATTCCCCCATAATGTCCTTACTCCTGTGAGTAAAACTAGCTGGATTTTAGATATTTAAACTGACTTTTTGACCTCATGTAGGACTGGCATTATTATTATTATTATTTACTAGATCTCCTTATTTTTTTTCTTTCTCTTTGTCTTCTGTATCTGAAATTCTTTTGCTAACACACTCTCATGACTTTGTTTTGTGTGATCATTCAGAGTGAGAGATTTGGAATGGATGAGTCCTAATTTTGCTAACCTCAGTCTTTGTTTACACAATTTTTGCTATAACATAAATTATGGGCTTATGCGGTGGCTCAGCAGGAAAGAATCCACCTGCAATGCAGGAGACACAAGAAACTCTCGGGTCCGATCCCTGGGTCGGGAAGATTCCCTGAAGGAGGGTATGGCAACCCACTTGTTTTCTTGCCTGGGAAATCCCATGGACAGAGGAGCCTACAGTCCGTACGGTTGCAGAGTTGGACATTCCTGAAGTGACTGAGCACAGCAATATGCCTTATTCCCATGATATGTATTAAATGGAACCTCAATTTTGCTAACCTACTTACTTCTCAGACACTTTCATGCAAGACTAACCGAAAGATCCAGTTCTGGCTAAAAAGATGTATGTGGATATTATAAGGTAATGGGTTCAAGAGGTTTTAAAAGAAAACCATCATAACAAGCTTCTATTTTTACTTTTACCACCACTCTTTCACCATTTGTCTTCCTGAAATGTAGACTCAGTTCTACATATGTAGCATTAATCTTGTTCAACCTTTTATATCTACCACCACACAGGGACCAACATGTAGAACCAACATTCTATAAGTCCAGTAGCCATTAATGTGCTTGTTAACTTGCTTCAGTCATGTCTGACTCTTTGTGACCCTATGGACGGTAGCCCACCAGGTTCCTCTGACCATGGGATTCTCCAGGTAAGAATACTGGAGTGGGTTGCCATGTCCTCCTCCAAAGGATCTTCCTGACCTAGGGATTGAACCTGTGTCTCCTGTGACTCCTGCATTGCAGGCAGATTCTTTACCACTGAGCCACCCCGGAAGCCCAGCCATTGACTAACACCCAAAAAGAGATAGGCTCAATCTAGCATTGACCATACTTGTCAGCTTAAAAAAAAATATGTCTAATCTTCTCTATGCCTTTGTAACCCCGATTCCATATATTTCTATAGCATATTCATCAAGAGCAATAGCTACTTCCCCACATAAATATTTGAAGCTTGAACATTAATGCTTTAATAACCCCAGGCTGGTTTTGTCTTTACCTCTCAAACCATCCCAGATATTATGTAACCACTTGGAGTAGATCCCATCTTAAAGGGGTGGTTTCCTTCCTGAGAACTCTTACTTTGCATTGCTTTGAGAGAATGGCTCTCAGTTATTTCCTGTATTTGAGGAGTAATTCCAGATCATTAATGGAGATTTCTTGTTTTTCTCTTGATCAGTTTCCTGACTTAATATCCATTAAATCAGCTCACCGCTTTCTGATACTCTCTTCAAAAAGAATTAGACCTGCCTGTATGCACCTCTGCTCTGCTTTTATTTCTGCCCAGTTTTGTATTCAAGGTCTCTTTTTTTCTCTACATATCTGTTTTTCAAATCTTCCGAAATCTCAAACTTTTTTCTATAGACATAACTCTCCCTTTGCCTTCATCAGCCTGTCTAGCTTTCATTTCCCACCCAGCTCCTGATGGTATGACAATTAGATGCAGAATGTCTGATTCCACTTTGTATAATGAGGTATCTAGAATAGTCAAATTCATAGTCAGAAAGTACATTGGTAGATGCCAGGGGCTGGGGGTAGGGGTGGGGAGGGAGGATAGGGAGTTAGAGTTTAATAGGGACAGAGTTTCAGTTTAGGAAGGTGAAAAATTCTGGAGATGAATGATGTTGAGAGTTGCACAACCATGTGGATATACTTAGTGCCACTGAAATGTACAGTTAAATATGGTTAAAATAGCATGTTTTATGTTATGTGACTTTAGCCACAATAAAAAAAATTTTAAAGAAAAATATCATACCTCAAAAAAGGCATAATTTTCAAATGACACCAGTTTCTCCTTGATTTCCTGATTCTAGAGGTAGGGATTTCCAAAGCTAGGCATTTTAGATTGCTTTCTTAGCCCCTGGATTTCCAGTGATTTCTATGAATCATTCAAATTATTCAGAGAGGGCATTGCTTGGCCTTTTATTTTGTTAAATTTTATCTATACCTTCAGTCTCTGGTCTACTCATAAATTGGCCACTCTTGGAGCTGATGGCCTCCCTTAATCAGATGTGAAAAGGAAGCACAAGGAATTTAAATAAAGTAGCTGCTTTACTGTTTAAAAAAAAAAAAGGTAGGAATCACAATTTTCTAAGCAGAGTTTGGGAGTTGGAAGACACTAACAAGTGTTCTAGTTTAAAGAAGTAAAAATCTAAATGGAGTTTTGGCCCGGTGGACACTGAACCGACCTCTGTAACCAGGTGTTTATGGGTGTATAGAAAGCTTCCTTGGTGGCTCAGACAGTAAAGAATCTGCCTGCAATGTGGGAGACCCAGATTCAATTCCTGGGTTGGGAAGATCCCCCTGGAGAAGGGTATGGCTACCACTCTAATATTCTTGCCTAGAGAATTCCATGGACAGAGCAGCCTGGCAGGCTACAGTTTATGGGGTCACAAAGAGTTGGACACGACTGAGCAACTTTCACTTTCACTTCAGAAAGCAAGTACCTCTACTCAAGAGAGAAATTGCTTTCTACCATGATGTGTCAATTACAGCTAGGAGATACGACACCTATTTTGAATAGATTAATAATGCAGTGGTACTCATTTAGGAGGAAATAGAAGTCCTAGCGGAAAGTCATTAAGGATAAAGAATGAGATGAAAAGTAAAGTCAAGGGAGACTTGGCTTAGGTCACCATGGTAATAAGAGAAGGGAACATGGGTGACCTAATACTGAGCTTACTTTTTAGATGGTGATCAAGAGTGTCAGGGGTGTGAGGCACATAAAACACATCTGGGACCCAGACCATAGATAACTTCATAAGTATTATTAATAAGTTCAATTTCTAGAACATATGACAAATCCTTGAAAGAATTTAATATGGGAACTTGATACCTTTTGAAATAAAATTTGTTGCTAGAAACTGCACCAAAGTTACTATATAGATATTGACCAACATATACATGTAAGCAAAACTGATTTTAGATGAAAGGAGACCATGGTCCTATTGTCAAATTCTTTATAATTATGTAGGTACTTGAGAATAAACACCAGGGAGTAAATAACCCTAAGCAACAAAATGTTTATAACCTGCACGTAAGATTATGTTGGGCTTCTCAGGTGGCACTAATGATAAAGGACCTGCCTGCCAATGCAGGAGACATAAAAGATTCAGGTTTGATCCCTGAGTTGGGAAGATGCCTCGGAGGAGAGCATGGCAACCCACTCCAGTATTCTTGCCTGGAGCATCCCATGGACAGAGGAGCAAGGCAGGCCACATTCCATGGGGCTGCAGAGTTGGACACGGCTGAAGAGACTTGGCATGCACACACACACACACATGTTGGTTAATGACCCAGAATAGACAAGCTACATACAAGGGAATTCCCTGGCATTTCAGGGGTCAGGACTCCACATTTCCACTGCAGTGGCAAAGGTTGGATTCCTGGTCAGGGAACTAAGATCCTGAGTGCCAGTGGCCAAAAAACAAGCTAGGCACAACTAGCACTTTGAATCAGCTGTAGAGAAACTGCCTTCTGGTGACACAAAATTTATGAAAATGTAGTTTCAGTGTTAGTAATGTGAAATGTGAAAGCTTCCCAAGTGGCTCAGTGGTAAAGAATCTGCCCACTAATGCAGAAGACATAAGTTCGATCTCTGGGTCAGGAAGATCCCCTTGAGAAGGAAATGGCAACCCAGTCCAGTATTCTTGCCAGGATAATCCCATGAAGAGAGGAGCCTGGCAGGCTATAGTCCACAGGGTCACAAAGAGTTGGACATGACTGAGTGACTGAGGACGATGAGCACAAATGGGAAAGCATGACAACCAGCAGACTAGTTCCATTTCTTCACAGCCAAGAAGTCCTCTTGCCAGGATATATCTCTTAATAGATAAGATATTAGTATCTGAAAGAACTAGAAGGCCAAAGAACTTACAAAGCAAATATGACTGGAAAGCCATGTTCCCTGCTGTAATCATTTCTTCATTTGCACCATTCTGCTTAATAATGGAGCATACTGGGAGCATAATGGGGCGAAAAGCTATCAAAGTGATGGTTGCTATGAGCACTGAGATTGAATAATTGTTCACTTTTCAACAAAGTATTGTCATAACCATAGGCAAAGGGTGAGTCGGGACCAACAATTTACATTTGAAACAGCCTGCTAGGAAGCAACAGCTAAACCAACCTACAGTCATCTCTGCCTAGAATGAAGAGTTTTAGATCATGCATGCTGTGGAAAATGAGGCAGTCCCTGTGTTTGTTTGTTTGTTTGTTTTTTAATGAGGTCTTACAAAAAATTGATATGTGATAGAAATAAAGGGAGATATTTCATGGCTGATATCAGGTAAAATAAGAAATGTGGGTTCAGTCCCTGGGTTGGGAAGATCCCCTGTGGGAAGGCACGGCAACTCACTCCAGTATTGTGAATGCTGATCTGGCATTCCCAGCTAGAATTTACTGGTCTACAGTTGAACATACACAACTTCACAATACATCGATATCAGACAAGGCTTCTCTTGGACTCAAGTATCAACACAAAATCAAGACCACTTGATAATCTTATCTCAACATAGAAAAATATTAACATCGCCCAAACCACAAAAAATGATTAAGTAGCCCATATAATAGCTAATATGTGTGACTGTTGTGTCTTTGCCTATTATGACTTTATTCTTGCTCTACTTTCTGCTCCCTCTGGATTAGATTTGTAAAGATATCCAATCTTACCCCCATTTCCTGATAGCATTTAGTCCAGAGAAAAGCCCAACATCCTTCTTCAAATTACCTAACCCAAACTTGAATCATCTAAGTTTAAACATTCTGGTACTGAAACACATCATAGTCACTTGCTGCAAAGATCAATAAACAAAAGCTACATTCCTGGTGGTATATGCCTGAGATCAAGGTCACAGTCTCATCTTGTAAACTTTCACATATCAGCACCACCCATGGCATAATATCCTGACTCGATATTTATCGTGATTTTGAAGTCTTGTCCCGGTTGCATTCCAAACTTTAGATCAAACCACACTGACATAACTAATTCTCAAGTAGGACTTATGAAGGCCTGATCAGTGCTAAATTATACGTACATATGAATGATTTAATTTAGTCCTACCAACAATCTTGAAAGACAGTGAAAAAGTATTTTTTATTTTTCAATTAGGAAACTGGGGAACAGAGCATCAATTCTCTCTTGTACGTTCATGCAGAGAATATGTGAAAGAAGAAAGACTTCTACAAAAGTCTGTTTATAAGTTCTGTGACCTTATGCAATGGCAGACTACTTTTTATTCCTATGTGGAACAACAGACTAGTTCCAAATAGGGAAAGGAGTATGCCAAGGCTGTATGTTGTCACCCTGCTTATTTAAGTTATATACAGAGTAGATAATGAGAAATGCGGGGCTGGATGAAGCACAAGCTGGAATCAAGATTGCCGGGAAAAAGATCAATAACCTCAGATATACAGGTGACACCACCCTTATGACAGAAAGTGAAGAAGCACTAAAGAACCTCTTGATGAAAGTCAAAGAGGAGAGTGAAAAAGTTGGCTTAAAACTCAACATTCAGAAAACTAAGATCATGGCATCTGGTCCCATTATTTCATGGCAGATGGAACCTGTGGAAACAGTGACAAAATTTATTTCTTTGGGCTTCAAAATCACTGCAGATGGTGAGTGCAGCCATGAAATGAAAAGACACTTACTGCTTGGAAGAAAAGTTATGACCAATCTAAACAGCATATTGAAAAGCAGAGACATTACTTTACCAACAAAGGTCCATCTTGTCAAGGCTATGGTTTTTCCAGTAGTCATGTATGGATGTGAGAGTTGGACTAAAAAGAAAGCTGAGAACTGAAGAATCGATGCTTTTGAACTGTGGTATTGGAAAAGACTCTTGAGAGTCCTTGGATTGCAAGGAGATCCAACCACTACATCCTAAAGGAAATCAGTCTGAATATTCACTGGAAGGACTGTTACTGATGCTGAAACTCCAATACTTTGGCCACCTGATGCCAAGAACTGACTCATTTGAAAAGACTCTGATGCTGGGAAAGATTGAAGGCAGGAAGAGAAGGGGACGATAGAGGATGAGATGGTTGGATGGCATCACTGACTCAATGGACATGAGTTTGAGTAAATTCTGGGAGCTGATGATGGACAGGGAGCCCTGGCATGTTGCAGTCCATGGGGCTGCAAGGAGTCAGACATGACTGAGCCACTAAACTGAGCTGAGCTGAACTGTCCCATACTTTCTAGTTCCAGTGATCCTGCTGCTGCTGTGGCCACATTTCATTCATTCCTATTTATTATCCTTCAGAGTCTAGCTCAAAGTACTGACTTTTCCATTATGTCTTCTTTGAAACGTTCATTCACTTGTTAATTTATCTAATCAAATTTTGCTCAACTAGACCTATATTTCGGAGAAGGCAATGGCTCCCCACTCCAGTACTCTTGCCTGGAAAATTCCATGGATGGAGGAGCCTGGTAGGCTGCAGTCCATGGGGTCGCTAACAGTCAGACATGACTGAGAGATTCACTTTCACTTTTCACTTTCATGCATTGGAGAAGGAAATGGCAACCCACTCCAGTGTTCTTACCTGGAGAATCCCAGGGATGGGGAAGCCTGGTGGGCTGCCGTCTTTGGGGTCGCACAGAGTCGGACACGACTGAAGCAACTTAGCAGCAGCAGACCTATATTTTGGACTTACCAGATGGCTCAGTGGTAAAGAATCTGCCTTCCAATGCAGGAGATACAGGTTTGATCCCTGGTCTAGAAAGATCCCCTGAGAAGGAAATTTCAACTCACTCCACTATTCTTCCCTGGAGAATCTCATGGGCAGAGAGTCTGGTGGGCTACAGGCCACCAAGTGAATGTTGGCATTTGCAGCTGAAGGTTTGAGAAGCCTGCTCTCTCCCCATGTTTGACCAGTTACTAACAGTGCTCCTGACTGAGTTAGCTTTGCTCGGTTCCTGCTGGCTGTACCATAGACCCTCTGGTTCATCTCTCATTGAGCCCGTTGGCTCATGCTCAACAGCCTCAGCTACAGAATCACTTTCCACTGCCACACTCTCCTGGGGGTGAGCCAGTTGTTCTCAAGTAGGTGTCATCCCAAAAGGAACCCTGCAGAGTGGTAAAGAATCTGCCTTCCAATGCAGGAGATACAGGTTTGATCCCTGGTCTAGAAAGATCCCCTGAGAAGGAAATTTCAACTCACTCCACTATTCTTCCCTGGAGAATCTCATGGGCAGAGAGTCTGGTGGGCTACAGGCCACCAAGTGAATGTTGGCATTTGCAGCTGAAGGTTTGAGAAGCCTGCTCTCTCCCCATGTTTGACCAGTTACTAACAGTGCTCCTGACTGAGTTAGCTTTGCTCGGTTCCTGCTGGCTGTACCATAGACCCTCTGGTTCATCTCTCATTGAGCCCGTTGGCTCATGCTCAACAGCCTCAGCTACAGAATCACTTTCCACTGCCACACTCTCCTGGGGGTGAGCCAGTTGTTCTCAAGTAGGTGTCATCCCAAAAGGAACCCTGCAGTGGCTCAGGATGACTAATTAAACCTCCAGACTTCCCTCTGCTCCCTGCTACTTTGTGTCCTTGCTCAATGAGATGGTTAGATAGCATCACTGACTCAAGGGAGATGAATTTAAGCAACTCAAGGAGATAGTGAAGGAGAGGGAAGCCTGGAGTGCTGCAGTCCATGTGGTCGCAAAGGGTCAGACACAAGTGAGCAACTGAACAACAACAAAACAAGGCAGATATGGTACAGCTTGGGACATGGCTACTATCCAGGGTTCTAAATGGGAAATGAGGAGAAAGAGCACTCCTTACCCCCAGGGTGAAACTCAATTCCATAATGCAGGTTAAGTGCGGACTCCCTGCCAGGATCCCTATCTCCATATGCATATTGGGCAAGGCTATCATTACCTTCTGTGTGGATCACACTGAACTGTGGAAAATTCTGAAAGAGATGGAAATACCACACCACCTGACCTGCCACTTGAGAAACCTATATGCAGGTCAGGAAGCAACAGTTAGAACTGGACATGGAACAACAGACTGGTTCCAAATAGGAAAAGGAGTACGTCAAGGCTGTATATTGTCACCCTGGTTGTTTAGTTTATATGCAGAGTACATCATGAGAAATGCTGGGCTGGAAGAAGCACAAGCTGGAATCAAGATTGCTGGGAGAAATGTCAATAACCTCAGGTATGCAGATGACACCACCCTTATGGCAGAAAGTGAAGAGGAAGTAAAAAGCCTCTTGATGAAAGTGAAAGTGGAGAGTGAAAAAGTTGACATAAAGCTCAACATTCAGAAAACGAAGATCATGGCATCTGGTCCCATCACTTCATGGGAAATAGATGGGGAAACAGTAGAAACAGTGTCAGACTTTTTTGGGGGGGCTCCAAAATCACTGCAGATATGCAGAGTACATCATGAGAAATGCTGGGCTGGAAGAAGCACAAGCTGGAATCAAGATTGCTGGGAGAAATGTCAATAACCTCAGGTATGCAGATGACACCACCCTTATGGCAGAAAGTGAAGAGGAAGTAAAAAGCCTCTTGATGAAAGTGAAAGTGGAGAGTGAAAAAGTTGACATAAAGCTCAACATTCAGAAAACGAAGATCATGGCATCTGGTCCCATCACTTCATGGGAAATAGATGGGGAAACAGTAGAAACAGTGTCAGACTTTTTTGGGGGGGCTCCAAAATCACTGCAGGTGGTGACTGCAGCCATGAAATTAAAAGAGGCTTACTCCTTGGAAGAAAATTTATGACCAACCTAGATAGCATATTGAAAAGCAGAGACATTGCTTAGCCAACAAAGGTCCATCTAGTCGAGGCTATGGTTTTTCCAGTGGTCATGTATGGATGTGAGAGTTGGACTGTGAAGAAAGCTGAGCGCCAAAAAATTGATGCTTTTGAACTGTGTGGTATTGGAGAAGACTCTTGAGAGTCCCTTGGACTGCAAGGAGATGCAACCAGTCCATTCTGAAGGAGATCGGCCCTGGGATTTCTTTGGAAGGAATGATGCTGAAGCTGAAGCTCCAGTACTTTGGCCACCTCATGTGAAGAGTTGACTCATTGGAAAAGACTCTGATGCTGGGAGGGATTGAGGGCAGGAGGAGAAGGGGATGACAGAGGATGAGATGGCTGGATGGCATCACTGACTAGATGGACACGAGTCTGAGTGAACTCTGGGAGTTGGTGATGGACAGGGAGGCCTGGAGTGCTGTGATTCATGGGGTCGCAAAGAGTCGGACATGACTGAATGACTGAACTGAACTGAACTGAATGTGACAACCGAGGATATTACGGACTGGAAGGAGATGAGAACTGAAGAGCACATGTTTTCTCTATTGCCTTGAGTTTAAATAGTACACCTCATACACCAGGCCATTTTAGGGGAAAAGGCAGAAAGAATACCATGTGAGAGGCACTTTATCCCATGAAACTTTTCCCATCTAAAAGGAAAGTGAAGTCTCTCAGTCATGTCCGACTCTGCGACCCCATGGACTGTAACTCACCAGATTCCTCCATCCATGGGATCTTCCAGGCAAAATACTGGAGTGGGTTCCACTTCCTTCTCCAGCAGATCTTCCCAACCCAGGGATTGAACTCGAGTCTCTCGCATTGTAGGCAGACCTGTTACCGTCTGAGCCTCCAAAGGGACTGCTAACTATCTGAAAGGGACAGACCATTTTAACTGAACAAAAATAAAAGCTGTTCTTGATTCTTGCTTTAAGGAGCATGAGCTCTGGCAAAAATCCACATTAAATGTTACAAAAATAAAGATCACAAAATTCTCAGTACATTTTGTGTATTCTGTGTCTGAACATGGCCACAGACAGGAAAACCTTGCTGGCCAGTTGACTTTTAAATTCATCCGTCTCAGGTGGACCTTGTTGGTCCAAATGAATATTCTATATTTCACAATTCTGTTACTTTTGGACTATTCTAAGTGATCATTTTATACTTTCTCATCTTTGCTTGAGGCCTCCTCCATCATCCTCATTCTCAGCTGATGATCTTGCCTCTTGTTTCGTTGTTAATCTAAAGCAGTCAGAAGAGGAAGTCCAGACTTCTGTTGCTGTCATTCAAATATAAGTGCTTTACAATGTTTGTTAGTTTCCTCTGTACAATGAAGTGAATCAGTCATATGCATGCTTATCCCCTCCCTCTTGTACCTGTCCATTCTCACCCTCATTCCACCTACCTAGGGTACCACAGAGCACTGAGCTGAGCTACCTGTGTTATATAGCAACTTCCCATTAGTTATCTATTTTATACATGGTTATATATATATATATATCTGTACTATTTTTCTAGATTCCACATATATTTATTAATATGTAACTCTTAGAGGAAAGCACAAGAAAAACACTCCTTGATATAAACCATAGCAAGATCTTTTTTGACCTACCTCCTAGAGTAATAAAAATAAAAACAAAAACAAACAAATGGAACCTAATTAAATTTAAAAGCTTTTGCACAGACTTTCAAAACAACACCACCCTACCCACCAAAGTCTTCCCTCACATCAGGTGTGTTCCCTTCAGGTAACATAGATGAACTCTTAGGGATTCTCTGCTTCCTACTTTGTCATTTTTGGCTTGTGTATTAGATTATTCTCATTGGCGTATAAAACATTGTTATTTCTCGTATACTTAAAAACTTAAAATCCTCCTTGTGACTCTATTTACCTCCCCACCTCATGTAGCCTCCATTTTAAACTATCTCATAAAAATTCTCTTCCAAATGGTTGTCATTATTTGCTATCACCAATTTTCTCTTCCCATGTTTTTCTTAAGCCTTCTCCAGTCAAAGATTCTCCCTCCTCTCCTCTAAAATGTGTTTTGTAAAGGTCACTGGTGTTCTCTACTACACTTACATCCAATGCTCAAATCTCAATTCTAATCTTATTAAACTATCAGCACCATTTCACAGAGTTCATCACATTATTCTCCTTGGAATACTTATCTTGGTGTTATGGGCATCCTATTCTATTGCATTTCCTCTTATCTTCCTAGCAGTTTATTTTTAGTCTCTTTCTGAATCCTCCTCTTCTCCTCCATCTCACTTTTGCACAGACTTTCAAAACAACACCACCCTACCCACCAAAGTCTTCCCTCACATCAGGTGTGTTCCCTTCAGGTAACATAGATGAACTCTTAGGGATTCTCTGCTTCCTACTTTGTCATTTTTGGCTTGTGTATTAGATTATTCTCATTGGCGTATAAAACATTGTTATTTCTCGTATACTTAAAAACTTAAAATCCTCCTTGTGACTCTATTTACCTCCCCACCTCATGTAGCCTCCATTTTAAACTATCTCATAAAAATTCTCTTCCAAATGGTTGTCATTATTTGCTATCACCAATTTTCTCTTCCCATGTTTTTCTTAAGCCTTCTCCAGTCAAAGATTCTCCCTCCTCTCCTCTAAAATGTGTTTTGTAAAGGTCACTGGTGTTCTCTACTACACTTACATCCAATGCTCAAATCTCAATTCTAATCTTATTAAACTATCAGCACCATTTCACAGAGTTCATCACATTATTCTCCTTGGAATACTTATCTTGGTGTTATGGGCATCCTATTTATTGCATTTCCTCTTATCTTCCTAGCAGTTTATTTTTAGTCTCTTTCTGAATCCTCCTCTTCTCCTCCATCTCTTATCTTCAGAGTGACTCAACACTTAATCCATGGCTTTCTCCTCCTTTAGAGCTGTCCTCCCTTCTTGGCTGTCTCACCCAGGTTCATGGTACTATTTTATTTCATTTATTTTTGTGTTTATAAGTGTAGCCCTGCTCTCACTCCTGCATTCTAGGCTTATATATCCAACAAGTTGCTAGACAGCTCCAATAGAATGTTTGGTAAGTATCTCAAACATAGTGCACTCAAAGATAAGTGCTCAGTTTTTGTCACATTCGTTCCCATAGCTTATTAAATAGTGAAAAGAAAAAAGTTAATCCCTCCAATTTCTTGGGACAAAACATTTAGCTCTTGATAGCTCCATTTAATACCCATCCACCACGCACATTTGACCAGGAAATCCTGCTGTCTCTCTCTTTCTGCAAAACAGAACCAGAATTCAATCACTTCATACCATTTCCATCAATA
This sequence comes from Aepyceros melampus, assembly GCA_006408695.1. Lineage (NCBI taxonomy): Eukaryota > Metazoa > Chordata > Mammalia > Artiodactyla > Bovidae > Aepyceros > Aepyceros melampus. The sequence goes on from SJXQ01013183.1 coordinate 54,450, forward strand.
ATATCCTGGTTGAAATCAAGATAACCTCTCATCTCAATGTGATTTCAAAAGCTTCAGAATAATGTTGCTCTTTCTATCCCTCCCTCTTTCCATCCTCTGCTTCAGAGTAGCCTTATAAACATGCCAAATCACATGACTCCTCTACTGAAAACCTGCCAATAGTTTTTCATTCTCTTCAGAATAAACACCAGCATTCCTACCATGGTCTACAAAATCTCATGTGACATGGGCCCTATTTCGTTTCAATCCCTCTCCCTAATTCCTACCCTCACTTAATCAATCTATCCACCTCTCCCTACAGTATCTCCATATTCCCAGGCACAGTCTCTCCTAAGAACTTTCACACTCCATTACCTCTGGAATATTCTTCCCTTTACCAGCCATATGGAGAGTCCATCATCTCCTTCATACCTTTGCTCAAATACTGCCTTCTTTTTTATTTTTATTTTTTATGGAAGTAGAGTTGGTATACAATATTATATGAGTTACAGGTGTGCAAAAGAGTGATTCACAATTTTTAAAGGGTATACTCCATTCATAGTTATTATAAAGCATTGGCTATATTTCCCATTTTGTACAATATATCCTTGCAGTTTGCTTTATTATTTACTTTTTATTGGAGTATAGTTGCTGATGCTGCTGTGTCAGTTACTGCTTTCTTTAAGCTGCCTGTCCTGATACTCTATTTCAAACTGCAATTTCTCTTCCTTGATTCCCTTTAGGCGATTTTAGTTTTTGTTTCTTTTCCTATGATTCTAACATAATATTTAGATTAATTATTTATTATGTTTATTGCTTTGTCTATGTTTTCTTCACATGACATAAACCCCTTTAGGATCAGAATATTTTGTCTTTTCCTTTTGATACTTTGTCTCACAAGCACTTAGAATAGAGTCTGAGATTGGAATGGATGATTACATTAAAATCTGAGCTAGGTATTTCACATATAAAATGTCTTGAATGCCACAAATTCTTAATAATTATTCATTTTCCTCTCTCCCCTACCTGCCTATTTCCTTCCAGCAAGTATTTTATATTGTCTACATTATTAATGAATTACTTTATACATATATAGTATCATTTGGCTACAAGGTCCACAATTTCATCCTCATCTCATGTAGATCACATTTAGGACACACAGAACCATCTATGTACAATCCTAGCTTGAAGAATTAGGAGGAATTATCCCAGCTTTGAAAGATCAGCATTCTGTTTCTTATTTCAAAGTGGGATTGATTGCAGGGAACAGAGTGTCTGCTCAGGGAGTCAGTCTTTTGATTAATTCAAAATTATCAAACTCTGCCATGGAAACATTGCAATTTTTAACTACTCTGAGCATATTTTCAGCTACAGATAGTGTTTTAGGGATGAATAATAGTTTCATCTTAATTTGAACTTCACCCCTACTCCCTGACACCCATCTTCCCATTCCAACCTTAATAGGTAGCTTTCCAATAAAATGTCTTAGGCCAGTGAATGACTAAAATAACAGATAAATAGCTGTGTATAGCCTATGGCTGGTCTGAGGTCCAGGCATGAAACTACTCTAGGATGCTAAATTGAATTAGTAGCATTAGTATATTTGAATTTCATTGTACGTGCTTTGACACAATTTCTTAACAGCATCAAGAACTGCTTCCACCAGACAGAGATATTGGTGGGCTGCCAGTCCCCTGATAACAAATTTTCTTTAGTTCTTGGCTCTGATGTTCTTTTATACAGTAGTATGGGCAACATGGTATAACCAAGTTGTCCAAGAAATTCACAGAAAATTTGGAGCGATAGTGGGACAAAAGAAAAAAAAAAAATGTTTGCTGAATTAACTAGACAGCATCAGCCAAAGTGTAGATTACAGAACATGCTTCATCACCTCCATTGTAATTATAACCTTGATTATCTGAAAGATGTTTCCTGGAGACAGCCTGATATTTCCATCTGAAATTTTCATAGTTTGGAAATTTGCAGTTCAAAGGAAATGTTTGACAAATTGGCCCCCAAATTAACTTGGCATCTGTTTTAGGTCATTGGCAACTATCTGCCTGGCATGGTTTTTCTCTTGCCTTGCATTTTACCCTAATTCCTCACACAATCCCTTCTTGTGTGTTTTTAAGCTAATAAGCCATGTGACATTTTTGTGGCAAAAAGAGGGGTTTTATTCATAGCGTCCTGTAATCTGTTCCTTTCTCTGAAAACGTTATAATTTGCAGACTTCCAGATTTTAGGTATTTTCTTCTTAAATTTACAGAGACTAGAGAAATAATTTTTCAAGAAGATCCCAGATACGATGTGTTTAATAAAAGACTAGCCTACTGCCCCACTTCTCTGCCTATTCCAAAGACCCACTGAATAATCTTCTTTGTTGAAAGCACTAATTCATTATCTCTTCTTACCTCCTATAGAGTGAGGATTGAAGCTAAATCTGCAGCTTGCAGAGAATTATGCAGAGGAGAAAAAACTACCTACATTCGCACATACTCATAAACATGCACAGAAGATCTTTATTAAGGGACTGCTGCAGAGGCATAATTAATGTGTGATGAAAATGGAGTGCAAGGCAAACAAGAGGACTGTTTTCCTCTGTAAATTGAAAAGATAGTAGCCTACTGCTTGGGTCATTCCAGAAATTTCTGTCCCTCTCCAAATATCTCAAAGCATTCTTACATCATCAATTGATATCCAATGTCCATGAAAAATAGGCATTTGTTATACTTAGGTATTAGAATTAAAATGAAAAGTAGCCCTAGAATATACTATCCCTGATTTACATAGATTTGCTTTATTTGTTCAACTGAGCTGTTTCTGGATTAAGGCAGAGAGTATATCCATAGATAATAGATAGATGTTAGTATTAATAAGATCTGATCTTTTCAGAATTCAATTTTATGGGAGGAATACAAAAGTAATAATAAGTTACAATTGCCTAAGGGAGGAGAAGAGATGGATTTTTTTTTCTTTTTAAAATTTTTATTGGAGTACAGCTGCTTTACAATGGTGTATTAGTTTCTTACTGTACAGCAAAACAAATGAGCTATATGTATACATATACCCCCTGTATTTTGGGATTTCCTTCCCATTTAAGTCACCACAGAGTATTGAGTAGTGTTTCCTGTACTCTACAGTAGGTTCTCATTAGTTATATATTTTATACATAATATTTATAGTGTATATATAAAATTGTTATAGACGATCCTATTTACAAATCAGAAATACAGACAGACATAGAGAAGGACTTCTACACAAAAGAAAGCAGTGCAATGGGAAGTATAGGCACAAAAAATAAACTTCAGTCTACCACTCTTTTAAAGGTCAAGCCTTAGTTATTTCAATATTTATGGACACCAGAAATACTTTAACATTTGAATTGAGTTCAGATTTGGAAATCAGAAATCTTTATCATAATTAACAGCAAAATTGGTGAAAGGGAAAGAGAAGACTGATTAGAAAAATGATAGAATTTTAGAGATAAAAGTAACAACTGTAGAAACAATTCTTTACAGATAAGGAAACAAGACCCAGAGTGATTATGCTGGATAGTTCCTAGGTTATAGAAACATTTTAAAGTAATAATAGGTTTTATGGGGGCTTCTCAGTGGCTTGGATGGTAAAGAATCTGCCTGCAAGGCAGGAGACCTGGGTTCAATCCCTGGTTCAGGAAAATCCCCTGGAGAAGGAAATGGCTATCCACTGCAATATTTTTGCCTGGAGAATTCTGTGACTAGAGGAGACTGGCAGGCTACACTCCATAGGGTCACAAAGAGAGTTGGATATGACTGAGTGACTAACATTTTCACTAGGTTTTCTGAATCCCAGACCACCCAATTCACTTAGAAAAAAAGTATGCTCATTAGTTAATAGATCATATTAATTTTTAAATTTTATTTGACTTAAAATTTAACTGACTAAAGGACTAAAGAAGGGCCAATGTTGAAATTCAAAGGCCTCTAGGACCGTGTCTTTCTTTCTGTATTTTAGTTCTTGAAAGACCTTTGAAATCTATTGTTTATTTTGAGAAAATTCTGATTTCCTCTAAAATGTAATCACCCTGACATTTATTCCAGAACCCTTCCTTCTCTTTATATATGCAAAATTAAAGATTCAGGTACACCATGAATGTATTGTACACCATGTACAATACAGCATTCTCATTAGTTATATATTTTATACATAGTATCAATAGTGTATATATAAAATTGTTATAGATGATCTTATTTACAAATCAGAAATAAGGACAGACAGAGAGAAGGACTTCTACACAAAAGAAAGCAGTGCAATGGGAAGTATAGGCACAAAAAATAAACTTTAGTCTATCGCTCTTTTAAAGGTCAAGCCTTAATTATTTCAATATTTATGGACACCAGAAATACTTTAGCAATTGAATTGAGTTCAGATTTGGAAATCAGAACTTTGGAAATCAATACTTCCATGAATGGTGTATTGTACACCATGTCTGTAGAATTAAAGATTCAGGTAACAATACAATATAAAAGCATATTTGCCTCTGGTTACCTAAAATTCAAGAAATGTCAGAGTTTTCTGAAAATTAAATATATATATAGTGATTATACTGTAGATATTCTATAGAACTTTTAATGACCAACTGTATATCCCAACATGATAATTATACATTACATTGTATATTACTTAGATTTTATTTCTACCACTACTTTGATGCAATGAAATTCATGACTCCTGTTTTCCTTACACCAACTAGGAGAAAATTTATACAGGCAGTTCCCTTGCTCATGGAACTAAATCAAATGGAAATTCCAAAGAAATCTCTCTCTGTCCAGACCAGAATGTTAGCAAGGCTTTTGAAAACATCACTACTGGAATATATGTAGACTCCAATGAGACTAAGAAAAGTGAAGGCCACTCAGTCGTGTCCAACTCTTTGCGACCCTATGGATTATATAGTTTCCTGGAATTCTCCAGGCCAGGACACTGGAGTGAGTAGCTGTTCTCTTCTCCAGGGGAGCTTTCCAACCCAGGGATCGAATACAGGCCTCCCACATTGCAGGCAGATTCTTTACCAGCTGAGCCACCAGGGAAGCCCAAGAATACTGGAGTGGGAAGCTTAACCCGTCTCCAGTGGATCTTCCTGACCCAGGAATCGAAACAGAGTCTCCTGCATTGCAGGTAGATTATTTACCAACTGAGCTATCAGGGAAGCCAGAACAAAGAGAAGTGAAAGGCAAAGAAAAAATGCAAAGATACACTTATGTATATGCAGAGTTTCAAAGAATAGCAAGGAAAGACAAGAAAGCCTTCCTAAGTGGTCAGTGCAAAGAAACAAAGGAAAACAATACAAGGAGAAAGAATAAGATCTCTTCAAGAAAATTAGAGATACCAAGGGAACATTTCATGCAAAGATGGACACAATAAAGGGCAGAAATGGTATGGATCTAACAGAAGCAGAAGATACTAAGAAGAGGTGGCAAGAATACACAGAGGAACTATACAAAAAAGATCTTCATGACCTGGATAATCATGATGGTGTGATCACTCATCTAGAGCCAGACATCCTGGAATGTGAAGTCAAGTGGGCCTTAGGAAGCATCACTACAAACAAAGTTAGTGGAGGTGATGGAATACCAGTTGAGCTGTTGCAAACCTGAAAGATCATGCTGTGAAAGCGCTGCACTCAATATGCCAGCAAATTTGGAAAACTCAGCAGTGGCCACAGGACTGGAAAAGATCAGTTTTCATTCCAACCCAAAGAAAGGCAATGCCAAAGAATGTTCAAACTACTGCACAATTGCACTCATCTCACACACTAGTAAAGTAATGCTCAAAATTCTTCAAGTGAGGCTTCAACAGTATGTGAACCAAGAACTTCCAGATGTTCAAGCTGGTCTTAGAAAAGGCAGAGGAACCAGAGATCAAATTGCCAACATCCGTTGTATCATCAAAAAAGCAAGAGAGTTCCAGAAAAACATCTATTTCTGCTTTATTGACTATGCCAAAGCCTTTGACTGTGTGGATCACAATAAACTGGAAAATTCTTAAAGAGATGGGAATACAAGACCACCTGACCTGCCTCCTGAGAAATCTGTATGCAGGTCAAAAAGCAGCAGTTAGAACTGAACCTGGAACAATGGACTGGTTCCAAATAGGGAAAGTAGTACATCAAGGCTGTATATTGTCACCCTGTTTATTTATGCAGAGTACATCATGTGAAATGTCAGACTGGATGAAGCAGAAGTTGGAATCAAGATTGCCAGGAGAAATATTAATAACTTCAGATATGCAGATGACACCACACTTTTGGCAGAAAACAAAGAGGAACTAAAGAGTTTATTGATGAAAGTGAAAGAAGAGAGTGGAAAAAGCTGGTTTAAAACTCAACATTCAGAAAACTAAGATCATGGCATCTGGTCCCAACACTTCATGGCAAATAGATGGGGAAACAATGACAGATGTTATTTTCTTGAGCTCCCAAATCACTGCAGATGGTGACTTCAGCTATGAAATTAAAAGACGCTTGCTCCTTGGAAGAAATGCTATGGCCAACCTAGACAGCATATTAAAAAGCAGAGACATTCCTTTGCTGACAAAGATCTGTCTAGTCAAAGCTATGGTTTTTCCAGTAGTCATGTATGGATGTAAGAATTGGACTGTAAAGAAAGCTGAAATCAAAGAATTTTTGCTTTGGAACTGTGGTGTTGGAAAAGACACTTGAGAGTTCCTTGGACTGCAAGGAGATCCAACCAGTCTATCCTAGAGGAAATTAGTCCTGAATATACATTGGAAGGACTGATGCTGAAGCTGAAATTCAAATACTTTGGCCACCTGATGCCAAGAACTGACTCATTGGAAAAGACCTTGAGGCTGGGAAAGATTGAAGGCAGAAGGAGAAGAGGATGACAGAGAATGAGATGGTTGGATGGCATCACTGACTTGATGGACATAAGTTTGAGCAAACTCCAGGAGCTGGTGATGGACAGGGAAGCCTGGCCTGCTGTAGTTCATGGGATTGCAAAGAGTCAGACATGATTGAGCAACTGAACTGACTAAAGAGACTAAATGTGCCAGGACTTTTTTTTTTTCCTTTTCCCTGTTTAAACAATCAATGAGAATATTCTTCACTCACATTTTATTGGTTGAGTGAGAATCATCCTGCATCCAGCTGCAGAGGCTCTACGTGGTTCTCCAGCTGCGTCTAGACCTTTCTCCATATAGCCAGGGTGGTCATTACATTGCACTATTTTTTACGGAGTCATTTTCACTCCCTTGCCTCTTCACTCTTACATAATTCGATGCCAAAGACAAATGCCTGTTCTCATTTAGCAGGAATATCGCAAAATGGAATTTTTACTGACATTTCAATATCTCCTTTTCTTTTGTGCTACAGCTTAGAGCACTTAGATGGCTGGGTTGTCAGCTCAGATAGTTTAATGTTTCTTCATTTAATGTAAAGTTTAATAAATGAACCCATTTTGTTTATAGCTTGAGTTCATTTTGGTAAGTTTTGTTGTTCTTGTTTTAAGTGATTTATAGATTTGCATGTAATTATTTTTTCTTAATGTGAATTTTATTTCAAAGAGATCAACTTTTCATAGGTTTCTTAACAGAAGTCACAAAAATGGACAAATCCTGCTCCCTTAAGCATTATATTTTTCATAAAAATGAATAATATATGTAGAAAATTTTCCACATTATGTGCTTATTCAATTTATGATAAAAGACTTTGAGGTCCTGGACACATTATATGTCCTAGTTACATTCCCCTCAGAAGCATTGATCTGGTTATGAACAGTGTCTGGAAACACAAGCAAAGTTACATATTTTGCATCCTATTATAAGCCACTCTTAAAAATTGAAGCCTATATTAAGATAATTTTTTAACTATACTACTTTTAGGAGACTTTTAAATACTCCCCTCCTTAAATAAAAATAAATAAATGGTAAATTACATAAGAAGTAAATAGATTTTCTTATAAATTGTGGAGAAAAGAATGGATTATGAAAAAGAAAATATAAGAATTAAGAAAAATGTGGAAGTTAAAAGAATTATTCATTGTTCCCAAGTATTATATCACAAGCAGATAGAAATGATCATTTAATTTCAGGTCTATTTTTCCTGCATTCCAGTAGCTCAGAGTCTAAAAGATTAGAAGAACTCTGTATTTAAGAAATATGCATTTTGAGTAGCACATTAAAGCATTTCAGTATATACACTATCGTATATGACATTTCAGAACATCATCTTCCAGTATGGGTTGCACAAACTAAAGTTGTTTTTTTTTTTAACGCTCTGTTTTTTGTGTTCCATTTAATCTTGATGGTATTACATAGGATTCTTACAAAGCAAACTACATAATAAAATGAATAATAAGGTAATACTGCTGAGTATATTTTTTACTGGAATTTGGGATTAAAAATCCTCAAATTTTGCTAATATAAATTATCCAAAGTTCTTTTATTTTACATCAATTCTAAGGTCAATTTTCCACTGAGAAAAAAACTAAGATTAATTTCCAAATTTAAAGAGGTATTGTTCTTCTATCCAAATGAAACATGCTGTCTATCTTGATTCTTAATCTAAAGATTACATTTGTTCTTTCCAGTTTTCTTGAATATATGATTTCAGTTAGATCAATAGTATTTTTGCGATATTTAGTCTTTCATATCCTTGAAACATAATCATTAATATGGAAGATGATTCAGGACATCTGACATCTAGAAAGGAAAAGACAGGCCAGCCTTTGTGAATTGAAAATTTGACAAGAAAAGGATTCCATTTGAGATGGCTTTACCCAGGCAAAATTGCTATAAGAGGTGAGTATTTTATATATGCTTTTTAAAATGTATAAATTCTGGATGAAAGAGCAAATATTCATTGCATTTTAAACACTTTTCAGAAGTTTGACTTTTCCATTTGTGCTGAGGTTAAAGCTAGTTAACTTGGTACATTCAAAGGAAGAAGCATCTTAGCATAGTTATTGGGCCAATGTATTGAACATTGGCATGTTTCCATCTATTGAATGCTCTCACATAAAATGAATCTATTTTAGTTTAGTTGGTGTAGGTACCAACATGAATACTCTGCACAGGGACCACTGCCCTGCATAAAATAAAAACATCAATTTTACTCTAATCTTCAGGCCACTATTAACATTTTTTTCAGTGCAAATCTTCATTTGCCATTCTTATGCTTAGGATTTATTTTCCTAGGGCTAAATATAACATGGAAGCTCAACCCAGTGTGATCAAAGATTTTCACTGATTCGCTTAGCAGTAGTAAGTCTTTAAATTTTGGGGTAGACAGAATTAATATTTCTTCTGCAGAAGCTGTTCTAGTGAACTCATTTCTCATCATCCTTAAAAATAATTTAGAAAAGCAAATAAAATATATTTATGATGGATTAATTTTAGCTCTTTCTTAGCTGTTTACTTTGAAAGGAGCCACAGTGTGCATGTTTAGGAAATTGTCTAGAATCAACAAATAGATTAGGTCATTCTCTCTAGGTAGGAATAATAAGTTTCTTTTCCTTAGCTGGATTTATCATGGCATTCTGGATTGGAAGATGCTAGGTAATTATAAGACATTCAAAGTGAGGTGGCCAGAACAGTCAAGTTAGAAATTATTAAAGTTTGTAAATCAGAGCCAGGGGATGGTCACCCTCTGGTGAACTGGTGTACAGGGTGCTGAAACTGGGGAGATTTAAGAAAAGCTTAACCAGTTCAGGGCTTCTCTGTGGCTCAGATGGTAGAGAATCTCCCTGCAGTGAGCTCTTAAGAGTCATGAAGCTCTGGAGAGGGTTTGGAGAAAAGGGAACTCTTTTAAATTGTTGGTGGGGATACAAATAGGTACAGCCATTATGGAGAATAGAATGGAGAATAGTTTCCTTTAAAAATTAGACCTACCATATGACCCTGCAATTCCACTCCTGGGAGAATATCCAGAGAAAAACATGATTCAAATGACACATGCACCCTAGTGTTCATTGCAGCACTGTTTACAATAGCCAAGATATGGAAGCAGCTTAAATGTCCATTGACAGAGGAATGGATATAGGAGATGTGGTAAATATACACCATAGAATATTACTCAGCCATTAAAAAGAATGAAATAATGCCTTTTGCAGCAAGGATGGACCTAAACATTGTCATATTGAGTGAAGTAAGTCAGATGGAAAAGGAGAAATATCGTATGACATCTCTTACATGTGAAATCTAAAAATAAATGATAAAAATGAACTTACTTGCAAAGTAGAAAGAGAGAGAATAAACATGGTTGCTGGGGGAAATATACAGGGAAGGGATATTTAAGGAGTTTAGGGTGGATATGTACATACTGCTATATTTAAAATGGATAACCCACAAGAACCTACTATATAGCACATGGAACTCTGCTCAATGTTATGTGGTAGCCTGGATGGGAAGGGAATTTGGGGGAGAATGGATACATGTATATGTATGACTGAGTCCCTTTGCTGTTCACTTGAAACTGTCACAACATTGTTAATCAGCTATACCCCAATACAAAATAAAGTTTACAATAAAGAGTCGTGAAGCTAACTTTAGAGTTAAAAATGGTAATCTATGATCAAGAGGACCAATTAAGACCTTATAATTCAACATGAGAGAGATTAGACAGAGTATATTATAGAAGCCAGGGAAGGAAAAGTATTGAACTAAAAGTATTTTAAAAATCTTTTACTTTATTTTTTTTTTCTCACTGAGTAATTCTATCATTATGTAGAAGACACTTGTGTCTACAATCAACTAGAGAGATTATCGTTTAGGGACTATATGATCTAAGTGGATGAAATCTCCCTTCCAGCTATGATTTTATGAAAGATAAAAACAAACAAGCAAACAAAAACAAATACAAACTACACATATAGTAAAATTTTCCCCAAAGATCCAGCTTGACTGTTGAGTGGTTGAATTCATTAGGTAATTGCCAAGAGCACCCACTTTTATACGTTTTGCTTTAATGGAAAGCCTAGGCTGTTGAACAGATATAGGTTAGGGTTATTATTCTGAGATAAACTAAAAACTGCATTCCAGGTTCCATTTCAATGTACCCTTGTTGTTTTAACTTTGTCCTTAGATTCTGTGAACAGGAGCCTGAGTGTGATGAAAGATAATTATTCCAATAAGACTAATTTATTCAATAACCTATTTATAAATATCCTTGAAAAGATAACTTACTGGGGTAGTGCTCAAGATGGAAATTCATAACCTATTTATAAAGATCCTTGAGAAAATAACTGACTGGGCTGGGACTCAATATGAAAATAGGTCCAGATCTGTTTCAGTTGGAATTCATACTTAAATGCAATATTAGTTTTTTTAAACCCTGAAGGAACAGATTTTGCAGAGGGAGAACTCATTCAAAAACAGGGAGAAAGAAAAAAGAAGCCTAGTTTTTCTTGATTTCTCGTTATGTTTGAAATTCTTTGCACAGCTTCAGCTGTACTTTCAACACCTTACTTTTGAGTAATTGTGTCCATATATGAGAGAAAAATGAGGAGACAGTTGGAAACCCAAATGAAGCCTTAAAATTGTGTTTATGTTCCCCTCAAACCTTTAATTAAGCTTATGCAGGATTCAAGATGTCAAGCTCGGGGAAAGTTTTGTTTGTTTGCCTAAAAGCTTTATCCCCAATTTTTGTAATAACATACATCACATGGGCTAATTGGTTGCAGTGCTTTGTCATTTATAAATAGCTTGTGCTATCTGGGCTGAAAATCTGTAAGCTGAGCAGCAGCACAAATTTATCAGTGTGAAAGCTTGGAATATTAAATTTTTAAATTAAAAAATAGAGCATTTCTAGGTAACTAAACTAAAACTGCTATCTTTGGATAACAATAAACCAGGATAGTTTCTGAAGCCAGTGAATATATTATGAGCTACTGAAGAAAAAATTCAAAATGCATCAGCACGAGAAAGCATTTCAAGATTACAAAATCCAATTAATTCATTCCATTGTGGGGACAACTCATGTGAACTAAATACAAAAAAAAAGTGTTAAAAATCAATTAGAAAATAAAATGAAGAAACATCTCCATGTGTATTACCACCAAAAAATATAAAACATCAGGGAATTAACCAAAACTCTGTAGAATATATATGAAAAAACTATAGAATTTATTGATACATTAAAAATCTCAATTTAAAAAAGAGCTATATAATTATCTTAGATGAATGTTAAAATACTTTAATAGTGATAATTCATTCTCATGTTTAAAATAATTTTAAATAAAATCTTAAAAAAATTCTTTTTAGGAAATTGCAAAGTATTTTCAAAGTTTAATGAACATTGTAAATGGACAAGGTTATTCAAGATAAGGGAATGGCAAACCACTTCAGTATTCTTGCCTTGAGAACCCCATGAACAGTATGAAAAGGCAAAATGATAGGATACTGAAAGAGGAACTCCCCAGGTCAGTAGGTGCCCAATATGCTACTGGAGAACAGTGGAGAAATAACTCCAGAAAGAATGAAGGGATGGAGCCAAAGTAAAAACAATACCCAGTTGTGGATGTGACTGATGATAGAAGAAAGGTCCGATACTGTAAAGAGCAGTATTGCATAGGAACCTGGAATGTTAAGTCCATGAGTCAAGGCAAATTGGAAGTGGTCAAATAGGAGATGGCAAAAGTGAACGTTGACATTCTAGAAATCAGCGAACTAAAATGGACTGGAATGGGTGAATTTAACTCAGATGACAATAATATCTACTACTGCGGGCAGGAATCCCTTAGAAGAAGTGGAGTAGCCATCATGGTCAACAAAAGAGTCTGAAATGCAGTAATCAGTTTCCGGAAAGACTGATTCCCCCATGTCGTTCTTTCTCATCCTCCGTATTTCTGGCTGAATTCCCATCTGGAGTGCAGGTGCCCGCCACGTCTGCTTACTTGCCCCGGCTTTCAAGTCCATGTGAAAAGGTGCCCAAGGAGGGGCACCTTTCGATTTTCAGGGGCACCGGTGGCCCAACGTAGATGGTGCAAATTCCTTGTCTTGGAATTTTATTGGTATCCCACATAAACCAACTTATTCAGCCTCTTTCTCTCCTCTAATATCTCTTACTATTTTCTGGCTGAATTCCCATCTGGCACTTGGGTCCTCACCAAGCCTACTAATTCTGCCTGGGCTTCTAAGATCGGACTGGGGAGGCCTCAGTGCCTCCTCTCCTTTGGGAAAATGGAAAGACGCCTGTGGTCTACATAGGTCGTGATTGGCATTCCATGCAAGCCAAGTTATTCAGCTCCTTTTTTCTGCTAATTTCCTAATCTCTCTATATCTGTAATTGAATAAGTTCTTTCCTAGTACGCCGCCGACTCCGTCTCCACCTTCGAATCACCCTGGATCCACCGGGGCTGGATCCCAGCACCCGAGATGCACCCAGACCCAGCCAAGGGCCTGTGAGGGAAGGTTCAAGAGACAGAAACAGGCCACTCCTGCATCTTGAAGCCAGCTCTCCCTTCTGTGTGTTTTATTCCATCGGGGAGTCTGGCTTCCTTTAGGATGATTTTGTTTCAGAAGCCCTGAAATGGAAAGCTTTCCAGTTTGATTCTGTTGGGTCTTCCTGCCCTGCTTCTTGGCTCCCAGATGCTCTTCTATTTCCAAAGCCCAACTTGTGGTTTTTAACTTTCCCTTCAGGAAGCTTCTCAGTCTCTACAAAAACCAGAGAATGCAACAGATGTGGGGAACAAAAATTGTCTAGACTTACCTCCTAGACCTGAAATGCATTTATATCTCAGCCTCAGACAGCACGCCTTTGATATTTATGATAACATGGCCCTGGCTCCCCAGACAGGCTGCAACGACGTATCGATTCATATTAGTGTCCCCTATGTGACTGGCACCGGACCTCATGCTAACTGGTGTTTAATTAATGTTTTAATTGAATGAATAATACTTGATGGAATAAAGGAATGTTTTAAAGACAAGGAAGAAAGTTGTACACAGCAAAGTTGAGGTTGGATTTCACAAGTTTACAACCTGTACCTTCAGATAGAATTACTTAGTTTCTAATTTAAAATGCTTGAGGGGCTTTTAAGTCACCTGAATAACAATGTTCTCTGAACTAGAAAGATGGGGACTGTCTGGCAGCCACTTGACAGAGCAAGTCCTTATCATTTGATGTTAAATGAAAATTTAGATTTAAAGCAGGGTGTACGGCATGATCCCACTTGAAAAATGTATTTGCAGAGAAAAGAAGAACTGAAGGACTTATGACATGATTATTAATAGTGTTCCCTGCATGGTATGATTATAGTTATGTTTATCTTTTTTTGAGCTATAGTTTCCTAAAATCTGTCTTGATAACAATGGACACATACTATTTTTGTAATAAAATGTTAGCTACAATATCTGAAATTTTTTATTTTATTGATAATTATAAGGAGGCAAATAGAGTACAAGCAAATTGAGTTCCTCCAGGTAGTTCCTGGAAACAAAGTGACTTGAAAACAAATGCTTATCTAAATGAATTCTATTGCTTAAAAATTCTAATAGAAAAGTGTATGAAGTCTCTCAGATATCCTCCTGGGAGGAAATATCAGGCAATGATAATGTTTATCAAAGAAATCCTCTACATAAGATAGAATGGGTACCTTTTCACCATGCTTTTTTCTTTTTTTCATTTTTTTTTTTCAACCATGCTTTTTGTGCACTGGGGAAAAAAAGACAGAAAATGTTCTCATGAAATTTCAGATGACCTTTGTATAAGGAAAAGAAATCCTATGAAATATTTTTATCATGATCATTGTGATCATTATTTATGATAATAATAGCAGTTTAGGCATAGTGATGTTGGAGAAGGAAATGGCAACCCACTCCAGTGTTCTTGCCTGAGAATCCCAGGGACGGGGGAGCCTGGTGGGCTGCCGTCTATGGGGTCACACAGAGTCGGACACGACTGAGGTGACTTAGCAGCAGCTGCAGCAGGCATAGTGATGAGGATCACGGCATTGGCATGGCGCATTCAAGTTTGGATCCTGGCTATTATCTACTGTATGCTCCTGAGTCAGTTATTTAACTTATTGTTAATGTCCTAATTTTTAAACTGATAGATAAAAATGTCAACTTTATCGACACAGTTCTTGTGAGGATTAACTGAGATAATGCCTGTAAAGAATGTATGATTTTGTTATATAGAAAACATTTAATACATGTATGCTACTGATAAAATGATAATGATAGCAATTGTTGGTACCATTTATTGATAGTTATATAGCCAAAGCATTATTTTATTCCCTTTATGTGTTTCTTCACATTAACTTTAGGACATAGATGAAAAAACTAAGCCCCAGAGAATTTGAGTTACTGGCCCAAGGTAAAAAAACTGGTAACAAAAATTACTAGAGCTGAAATTTGAACCAGTATCAATCTGATTTGGATATTTTCTCCAGTAGTTCAATATCCCACCAAATTAAAGGTTGATAAAATATTCATGATTGTAATGATTTACTTTCGGTTCACACAAGAACTCTGATTCACTGTGGTAGAAAAATATTTATCTGACCACCAGGTGGCGCCTGACCAAGGTTCTCCAATTAAACTCACCGCTCAGAACCGTCACAGTTTCATTCTGAATAATTTGCCAGGTTCTATCTAGGTGGGTGAAATCGCAAAAGGCAGCAGTTTATAAAATGAAATAAATGCGTTTATTTTTAAAATGGGGACGATTTTATGTAGGCTATGAGACTAAATATGGGAATGGCTTGGGACTATTTTGGAACTTCTGTTCTTAGGTACACAATTTATTTGATGAATGTAATCCACTTTCATATATATATAGAATCTGATTTAATAATTTTGATGGTAGCTTTCAGGTTAATATGGTTTTTATGTACTTAGTTATATTACTGGAAATTGAGATTTATGGTAGAAATGGCAGGTAGCCTTTAATTCTGGTTACACAGTAGAGCAAGGGTATCTATTTTCTTGGCCCTGAAGGAATTGAACAAACACACGCCTATGTTTAATAAAGACAAAATGTGATCAAATAGAAGCAAGTATGTTGTCGTTTAATCGGCAGTTTACCAATTACTTGTAGGGAGTGTTTGTTCCTGTTAGTCTTGGCAATTTCTGAAGTTTATAAGTCTATAAAATCTTTCAACGAGCCACTTAATTAACTTGTAGCACTTTGTATCATTGTCATTACAAGAATATGCACAACCATCCTG
Organism: Aepyceros melampus; assembly: GCA_006408695.1. NCBI lineage: Eukaryota > Metazoa > Chordata > Mammalia > Artiodactyla > Bovidae > Aepyceros > Aepyceros melampus. The sequence continues at coordinate 70,595 of SJXQ01013183.1, forward strand.
TAGTTGAAACCTGTTGAGAATATTTGCAGTTTACATTTGCCAATATAGAAATTACCCTATAATGTTAACAAATCAGAAATGAGAAGGATGAATTCTGAGTGATTAAAAATTGAATTATTCAGTTTTTAGATCACAAGAGGCATTTAGCTTCTTATTCATTGGCATACAGTTTAGTACATAAATGTTGAATGGATAAATAATAAATGAATGAATGCTTTACAATGTGCAAGGCACAGACCTAGGTATTGTAGGGAATACAAAACAATAGCTGCCATGGTCTCTGATCTCTGGAAGACCAGAGGCATAAAAAAAAAAAAAAAAGAGAGAAGTAACTTAAGAGTTAAGTAACAGTAAAAGGCATCACAAGGAAGATAGAATTATATTCTGACTGAAGGCAACATAGGATGAGTGCCATGAATCTGAAGGAGAGAGAGATTTCTTTGAAGAACTGTGATCAGGGAAGACTTTCTGGAGGAGGTGAGACATAAGCTGGCTTTCAAAGATGGGAAAATTGGTGGAAGAAGAGGGCACTTCCAAATGGTGAAGAAAGTAGAAGATGAAAAAATGAAGTGAATCAAAGCAATGAAGATGGGAATATACAGTATACGGGTACCTGTGGTATTAGCAGTAGCAGGCATGTGTGTGAGCTCTGTGGCTAAGTCACGTCCAACTCTTTGCAACCCTATGGACTGTAGCCCTCTAGGCTCCCTCTCCATGGGATTTTTCAGGCAAGAATACTGGAGTGGGCTGCCAGTTGCTTTTCTGGGGATCTTCGCAACCCAGGAATCAACCTGCATCTCCCGCATGCCCTGCAATGGCAGGGGATTCTTTAACCCCAAAGCTACCTGGGAAGTCTCATAGCAGACCTGGTAACAGGTACAACAGCCCATGCTTCTTAAACTGGGCTCTTATTTCCCTGGTGGAATTCTTGACCCCACAGTGTAAATGGGGGAGTGTTTTCTTCAGTGCCAATCTCACTTGTTCAGAGGCCAATCCAGCTGAGATGGACCACAGAGAAGGTTATTTCCAGCCCTTGAAAATCATGGTCAAATAGTGCTTTTGCTTTTCTCTTGCCATTATTTCTTTTTGTATTATCTAATAATTTTGCCAAAAGGTGGTCAGGGAAAATAACAAAAGGAATTTGAACAAATTCATCATTTTTTCCTTCCTGTTGATAGCTCTTGTATAAAGATAAAGAGACATTTTATGAATGATAAAATGAAGTTTGGGAATCATTTGTGGATTGCAATCTCTTGTGTGCTGTCTGGTCTCTATTGTTAGCAGAGATAATAGAGTTGGATATCAGTAAAATGCACTGTAATAACTACTAATCGGAGGATGTACATATTTTTCAGATCAAGGACACATTTGATTTTTGGGAAGAAACAACTGGTGCATTTGGCAGAAAGTACTGAATGAGTCGAGCCAACTCAAATACTTTTCTGGGTCCTGAAAAATAGGCCTCTGTCTTTAATGGTGACCTGGCTGAAAAGAGAATCTTGAGCCTCAGCGAGATGGGCTGGATTTCTTCTATAGTCATAGAACAAACCTCTGAAGATGTTTCTGAAATGTCTTGTCAGCAGAATGCTTTTAAGGGTTGGACTACAATCTAGAGCAAGTGGCTGAGAAATGCTACATTATTAGTATGCAACAGATAGGGATAGACTTTGGTCCCAGAGTTTCAAATGACTTGGGAACTAATTAATGGATATATGTGGTATCTTTTGAGGATTCAAGGCACATCCTGCCTTTCAGAAGTTTTTGAAGGGAAGGGACGACAGCAAAGTAACGCATGTTTTCGTCTGGAATATTAAGAGTGTTGCAGAAGGCAGGTGTTGATGCTTTGGATGAAGATTCCAGGTGAGATCTAAGGTGAAGTGTTCACTAAGGGGACTGTGGTGCGTAAAGCAGACCCGTGGACCTAGTCTACCTCATCCTAACCTGCATGCCCTCCTCCCACAGACCAAATGAAACTGGCTCCCCAAACTTCTGGGTCTTTTCTCCTTGTCCTCTGGGAATCTGACCCTCTATGTTGTCACAGATGATTCTGAAAGCTCTTAAAGGAGTGTATCAATTCAGTTCCATTCAGTTGCTCAGTTGTGTCTGACTCTTTGTGACCCCATGGACTGCAGTACACCAGGCTTCCCCAGCTGTCACCAACTCTCGGAGCTTGCTCAAACTCATGTCCATTGAGTCAGTGATGCCATCGAACCATCTCATCCTCTGTCATCCCCTGCTCCTCCTGCCCTCAATCTTTCCCAGCATCAAGGTCTTTTCCAATGAGTCAGTTCTTCGCATCAGGTGGCCAAAGTATTGGAGTTTCAGCTTCAGCATCAGTCCTTCCAATGAATATTCAGGACTATTTCCTTTAGGATTGACTCTTTTGATCTCCTTGTATCACTGGTATATAATTTCTCTGTTGCTGCTCTGACAAATAGTTACTGTTGTTCAGTCGCCCAGATGGGCCATAGGGTAATGCTCACTGCAAAGGCTCTATGGGAGAAGCAGTTTCCTTGCCTTTTTTTTTAAACTCCTAAAGACTACTTGCATTCCTTGGCTTGGGCTGGGGGTGGGTGGTGTGTGTGTTGGGGGGTGTGTTCTCCATCTTTAAAGCCAGCAATGTCATACCTTTAGATCTCCCTCTCTGCCCTCTGTTTCTATTGTCACATCTCTGATTCAGACTGTCCTGCCTTCCTCTTGTAAGTACTTTTGTGATTACATTGGGCCCACCAAAATACTCCAGGAGAATCTTCCATCTCAAGATCCTTTACTTAATCACATCTGTAAACTCCCTTTTACTATGTAAGGTAATGTATTCACAGGCTCTGGAGACTAGGACTTGGGCGTCTTTGGAGGGCTTGTTCTTCAGCCTATGATAATCAAGTACTCTGGGGACTAATTCTTCCGTCACTGCATGAGGTCTGCTGTTTTCTTCTTCCTACACTGGGTCTCTGGCATGCAGCTTCATTCAGTGCTGATGCCGCCTTCCCACCAATGGCAAAGTCAGTGGTGCCACAGGTATCCTTCTCCCCCCAGAGACAAGGTGTTCCTGTGGGGACTGCCAGCCCTCAGACTGAAGGTGGTGGTGTCAGCCTTGACACTGCCCAAGGCCACTGTTGCCCTTCTTCTTCTTTTTTTTAAATTTATTTTGTTGAAGTATAGTTGATTTAAAATGTTGTGTTAACTTCTGTTCTATAGAAAAGTGATTCAGTTATATATGTATATATTCACATTCTTTTTCATATTCTTTTCCATTATGGTTTATCGCAGGATACTGGGTATAGTTCCCTGTACTAAACAGTTGGACATTGTTTTCGTCCATCCTATATATACTAGTTTGCATCTGCTAATCCCAAACGCTCAATCCCTCCGTCTTCAGTCCCCTCCCGACTGGCAACCACAAGACTGTTCTCCGTGTCTGTGAGTCTATTTCTGTTTCATAGATAAACTCATTTGGGTTCTATTTTAGATTTCACATAAGTGATACCGTATGATATGTGTCTTTCTGTGCTTGACTCCACTTAGTATGATAGCCTCTCAGTCCATCCATGTTGCAGCAAATGGCATTACTTTATTTCTTATGGCTGCGTAGGCATCCGGTCCCATCAATTCATGGGAAATAGATGGGGAAACAGTGGAAACAGTGTCAGACTTTGTTTTTTTTGGGCTCCAAAATCACTGCAGATGGTGACTGCAGCCATGAAATTAAAAGACGCTTACTCCTTGGAAGAAAAGTTATGACCAACGTAGATAACATATTCAAAAGAAGAGACATACTTCGCTGACTGAGGTCCGTCTAGTCAAGGCTATGGTTTTTCAAGTGGTCATGTATGGATGTGAGAGTTGGACTGTGAAGAAGGCTGAGTGCCGAAGAATTGATGCTTTTGAACTGTGGTGTTGGAGAAGACTCTTGAGAGTCCCTTGGACTGCAAGGAGATCCAACCAGTCCATTCTGAAGGAGATCAGCCCTGGTATTTCTATGGAAGGAATGATGCTAAAGCTAAAACTCCAGTACTTTGGCCACTTCATGTTAAGATTTGACTCATTGGAAAAGACTCTGATGCTGGGAGGGATTGGGGGCAGGAGGAGAAGGGGACGACAGAGGATGAGATGGCTGGATGGCATCACGGACTCAATGGATGTGAGTCTGAGTGAACTCCAGGAGTTGGTGATGGACAGGGAGGCCTGGCGTGGGGCGATTGATGGGGTCGCAAAGAATCGGACACGACTGAGCGACTGAACTGAACTGAACTGAATATTCCACTGTATATATGTACCATTTCTTCTTTATACATTCTTCTGTTGATGAACATTTAGGTTGTGTCTATGTCTTGGCTCTTGTGAATAGTGCTGCTGCTACGAACATAGGGATGCATGTATCTTTTTGAATTATATTTATGTCTGGTATATACCCAGAAGTCAATTGCTGGATCATATGGCAACTCTGTGTTTACTTTTTTGAGGAACCTCCATACTGCTCTCCATAGTGACTGCACCAATTTACATTCCCACCAGCAGTGTAGGAGAGTTCCTTTTCTCACACCCTCTCAAGTATTTGTTATCTGCAGACTTTTTAATGATACTCTGCTGCCCTTTGGGTTGCAGCCATCATTCACACAACCACCACTGCAAAGGAGACCAACACTGTTGCCATGTTTCAGCGTTTTCTCCACCCTCTTGGGAATCAGATGCAAGTTTAGGAGTGAGGCTGCAAGGCAGGCTGAGTGACAGATACTACTCTCTGTGTATTGAAGCAGTTTCTTTCTTTCTTCTTGAAATCAGTCTGTCCCAGCAGGTCCCGTGTCCCTCCTCATGCTACCAGTTCTCCTTCCAGGCCCAGATATTTTGGAATTGGAGTATAAACACAGCTGGGACTCAGGCTGCTCCATAACACATGCTTCCCAAGTATTAACATTCCATGCTTGAGGAACTCTGGCTCCTCAAAGAAACTCAGAGAGAGAATCAGTAGAGTTCTTAATTTTTTCACACTTTCTACCTAGTCTAGGCTTAAGCATCTGGATCCCATTGGAGGCCATTTGTCCTAATTTAGCACTTTCTATTAATTTTGTAAGGGATTACTATTGAAATACATAATTGAGCAACTTCAGAATTTACAAGCCATGTCAAGTGCCATGCCAAATAGAGTTTGACTGGATTTATTACTGTTGAAAAGGAAATCTTTGATTTCACTCCTCCTAGCTACCATTGATTCATTTCATACTAGAGTCTGAAATTGGAGCCATAGAAAACACTTCCCCCTGCTCCTTTGATCTGGTTGGAATAAATGTTTTCAGTTCATGAAATAAATAGTAAAAGACTTTTCATGAATTTCTATGAATTTTTAATAAGTGTTACTCACGATGGGCTGTGTTGATATTTTACACACTGTCCTCTCAGGAGATTGAGGCATCTGAGATCCTACACCAGCTTCAGTTTGTCCAACAGGAATCCAATATTCATAATTTTCAGGGTAATGGATAAATCTCTGGGTATGTAGGTTGACCTTGTGGAGGAGGCAGGGTCAGGCTAGAAGTTTTTGAAGTAGGTAATTTCCCTGTACATCTTCCAGCTTCATCATCTTGGTGGAGAGGCTACAGGTTTCTGATGACTGGGGAGTACGCACAAGTCTTTAAGGATTAATGAAGGGGAGGGAAAAGAGGGGTAGGTACGGGAAAGAGTGAGTTTCACAGAGGCCGTGAGGGGTGCATAAATAGTGTCTGACTTACTGGGCTGTAGTTCTTCCTTTGGCCATTTCACTGATAGCCACGATTTTTAAATTTTTATTTAAAATTTTTTTGATGCTTACTGTTTCCCTGGGCATTGCCTCCTTCAAAATAAGATTGTCACTCGAGGTTCGGCTTATTCTTATTTGGATAGAATTCCTAATATCCTGCAAATGTATATTTATACCTATTAACCTTAATTTTGTAGACAGAGCTGGCACCAGGTCCCGAGAATAGAAAGAACGCTTCTGCCATCTTCTGGACATCCTGGGGAACTCAAAGGATTTTTCCACGGGAAGAGAGAGAGTTTGATGAATTTCGTTTCAAATTTACTTCAACAGATGAAAATTTAGCCAAGTATTAAACAGATTAATTTTTGCCTTTGTGAAGGCTTGCACGACTTTGATCATTTCGTTGTTTTAATGAACTCAACGTGGTTGTTTCCGATTTGGCCTTGGAGTCTTGGCCGGTCGCCACCGTCTGCGTGGTGGAGTCTCACCGCCTCCAGCTTGGGTTCCTCACTTTTGGCAGGGTTTGCCTTCCCACTGATGGAAGGTTTACAAAGAGAAAAAAACCATTATGTCTGAAATTCTGCCAGGACACATCAGCGTATTTCCAGGCTGCCATCTATCCTGTAACTCTCTTTAGATTTAATATTTTTAAAAAATTACAATGCACCTGTTTATAAGGAGAACTACCTGTCATGTAACAGCATGCTTTTATTAAGTCAGCAAATTAAAAATTTTATTTCTTAGGGTTTACAACTTGGGTTTCTTCCCTCAGGCATTCTGATCTCTGGGTTAAGTACAACTTGGTTCCAAGGTCACCCTCCCACCCGCCATAATTAGCCCAGAGAGTTACCAGGGGCTTTTGACACCAGCTTTCCCCAGGGAGCTGAGTGCAGCAGCACCATCTGTGGTCATCACCCTAAGTGACTCAGCAGCTCTGCTATCTTTAGAGTCTGGTCTCATCCCACACAAAGGTCTTTTCAGACCCCAGTTTGACATTATAATATTGTACCCCGGCCCTGAAGGGTCAGAGAGTATAATGCGGTGATTCAGTATCTGTCTTACAGCAGAAAAAGGGCATTCAGTGTTCTGCTAAAGGGCAGGTTGATACAAGGAGCGTGCAAGGCAGCATTCGGTGGATTCTGTCACTTTGCTTGGGTAGGAGGATGGCATCTTACCCAAAAAAAAGAATTGGCTCCAAAAGCACACAGATTCTTTTCTGTTGATTTTTAGGTTTTTGGTATTATGATCAGATCTAAGCTGGTTGGGTATGGCGATAGAAGAGGTTTTTCTCTGTGAGGTTCTTCCCTTGTTCTGTGGCTAGTCAACTGAAGAAGGATTTGTGGAAGCCAACCTCAGTTGTTGAGAGGGTCTGCTTAAGTTGTTGAATATTCAAGTTTTGGTGATGTGCTTGGAAGATAAAGTTGGTGACAGGTTTTTGAAATCTTATCCTCTAATCTTGTTTACTTTGACTAGTTTCTGTACCAGGTCCAGTTTCCCTAAGTGCTTTATGCCTGTCCATAAGTGAGAATAACAGAGTACTCAGGAAAAGCGGGATATTGGGTTTGCTCCATGGAATGTTTCATATCTAAAGTAGCCTTTTATTTCAGAGCAATTTTAAACCTGGATCCTCACTTAGAGCACCAACTTATAGGTAGGACAGTGAAAAATAGAATAGAAAATGTTCTTGTGGATATGATTTATCAAAACATACTACCTATTTACCTTTTAGGGAAAAAAAAACTATAGCCATAATTTGTCCCCTGCTAATTAGCATGCCATTTCTCAGCATTATTGACAAACAACAACACCAATAATAATATAGCTCATCATGTTTCTCAGAACTTGTATTAAGTAAACTTCTTCCAAGTTGCCTATCTCACTTGGATGACAATGTCTACATTATTTGAGCTTTTCTAATTTCACAGTAGTCATTATTTGCTTGGGGCAGATTGAAAGAAAAATTACCATTTATGAAGATCTTGTTTGCTAAGAATTTAATATTCCCAAGAGCAGCAGGATCATCTTGTGAAGAAGAGCTCTGCTGGATGTCAGGACATTTGAGGCCTGGTTTCATTCTGCTACTTACCAACTCTGTGGTTCTGGCTAAGGGATCTCTTTAATCTAAATTCCTCATCTGGAAAGTGATTGGCATAATCATTTCTGTTGCCTCTTCCAGCTGTAGAATTCTGTCATCTGTCTTCAGAAGAAGAGTCATTTTTGAGGCACCCTCAGAATATAGATAATGTTCTGACAAATTAATCTTTTTATTTAGTTTTGGCTGTGCTGGGTCTTCGTTGCTCTGCGTGGGTTTTCTCTTGGTTGTGGTTCTCACTGCAGTGGCTTCTTTCATTGCGCAGCACAGGCTTTAGGATGTGTGGGCTTCAGTAGCTACAGCACTTGGGTTCAGTAATTGGGGTTCACAGGCTCCAGAGTACAGGCTCAGTAGTTGTGACACATGGACTTAGCTGCTCTGCAGCATATGGAATCTTCCTAAAGCAGGAATCCAACCTATAACAAATTAACCTTGTATCTACACTTAAGGAGGCTTTAAAATATGTGAGCAGTTAAAACGTATCCTCTATCCATTTATAAATCTATCTTTCATCTTCTAGCTACCTACACATATACATTATGTTAGGTTATCAAGGAAGCAGACTAAGCTGTTCTTAAGCATGGTACCAAAAATGCTGAAAAAGAATCCAATATTTGATAAATGAAAAGCCTGATCAAAATTATGAGAAAAATAATTATTAGCTTTTCTTATACTTAAATACTCTCTGTATTGGTCTTATAACTTTTAAGGTTTTTAGAGCTTCTTTAAGGAGAAGGCAATGGCACCCCACTCCAGTACTCTTGCCTGGAAAATCTCATGGATGGAGGAGCCTGGTGAGCTGTAGTCCATGGGGTTGCTAGGAGTCAGACACGATTGAGCGACTTCACTTTCACTTTTCACTTTCATGCATTGGAGCAGGAAATGGCAATCCACTCCAGTGTTCTTGCCTGGAGAGTCCCAGGGACGAGGGAGCCTGGTGGGCTGCAGTTTCTGGGGTTGCACAGAGTCAGGCATGACTGAAGCGACTTAGCAGCAGCAGCAGAGCTTCTTTAGGTCTTAAAGATTTTATCTATATCTTGAGTTCTGTCTCTAGCTCTGATTTCCCTGTACACACATACACGTGCATGCACACGCATACACATACACACACACATTTGACACATCTGCCAGGCACCTACTGAGCATTTTCTATACAATGAATACTCAGATTAACTTTAGGATATAATATAATGGATTTGGAGATTGTGGTTGTCCCCTCAGCATTCTCTCTGCTCATCTCCATTATGTTTTGCTGTCTTAGAGCCATCTCTTTTGCCAAAGAGGTAGGATATGGATAAAGTTGGTCATATTAATGGGAAGCCTAGCACTTCCCTGGTGGTCTAACGGTTGAGACTCCGCACTTCCAAGGCAGGGAGCACAGGTTCCATCTCTGGTCAGGAAACTAATCTCACATGCTGCATGGTGTGCAACTAAAAAATAAAACAGAACAAAAATAATAAAGAAGGAAAGCCCAGGCTTTTTGTTAGAAGACTTGAGAAGAGATTCCTCTGTTTATTGAATATAAATGGGAAAACATGAAATTCCAGAAGCATCTGGCAGCCATCTTGTTACCAGAGTGCATCCAACCTTGGAATGATGTGGACGCTCCAAAGAACAGAGCAGACAATGAAAGAAGCTCATGAAATTGTTGTGCACTGAAGCCCTCTATACCACTGGACTTTTCAATAATATAAAACATTAAATTTTCTTATTTAGTTGGGTTTTAGGACTCATCACCAAAGGCATCCTGACACACGTAAACATCCTCCCCATTTTACTGATGAAGAAACTGAAGCTCAGAAAAGTTGAAGGTGGCTAGACACTAGGATTCAAACCCAGGTAGTCTGACCCCAAAGCACAAGTACTGAACTGCTACATTATTTTTTCTCTTTGAGAAAACTTCTGCATAATTCAGATGTCAGCCATTTAACATTGGTTTACTCTCTACTTGGGGACTAAATCTAGAATATTAAAAGTGAAGTGTTTCATAAAGAATGAGACTTGGCTTGCTCGGTATAGGAGCTACTGTTTCTGCATGCCCAATCCCTCTCCTCTTTCCTGCTAACAGCCCTCCTGCACTTCCTGCAACACCTACCCTCACCATGTAGCTCAGCTGCTGGTTCAGATTCTTGCCCCCAGTCTCCTCTGGAACCTGTGTCTCCTGCAGGCGAGTGGGTGGTGTGGTCATTTATGAGAAGTACCACAGACAGAAGCCCAGAAGCAGCTGCAGGAACTCCCAGGTGTCTGTTCTTCCTGAGGCCTGATTGTCCCTCTGTTCTCACAATTCTCTGAGCTCTTGTCATATCCTCCCCACAAATCTCTTTTGGCTTTAAGTTAACCAGAATTGGTTCCTGCTGGTGGTAAGGAAATGTCCCAGGCTATACTTCTGGCACTATCCAAGGCTCCACTCCCAAGGCCACCTATATATTATATTTCAGTAATTGATGGACTGATAGGGTATGTGGTTATTTCCATGCACCAGTAAGCCCCAAGAAGATGTTACAGATAGTCAGTCCTGCCTGCCTATCTCATGAGTTTCCAGTTTAGCAATAGTCAAAACATTCTTTTAGGAGGGATTGTGAAAACTTCTGATTTGTTGAAAAGATATCAAATTACCAGAGAATTATGTACTTTACACTTAATAATTAATTTAGTGGAAGTATTAGAATTAATTAGTGTTAGGTGTATTCCCCAGTGGTAAAGAATCTACCTGCAGTTCAAGAGACACAGATATGAGTTCAATCCTTGGGTTAGGAAGACCCTCTGAGGAGGGAATGGAAACTCCAGTATTCTTTCCTGGAGAATCCCATGGACAGAGGAACCTGATGGGCTACAGTCCATAGGATCTCCGAGTTGGACATGACTGAAATGACTGAGCATGCAAGCACATATTCCTATTTAATTACCCATCCCCAACTCCACTTAATTCAGGACTGGTAAATTTTTCTTACCAGTGTCTCTGCTAAGTCGATTCAGTTGTGTCTGACTCTTTGTGACCCTATGGACTGTAGCTCGCCAGGATTCTCTCTCCATAGGATTCTCCAGGGAAGAATACCAGAGTGGGTTGCCATTCCCTACTCCAGGGGATCTTCCCTACCCAGGATCGAACTCTTGTCTCAGATCTCCTGCATTGGTGGGTGGTTTCTTCATCATTAGAGCCACCTTAGAAACCTCTTTTGCTGCTAGTTAGGCAAACTCTAATCCACATCCTAATCTTGTGTTTTTCCTTCCATTATTTGGTCCTCGAGTCTCTGTTAGGAAAATTATGATGAAGGAAGTCTTGTTCAGGCTTCAGAAGCAGGGGAGCAGATTTCTGACCTGCTTCTGACCATCCTAGACACTGGCCAGATTTCATGTCTGCCTGTAAGTATAGCAAGTCAGGCAGCACTTGGGTAAGAAAGATAAGAAAGAGAGTGGGTCTTGGAATTCTTGAGCTCCTAGAGGTCTGGCCAGTCCCTTGGGGTCTTATGAAATCCCATGACTCACAAGGTGAAACAGACATCATTGTGAAAAAGTTTCAGTAAAATCAGAGCTCCATTTTTGTGCAAACTGATGGTGATATCAGTTTGTGGCTGGGGATTATAAGCAGGAACCCCCCAAAGTCCAAGCTGAAGTCTCATCCATGGTGTGAACACATTGCTTGAGACCCTTTCCCAGTTGGGATTCCAGATTGCTATCATTTGGGACTTCCCAGTGCTGTTCAAGTCTAGATGTAGGTCGGCCAGTTTGGTGGGGTATACACTGTTACTGCTCTCTATTATTTCTATTACCTTTCTTTTAATGACTGTATATTGAAACTAAGTCAAAAACCTATAAAAATTGAAATAGTCTATGTGTGTAAGGCATGGTTTCTTTTGTTAACAAATCCTTTGAAACTAAAATGGAAGCAAAACTTTCAGCAAAGCAGTTTCATGGTCAAAGGTATCAATGATTCCTCTGCTTTCTGTCCTCAGAATACTTAGAGGGACCATTTATCCTGCCCCTAGAGTTTTGGGATGGCATCACCGACTCAAAGGACATGAGTTTGAATAAATTCTGAGAGTTGGTGATGGATAGGAAAGCCTGGCATTCTGAAGTCTATGGGGTTACAAAGAGTTGGACATGACTGAGCGACTGAACTGAACGAACCAGAGTTTTGGGATCAAAAGAACAATTTCTGGGAAAATTTAGCTATGTGTACTGAACCCTTGGAAAATAGCAGGATTTTTTTCTCTGAAATACTTTCCTCCTTGCTCCCTCTCCCTGACCATCTTTTACAACTATATATTTCCCTCTTACCTCAAATCTAGGACTAGTGTCGACTTGCACTAGTCTTTCTCAGCTGTCCAGAGTATGATTTACTGTTGCTCAATTCTTGAGTAGGTCCTGAAAAATTCAGGAAGTTTATTAAGAGCTTCAGCTGTTTCAGGGGAGGAGGGTCAGGATTCCGGACAGAAGGGTGCTGTCACCAGGCTAGATGTCTGGGTGAGCAGGGTTGAGCTCTGACAGCCCATTTAGCTCTCTGATGTGCAGTTGAATTTCCTGCTCTCATAGATTGTTTTTTCAGGGAGCTTGGTGTCCTGTACTGCCCTCTAGCTTCAGTAAAGGGCCATCCTAGTTCCCCAGAGATTTTAAGCAATTTAAAGCTCAGAGTGAAGGGACTGGAATCTCTGTATTTTTTTTCTCTTTCAAAAGACCCCTCTATTTCTTCATAAATTCTTGGGTAAAAACTTCAACCTAGGTGGCACAGGCCTTTTAAACTTCCTCCAGCAGCACCCATGCTCTAAGCTGGATCAAAAGTTCCGTTATGCCAACATATTACAGCATTAAGTGAACAAACCATGCTCTACTACATTTGATGATGTAGTTTCCTATAACACACATGTCGAGTCTAACAAAAAAGATCCAGATCCTCTTTTCATCTGTGTATCCAATCACCAAGTCGTGTCTGCCTCTGTGTGGCCCCATGGCCTGTGGCATACCAGGCCTTGCTGTCCCTCACCATCTCCTGGAGTTTACCCAAGTTCATGTCAACTTTTTAATATAAGGAGATCAATAAGTGCTATCTAAAATAGAAATATCAGGAAATATTAGAATCATATTAGTTAGAAATATTGAGGTAACTATCATAAAAATATCTAAAACAGCTGAAAATGTTTGCTTCTGAAAGTTATTGTTATAATCTTATGGCATTATTTTAAACTTTTAGCTTCTTGAGTTTTAAGAAAATAAACTTTTAAAAAAACAGCATCTTTTTTTTTTCCTTTGAGGGACTCAAATTTTGTCTCCATGGGTTATATATATAATCTCAAAGTCCTAATTTCTTTTGATCTCACTCTTTAATGTTAGTAGATTTCCTCAAATATATGATAGCCATGGTTATTATTTCATATTGAAGCAGGTGACACTGACTGTCGGGAAAAAAAAAAAAAAGCTGATTGTAAGCTCTGTGTGTGGGACAGAGGCTTTTCGAGAGGTAGCCTGAACTGTTGAATAACTGGAATGGGCTTCTTCATTAGAGTCCCCAGATGATAATATCTTTAGGGGTTTCCTCCCTGGACTGATCTTTTTCCAATGTGACCTTGCTGCCTCTCAAGAGGTGAGACACTGTTTTCACCCCCCTGAATCTGTTAGACCTTTACACTGTTTTGACCAATAGAATAAGTGGAAGTGATGCTGGGCCAGTTCTGGGCTTGGTCTTCAGCCTTGCAGCTCTGCTTCCTATGTCTGGAAGCCATTCTCCATGTAAGAAGTACAACTCTCCAGTGGCCACTCTGCCTTACACGAGAGCAAGACTGAGGCCAAGGATCACTTAGGTGCCAGAACATGAGTGATGGAGATGTCTTGACAGTGGTTCCTCCCAATTTAGCTACCTCAGCTGATACTGTAAGGTTCAGAGATAGAACAATCAGTTGAGTCTTTCCTTAATTCCTGACGCATAAAATTGTAAACAAAACAAAATGGTTGTTTTAAACCATTAAATGTGGGCTGTGCTGTAACCTATAATCAGAAAGGAACTCAAAACTTGGAGCTTCTCCCTAAGGGGCAAAGGGCTTGAGCCTCACATCAGGCAGCACAGTTTTTAAGATCTGCACCTGAGAGATGAGCCCTTCAAACATCTAGCTTTGAAAGTGAATGGGTTTGCATTCCAAGATCAGCGAGGCTCTAATGAACTGAGAAATGGTTTTTTTATAACAAACAACAAAAAAGTATTAAATTGGTCTTTTTTTTTACATTCCAAAAGGCATAACTGAAACTTCCATTGAATTTATGTCAGAAAATACTTGAGTTAGCTGGTTGAATTAACCTCACAATAAAAAAACAAATCCTCCAAACCAAAGACAGGTGCAGTCCTCATTGTTATTAATCTTTTCCCCTGATTTGACCCTCAACTCTTCTTCAGCATGAAAGCTATCTGGCTCTAAATTGGACCAGAGGAATTTTAAAATCAAATATTGAAGGTGTTATTTCTTAGGGGAGGAACAAAAGCAATAGATGCAAAATCAAGTCTAGAAACATGATTTCAGGGAAACAATGAGTAGGAGAGTTGTGGCATCTGAGAGCTGGGGAAAGGAGTATGAAAAGTAACAGGGCATTTTTGGAGATATCTTCTTGTTGGGTGAACTCCAAGGGCAACAAAAGTACATTCAATGACTTGAGGTAAGTTGATTAGGAAAGACTTGGGTGTGAGGTCAGGTCCCTGGAGCTGTGTAACCAAGAAATGTGAAAGCCGAGTTAAAGGGGAGTTTGGTGACTGAGAGATTCAGTGATCATTAAATGAAAAGGCAGGATTAACTTAAAGGTATAAAGGAAGTTTATAAATTCTAGATAATTCTCCAACTTGTGGGGAATTCCAAGTTTTGTGATGAGTAAGAAATTCTCTGGCAGCAAGCAACTCAAAGAGGAAAAAAATAATCAAATAACTATAGCCAAGCATAAGGGAAGCAATATGGGGTTAGTACTTGAGGACACAGGCTTTCTCATCAGATATTCTGGGATTTTGGTCTTTGTTTCTCCCTGGCTGGTCATGCGATTTGGGGCAAGTTATTTTTTCTGAGCCTCAGCTTTCTTATCTTCAAAAGTGGGATAATGAAATGTAAATCACAGGGCTATTCTGAAAATTCAATGAGAAATTATTTGTTAGGCACCTAGCAGGTGCCTGGTACATAGTAAGGCTTCCCTGATGTCTCAGACAGTAAAGAACCTGCTTTAATGCGGGAGACCTGGGATCGATCCCTGGGTTGGGGACATCCCCTGTAGTAGGAAATGGCAACCCACTCAAGTACTCTTGCCTGAAGAATTCCCATGGACAGGGGAGCCTGGTGGGCTACAGTCCATGGGGTCCCAAAGAGTCCAACATGACTGAATGACTAAGCAGAGCATAGCATAGGTACATAGTAAACAGTAGCTGCTGCCATCACCAATACTATTATCTTCATTGGGGCAGATCTGGGTTGCTGTCCACAAATTTGTCATGCTCCTTTCCCATAGGGAAATTTTTCTGGGAAATGGCTGCCCAAACAGGGACTACATTTCCCAACCTCTCTTGCATTCAAGTGAGACCATGTGGCCAAGTTCTGGCCAATGGAATGCCATGTGTAATAATGTACATCACTTCCAGGCTGGCCTATGAACCTTTCCTGGGTAATCTGCCTTCACGCTTTCCTCCTCTGCCAGCTGTATGTCAGAGGCCAGTGTGACCTTGGAAACCATGTGTTGACAACGTGGATCCTTTATTAGTCTGGTTCCTGAATGACTGTGTGGAACGAAGATCTCAGGGTTTATCTTCTACAGCAGTTAGTGTTACCTTAACAACACAGATGACATCATTATGGCTCAGGTTTGCAGTAGCCTGGTCAAGTCCAAGCTCAAGAATAATCCTTGGAGAAACCATCCAGGAAGAATCTTAAATTGACATTTACCAAGATGGCAAAGAAAGGGGATGTGACTCAGCTCAGAAGACAAATTATGGCTGCTCTTTATACTTTAAAAATACTGATCACATTTGGTGTTTTGTCCTAAGACTTCTTTACATTGTGTTCCAAACTGCTGACTGGATATTTGTGTGGAGGATCTCTCACTACAGACAACCCTCAGCAGAGGGAAGTGAGGAAGAGGCCATGGCCTTTGCAGGGGAAAACCCAATTTTCTTGGGTGTTGGAGCATTCATTGTTAGTGACTAATGCCAGGAAACTTTGATTCTTGGACTCCTTCTTGACTGGTTTAATTCCAAACACAGCAAGTCTTTCTACTACTCTACTGAGGGTTCAAGTTATTTAAAAAATTGAACAACTTTTTAAAATGTTAGGTGTTCAGATTTCATATCTAGCATCTAGACAGGCAAGATTATCTCAAGACAAACCCAGTGGCTGGGAAGTCCAAGCCATTCAAAGACATGTATTGTTTTCCCTCTCTAGTTATTTGTACCAGCTGTTCTCTCCTCTTTTTAACCCCATTCCTCTCATTTATCATCTCTTCTCAAAGTCATTTTTAGTGCAGCCTTCACTTATGGGCTCTGAATGAGACAGTGAGGAGGAAAACCACTTTTAGAAAACAATTGTTGTCAGTTCTTTTGATTTACATGACCAGGAAGAAGTAAAAAGCATCAGGGGATACTCAGGAACTAATCAGAAGTACAAGGCACTTGAGTACTGTGGTGTATCATGGTTGAAAAACAATGACAAAATGGAACTCCTTTGGATTTTTCTCTCTAATAAGTCATCTTGACCCAGTGTGAGAATTATGGTCTGGCAGATGACTGATTCTATGTGGAGGGCAGAATTCTAAGATGACCCCTAATGACCACACTCTTGTACAACCACCTCCCCTTGAGTGTGGGAGAGACCAGTGTATTGGATGGGCTATCACCCTTGTGATTAGTTGACTCTGAGTTAGGCAAGGATATCCCTAGTGGCTCATATGGTAAAGAATCAAAAGGGAGATTGTCCTGTGTGGGTCTGAACTAAAAATATGTACCTTTAAAAAAAGATTAAAGCAACAAAGACCTTCCCCTGATGGCTGGAGGAAGCAGGTTGGGAACTACCCATGGAGTTCACATGATCAGGACCCTCCCAGGGAGCAGCCTCCATGAGCTAAGAGTGGTCCCTGACCAACAGCCAGAAAGAGAGTAGGGAACTTCCTGCCAACATCCTGGATGAAACCGAAAGAGGACCTTGCATTCCAGATGTGGACACAGAGCTAGTCACCCCTTGAATTCAACCCTGTGAAATCCTGACCACAGAACACAGTTACACTTAGTCAGGCTTAGCCAGCTGACACATCAAAAATCATCAGATATATCCATCCTTGACAGTTTCTCTGTCTATAAACTATCATTTTATCTATCAAAATTCATTACTGTGTACCTATACTTCCAATTCCAATCTTGTGTTTAAGATTTATTTTAGCCTTTTTCCTTTGCATATTTAAAAATTCCTCTCAGAGAGTAAGAAATATGGCTCATACTACCCTCAGTCTGCTTATCTGTTCAGTTGATTGAGTTATCTGTTGGCAATAACCAATCTCCACACCTTCCATTCACCTGTACTTGCTCTCTCCTCCTCGCTGTCTAGATTCCCAGGCTGCTGGCTAGGCAAGCACTGCACTCCTCATTGACTCTTCCTTGGATGCTGAGGTCTTTGCACACAAAAGGGAAGAGGAAGAAATGAAATATGGAATTGGAAGGGAGGATGGGAAGTGTGAAAGGGAAGGAAGGATATTAGTTTGAAGTATTTTTACTTTTTTTTTTTTGCCATGCCATGTAGCATGTGGATCTTAGTTCCTCCAACAGGGATTTAACCCATGCTCATTGCAGTAGAAGCACAGAGTCTTAACCACTGGACCACCAAGGAAGTCTCATTTGAATTACTTTAAAGTTCTTTCCCCCCACACACTGTCTTGCTTTCAATCTCCCTTTATTCAACCAGAGGCATCCATTGCCTTCGGGAAAAGTCAGATTTTTAAATCAGGAATGCAAAGAGGTGAAAACAAGTCCATATTCAACCTTTGACTCCCTATATGAGAAAATTTGAGTCCACAGTAACACAAAAAATCTTTAAACTTTGGCTTTAGCCAGAGAGCAGTGTTTTCTAAATTCCAAATGCTCCCTTAAAACATGAAGACCCTAAATTGGTTGACTACATTAAAGTATAGAGGAGAGAGCTGATAGCATGTAAGGGGTGCTCCTGCCAAACAGGGAGAGAAAGCGGAAAGTCTTCTATAGGGAAGAAAGAGTTATGAAAGGATGGAGAATAGGGTGAAGTTGCTGCCTGAAGCCTATCCTGGAGAGACTTTTTGGAAAAAAGGAGAAACATCAGATAGTTGAGGGAAGAGCTTGAAGCAGAGGTTACTACCTGTGCCCAGGGAAAAATTTAAGAGGACACTGCATTTTAGTGTCCCTCCTGCGTCCTCACGGCAAGTGCAGTAGAATGGGATGGCAGTAGGGCATACTTAGGGAGGAGGCCTGAAAACAAGCTCTCTGCTCTCCATGGCTTGTAGCTGGTGCAAAGGGACACAGATGTTCTGATGTCCTCTCGCTGCGCCCTTGTCCCCCCGGCCTCCCCATGAGACACGTGGAAAGTAACTAAAAAAGCTTGCTGGCAACCTTACCAGCTGGATGACTGGAGCAAAGGGAAAGGGTCTTCGCAGGTGAGGAAAGCAGGCAGCCTTCCCAGGGTGGAGACAGAGCAAGAGTGGCAGCCACACCTCAGGGAAGCCTTGGCACCAGGGAGAGCTGAGAAGGGCTCCATGAGGAAGGACCACTCCCCACCATGCTGAGAGCACAGCTCCAGAGCCAAAACAGCCAAGGCTCCCTGCAGGGCAAGAGGGCAGACAGAGCCCAGGTCCAGAGATGCTGGGACTAAGACACGGAGCAGAGCGTGATGGGTATAGCAGAGGATCTTTTATCCAGCCCCGTGAGGTGATTTCAGTTTATCCAAGGATATCATCTTGATGTGGATGGGATGGGGTGAGGGAAATCCTCTTAAGGCCTGAAGAATCCATTCTGTTCACACTTAGAAAAGCTATTGAACCAAAAGAAATTGAGATGATCACAGAATTTTTTTAATTAAAAATCCTATTTGTCATCTCCTGTTTCCAGCACCCTACTACTCCACCACCAACCCCAAGGAATCAGAGAATGAAATTGCAGGAGTAATTGGAGATTGATAACAGAAAAATAAAAGACAGTATATTTTAGTTTTAGTGTACACACATGGACCTTAGCATATTATTAAACAGTCGCACACCTCAGATCCTGCCTTGGGGAGTGAGAGCCATATGGACACCGTGTTGTTCTGTATGGAACCACATGCTTAAGTGCACCGGTTGGAATTTCTTTGGCCTGGCTTTCACTGATTCAGCAAATTACTTAGGAGAGGATGATCCATTGTCAAAGAGATGATTCTTGCAGGGAATGCACGTCTGGCAGACATAGCCCTCAATTTGCAGATTGTTGCGGTATCTGTGGTAACAAGGATTCTGTATCTTTTTCCAATTTAAGAAAATTTCTTGCAGTTCTCTGGAATGATGATATGTGGTTCTTGACATCTGAATGAACTGATATAATTCTTACAGTATGCTGCCTATGGTGGGTGTTTTGTATTGAATTGCTTTACAGTTTTCAAGGTGAACTTAACATCTTGGGATTACTGGTGAATCTGCTTTACATTCCAGGGAACTTTTCCCAATATAGGTGAACATTTTGGTTACTTCCTGGTTGTTCCTACAACGGTAATTTCCATGTGCAAAATGTGAAACCATCCCTTCAGGGGTGATTCTGCAATCTTCCTTCCATATCTTGTGATGGTTTGTGAAGAATGTTATCCTTACCATGAACATCTAGACCAAGCCTATGGACGTTTCCTTTATTATTTCAAAAAGTACAGAGAAAAAGGAATTAATAAGTGATCAGGCAAGTCCCTGGCACCTTAGCAATGCCTAATAATAAGTAAAAGCAATGATGGAGGTGAATATTGCCCTGTGCTTAAGAAAAGTCAATTCTGCTGCCCTATCAAACTGACCGCCTAAGTCTAAATAGAAGTAAAAAATTGAAGTGGAAAATTGTAATGGATTCTTTTCCTCACAGATCTAAAATAAAATTACCTCTTAGAAACTAGTCTTTTAATTAACTACTAAAATACTGTAGGTTTAATCTTTTAATTAAGTACTGTTACTGGAAGACGTCTTAGTAGATGAATCACCTGAAACTTCATTTCCACTTGTGAGAATAAAAAAAGTGGTAAGTAGTTTTATTAACTTCCTGTCGTGTTTGTCTCTTGCCAAATTCAGTTTCACTAAATATGAGCTCATTTGTCCTTTTTGTATTTTCCTTAAAGGCTTTAATTTTAAGAGCTGAAATCATCTTGAAGAAGATAAAGGAAATACTGGATAAAAAGATGAAGGCTTTAAGAAGGAAGGGAAAAAGCTCTGTTTCCTTGGAGCAGATTTTGTTATTCAGAGTGTTTATGAAAAAATGATAAACACCATGGCAATAAGACAAATAATGATTTGCACTCTAAAGGCCATTCCATGTAGTCATGTATTAAACTATAAAAGAAAAGAAATTAATACAATTTTCCCTTGGAAAAGCTTAAGAGGCAGAGGGAGTAAGGTCAGAATCTATTAGATAGCTCAATGGAAAAATACAGAAGGTATGAAAATATTCTGAATTTTGCTGCATTCCATGAGATCCACAGCAGGGCAAAACAGGAGAGAGAGGAGAAAGTTCTGGGCAACAGGTCTGAGGAAGGGACAGAATGTGTTCTGTCCACAGTAGTTAGAAGGAGTTAGATTCACTCTACAGGAGGGTTACATGTGAAATTGTGTGATCTCAGAGGGCTATTGCTACCACTGGCTCCTACTCTTCACTCTCTTTATCTTCTTTCACCTCATGTTTTCACCAGTGAGTAAGAAAAAAAAAAAAAAGATAACTACTTCTTGGTGAGCATGTATCATACAGCTGATACCATTCTAAATGTTTTACTTTTCTCAAATAAGACAGTCTATTAAGATGTGGACATGTTAAAAAGTAATTGATGACTGTGAATTCATATAGGGTCTTTTCTCCATTGATTAGTGCATGGAGAAAATGGGGTGCACAATGAGCTCTAACTTCAGGTCTTGAATTGTTCATGTCTGAGTTCGTTTATCAACTTTGCTGCCCAAGAGACTTGAACTCTAGGGTTTACTGTTTCTTGGTGTGGTAAGAGCATTTGACAGAGGGCCAAGAAATGAAACATCTTATATGACCACGACCACTATTAGGAGGGTAAGACAGAGATGGTTAGGTGTCTGCAGTTGTTAGGAGTGGCTGCTCAGCCATGGTCCTGCGACATTTCCTTGATGCTTTGTATCTGGGTGGGACCATTTGTCCGTTGTCATGAGCAGGCGTGACACTTTCAAATTGCTGTGGTTAAAAAGCATGTCTATTTTCTCTATCCTCTCTCTCGGCCAACAGGATCTTGACGCCTGAGGTGACTTGGGAACTCTGTGTGAAGATGGTAGAGGTTCCAAAGCCCAAGTTTCTGATAAATTCTTTCGTAGAGCAGAGACCCTCTTCCCACACCCCTTCCAGTCTATATCTACCTCTGTACACTGAACAGGAGCACCTGTTTTATTTTATACATGATATAAACTCACACAAATAACAACTGTTTTAGCACTGAGATGTCTGGGTTTACCTCATGCAACAGTTGCTGCTGCTGCTGCTAAGTCGCTTCAGTCGTGTCCAACTCTGTGCGACCCCAGAGACGGCAGCCCACCAGGCTCCCTCGTCCCTGGGATTCTCCAGGCAAGAACACTGGAGTGGGTTGCCATTTGCTTCTCCAATGCATGAAAGCGAAAAGTGAAGTGAAGTTGCTCAGTCGTGTCCAACCCTCAGCGACCCCATGGACTGCAGCCTACCAGGCTCCTCCGTCCATGGGATTTTCCAGGCAAGAGTACTGGAGTGGGGTGCCATTGCCTTCTCCGCTTTCAACAGTTAGGGTTACTCTAACTAATAAGGAAGACTGTTGTGAATTATTAAATTATAAAAGTTTATGTTAGTTTTCTTAACAACAGAAAATTTGGTATTGAAAGAGGCAAGATAGAAAGTTCCATTTAAGATGAATTCAAGGCAAATTTTTAGAATTTATAGCAAAAAAAACCCAAAAGTAAGTTTGATTTTTTTTCTTGGAAAACTAGCATGTAAGTATTTAATAATTTCAAAGAAAAGCAGGTAGAATTTGAGACTGCACACCAATAGACAGAAAAATAACTTTCACTTCCATAGTGTTTTATAATTATATTTTTTCCCTTAATTTATTTAATGCTTACAGTAACTCAGGAAAGTTCATGTGGCAATAATAATGATGATTATGAAAAATAGAGTAAAGGTTTTGAGTGTTCTGTTCCATGTTCTGCCTTGAGCCTTACATATACATCTTATTTAATTACGACAACACCACCCCAGAGGCTGGCATTGTAATTATCCCTATTTTAAAAATGAGAAAATTGAGACCTAGGGATATTGAAGGCCAAGTTAAATGTCACGTCCTAGTAAGAGGTGAAGTCAGGAACCTAACCGGAGGCTGCCTGTGAAGGCTGTGCCCTTTAACTCCTTGTCATGCCAACTTCCACCTTGTGCCTGCTGTGGCTGCCACTTGCGGAGGAGGCTGTTATGACCCAGCGAGTTGAAATGAGTGGCTTGGTCCAAACTGCCAGGGTTTGTCAGAGTCAGATTTTCTGCCTCTGCCTCCTTGAGTACTCTTTCAACTTGGAATACCATAAATTAAAGCAAACACTAACTTTATGGGGCAGAGAGTCAATATTTTTAGAGTGTTTATAGAAAGGAAGTAATTTTGGCCTGGCAAAAGAGCAGACTGAAGGTAGTTTTACATTCCTGTTTCAAAAAGAATCTTTTAAATTGGGAAAATTCCCATGGTGCTGGATCTGTCTGTGGGAGATTCAGGGAGAGCAACCCCTTCTGTTCCCTCTCCAGTCCTTTCAGAAGCAAATTTTGTAGATTATCTCACTGGGCTTGCTGCCTTTCTGAGTCTGATGTACAAAATTGCTTGGTATTTGGCAAATTTTGACTGGTAAGAAAGCATCTCGGTGGTTAGCTTTTGTGTCTGACCCTTGCTGGAATTTAAGGCCAGTTTCAATCTCCTACCTGTCTCCATTCTGACACCACAGAAGTGCAGTCAGGAGGAGAGG
Source organism: Aepyceros melampus (assembly GCA_006408695.1). Lineage (NCBI taxonomy): Eukaryota > Metazoa > Chordata > Mammalia > Artiodactyla > Bovidae > Aepyceros > Aepyceros melampus. The sequence goes on from SJXQ01013183.1 coordinate 93,592, forward strand.
AGCCAAGGTGGGCTGGACCGCACAATGGTTAGCAGTACTCCAGAGTCACCCTTACTGGGTTCAAGGCCCCCCTCCATCATGCTCTGGTAAGTGACCTTGAACTCTATGCCTTAGTTTCCTCATCTGTAAAATGGGTATCTTAGTCAATCTGGGCTGCTATGACAAAGTACCATAAACTAGGTAGCTCATATGCAAAGAAGTTTGTTTCTCACAGTTCTAGAGGCTGGAAGTGCAAGATTAGGGAGCCAGCATGGTTGGGTACTGGGTATGGTTCTCCTCTAGGTTGCAGACTGCTGTTTTTCATTGCATCCTCACAAAACAGAAAGAGGGAGAGAGAGGTCTCTGGGTTCTCTTTTATGACACAAGTCTCATTCATGAGGCCTCCACCCTTATGACCTAATCATCTCTCCAAGTCCCCACCTTCTAGTATTGTCACATTGATGGTTAGGATTTTAAAATGTGAATTTTAGGGGAAATGCAAACATTCAGTCCATTGCAATGGGAATGAGGGTTTTACTTTGTGTGGCCAGACAACATAATGCATATCAAAGGAATAGGCTTTGAACTGATTCACACTAAGTGCTCAGTAAAATTTAGCTATAAAAGAAACTGTCTGAACAAGGACAAAGTGTCTAAGGAAAGAAGCGCAACAGAAGCTTCTTGTTTATTGGGAACTGTCAAGTCATATTTTCACCCTTGCCTGCAAACTCTGGATTTGGCCTGACAACAGAGATTTGAAGGAACCAGTCTCCAGTGGGTTTTGAAGAAACAGGTCCCACGTCTAAGATGTAGAGTTTGGCTTCAGAGCTCCTGGGAAGCAGCAGGATCTTTGGACAGGACTGCTCATTAAAATGCAGGTCCGAATACCCCTCCCTCATTCTGGAAAAGAGCCAACAGGTGGCTCTTGGGGAATGTTTCACACTAACTTGTGAGTCTATTTTTCAGTTTTATTCTCATGTTTTTCTGCTCAGAATTAAAAAAAAAAAAAGAAAAATCCTGCTGTGGTCATTTTGATTTCACCATGGGGATTTATTTTGAGGGGAGAGGGAATGTCAGGCTAGCCCATTCAATATCCAGTTAGTGGAGGAAACCAGCTGCTTCTCAAGGCAAAGGAAGAACAAGCTCCGTGTCCACCTCCTCCTCTTCTCAATTATGAGGTCTCTTATCCCATGGCTGCCTGGGAGGAATGTGTGAGAGCCTCCAGGAAACAGGGTATGAGTGGGCCCTGGAGCTGAAGGCAGAAACAAGCAGATCAGACAAGGTTGATGGGCTGGTGGGTGAAGAAAGGAGGAGGGAAGTGAGAGATGGGGCCACACGGCTTTGTCTGAGAGTAGTTGACAAGTAGGCTGCTCATGGGCTAGGAGAGTGCTATTTCCAAGAAAGGAAGGGCAAGAGGAAGTGGTGAGCTTCTCTGTCCTGGAATGGGCCCACTTCCAGCAGGTCTTCTCTTATTCCTCATTCTGCTTTTTGCTTCTACTTCTAGAAATTCAAGTCCTTGGGCCTTCTTTGTATTTCTGCTTGGCTAATGAGTTTCAGTGGACTTCCCAGATGGCTGAGTGGTGAAGAATCTGTCTGCCAAGCAGGAGACATGGGTTCGATCCCTGGGTCAGGAAAATCCCTTGGAGAAGGAAATGACAACACATTCTAGTATTCTTACCTGGAAAATCCCATGGACAGAGGGGCCTGGTGGGCTACAGTCCATGGGGTGGAAAAGAGTTGGACACAGTGACTAAACAACAACGAGTTTCAACACCAGTTCAGAGTCTCTGCCCTTTCACTGGACTTCCTCCTAGGCTCATCATCAAGATCGGACCCCATCAACTATTCTTGTTTTCAAGTGTATAAATTATAAATCACCTTCGTGAGGACAGAGCACCGGACTGGGAGGCTGGAGCTCCAGGATTGTCCTTACTTGTGATCTTGTCATCACTGCAGTGAAAACCATGGTGCAGCCCCAGCTTCTCACTCAGGACTGAGGACCCGGCCCCTCAACCTCTGGAGGTATTGGCTACTGATGGTTCACAGCTGAATCCATCCATAAACATTGCCTTTGGTCCAAAGCACGGGTTCTCAATGGGGAAAGTTTGGTTTCCCAGGGCATTTGGTGATGTCTGGAGACATTTTTGGTTGCCAAAACAGAGGAATGGGATGTGACTAGTGTCTAGTGGGTAGAGGCTGGGAATGTTGGAGGCTGGAACAGTGATCCTAAAAGCGTCATGTGGAGGATGTCAAAGGCAGCAAATACTAATAGAAGGACTTGTGTCCCTGATGATTATCGGGCTACCTCTAAGATCATGATATCTGGTAAATAGATGAGGAAAATGTGGAAAAAGTGTCAGATTTTATTTTCTTGGGCTCCAAAATCAACGTGGACTTTGACTGAAGCCACGAAATTAAAAGATGCTTGCTCCTTGGAAGAATAGCTATGACAAACCTAGACAGTGTATTAAAAAGCAGAGACATCACTTTGCTGACCAAGGTCCATATAGTCAAGGTTATGGTTTTCCCAGTAGTCATGTATGGATGTGAGAGTTGGACCATAAAGAAGGCTGAGCACTGAAGAATTGACACTTTTGAACTGTTGTGCTGGAGAAGACTCTTGAGAGTCCCCTGGACAGCAAGGAGAGCAAACCAGTCATTCCTAAAGGAAATTAACCCTGAATATTCATTGAAAGGGCTGAAGCTGAAGCTCCAATACTTTGGCCTCCTGATGCAAATAGTTGACTCAGTGGAAAAGACCCCAATGCTGGGAAAGATTGAGGGCAAGAGGAAAATGGGGTGACAGAGGATGAGATGATTGGATGACGTCATTGACTCAGTGGACATGAGTTTGAGCAAACTCAGGGAAATAGTGAAGGACATGGTAGCCTCACATGTTGAAGTTCATGGAGTCACAACTTAGTGACTGAACAACAACAACATACAACCTCTGGGCTAATTTTTAGGACTGTTACATAAGAGAGAACTCTCTGTTATAGCAGCTAACCCAATCCAAGCATTCGTGCATGCCTGCTAAGTTGTGTCTGACTCTCTACAATCCTAGGGACTGTAGCCCATCAGGCTCCTCTGTCTATGGAATTCTCCAGGCAAGAATACTGGAGTGGGTTGCCATTCCCTTCTCCAGGGGATCTTCCTGACCTAGGGATTGAACCCAGGTCTCCCACACTGCAGGCAGATTCTTTACTGTCTGAGCCACGAGGAAAGCTCTGTGATTAAATTCCATGAGTGCTAAGTTGCTTCAGCTGTGTCTGACTCTGTGCCCACTATGGGCTGTAACCAACCAGGCACCTCATTCTCCAGGCAAGAATACTGGAGCAAGTTGCCATGCCCTCCTCCAGGGAATCTTCCCAACCCAAGGATCAAACCTGCAGCTCCTGCACTGCAGGCAGACTCTTGACTGCTGAGCCACTGGGGAAACCCAACCCAGGCATACCTTGGAGATATTGTGGGTTCAGTTCCAAACCACAGCAATAAAGTAAATATCTCAATAAAGCAAGTCATCTGAATTTTTGGTCTCTTAGTGCATAGAAAAATTATGTTTATTGTATACTGTTGTCTATTATGTGTGCAATAGTATTCTAAAAAAACTGTGTAGAGACCTTATATTTTATTACTAAAAAAGTGCTAAACTTCATCTGAGTTTTCAGCAAGTCCTAATCTTTTTGCTCGTGGAGTGTCTCGATATTGATGGTGGAGTGTCTCGATATTGATGGTGGCTGACTGATAAGAGTGGTGGTTGCCAAAGGTTGGGGTGGTTGTGGCAGTTTCTTAAATAAGACAACAATTTTCTTGATGCCTCCAATTGCAATAGTAACATCACAGATCACTGATCATAGATCACCATAGCAAATACAAAAGTGAAAAATTTGAAATATTATGAGAATGACAAAACTGTGACACAGAGACAACAAGTGAGTGAATACTGTTAGAAATAATGGCACCAAGAGGGTTGCCACAAGCCTTCAATTTCTAGGAAAGGCAGTATCTGCAAAGCATGAAAAAAACAGAGCAATTAAACAAGGTCTGCCTATATGTAAGTTATATACATCCTTAGCACAATAAAATGATGATAATAAAGGCTGTAAAAGTGAATTATTTTTAGTGATATTTCATTAATCACATTTTATTTTATTATTTTATTTATAATATTTCTTTGTTTGGCTGTCTTGGGTCTTAGTTGTGGCATGCGGGATCTAGCTCCCTGATCAGGGATCAAACTCAGGCCCCCTGCATTGAGAGCATGGAGTCTTAACCACTAGACCACCAGGGAAATTCCTCATTAACACACTTTGAATTTACATTCTCAAAATCAACCACATGATTTTATGATTGAATCCTAATAGGTTTATCCAGTAATAGAGAATGAAATTTCCACTCAGTTTCAGGCAAACAGGGGAGGGCAGAAATCTTTTGTGTGACTTTTGTCTCTATGTGTGTGTGTGTTGTTTCTTACCTGCCCTCAGCCTCAAATATTCCCTATGCCAATGTGGCAGTTTTCGCGGTAGCATATTCTGATCCCCCAGCTTCCCAGGTGGCGCTAGTGGTAAAGAACCCGACTGCCAATGCAGGAGACCTAAGAGAAGTTGTTCAATCCCTGGATGGGGAAGGTCCTGGAGGAAGGCATGGTAACCCGCTCCAGTATTCTTGCCTGGAGAATCCCGCGGACAGAGGAGCCTGATAGGCTACAGTCCATGGGGTCTCAAAGAATGGGACACGACTGAAGCGACTTAGCATGCACACAGGCACGCATTCTGATCTCCTTCATAGCCCAGAGGACAGGAGATGGATGGGATCCTAGTTGTTATATGCTACCTTGTAGACTTCGTCCCTCAGCCCTATCAGTTCAGTTCAGTTCAGTTCAGTCGCTCAGTCGTGTCTGACTCCTTCTTCCTTAACACCGTCCTGCTACTTTCTTAGGCTTTTTCATGACCCTACTGATCCTCTAGTCTCTCTGTTACTCATGAAACTTTAGTTTCATTTTCTCTTGCTAACAGCCTCAAATATTCTAGTATTTGAATAAGTTTAAAACTTTAGGAGGGAAACTGGCTCATCTTTATGGGCCAGGCTAAGTCAGGCTATGCTTGTTAACTCCCTCATGGATTTACTGCCTTTGGGTCAATGATCACCTGGCCAAGGATTTTGTACCTGTGCCCCTGACTCCATCCTGTCATCTCCCTGAACACAGGCCAAAGGAAGGGCAATATTAGCTTAGAAGAGGAAGTTGGGGACTTCTAATAATATGTACAGTTCCCACAGAAAGTATTCCTATTTGTCAGAACTCAAACTCCATTGTGTCAGGAAGAAATGCTTATTAAAGAGTCTGTCTTGAAAGTTTTATGCAGTTCTGTGAGATTTTAATTTAGTTGAAGATGATCTTTCTTGATTTTCCATGTATTTATTGACTTCAGAGGAGATTTTGATATAAATTCCAGATCTCTGTTAGGTATGCAGGAATCCTACAAGGGGAAGCAGGGTCAGTCAGCCTCTTAGTATTTTAAGAATGTGGAATGTTGAATGGGAACAGTGTCAGAGTTAAGAAATTGCACATTTCAGGGATAATAAGAGTCATCTCATGGGGGTTATCATAGTGATTAAATGAAGTAACCCAGATAATGCACCTGGCATTTAATAGACAATCAATCCATGCTGGTTGTTAGTATTCCTTGTGGACTCAAAAGTCTTGAAATTTTGAAAATAATTATCTTTGAGTGGTTTGGTTTTTCTGCTTTCATTGTTTTATTTGGTCAATTTCTGCCATGGAAAAGAACAATTCCTCTTATCATTGAGATATAATTATCCAATATCCAAATTCAATATCCAAAGGAAGCCTCAGCATTCTAAAAGCTTACCCCACTCCAGTACTCTTGCCTGGAAAATCCCATGGATGGAGGAGCCTGGTAGGCTTCAGTCCGTGGGGTCGCTAAGTTGGACCTGACTGAGCGACTTCACTTTCACCTTTTGCTTTCATGCATTGGAGAAGGAAATGGCAACCCACTCCAGTGTTCTTGCCTGGAGAATCCCAGGGACGGGGGAGCCTGGTGGGCTGCCGTCTATGGGGTCGCACAGAGTCGGACACGACTGAAGTGACTTAGCAATAGGTGCTTTACGTTTATTGCTGGGTGCTTCCAGTAAAGTGTGATTAGTGATGCCTCATTAAATTATTTTAAAGAGAGATAGTATGTGCAAACTTGAATATAACTGAGAGAAACACATTTTGTTTTAGCAGAAAATATGAGCATCAGTCAACCTCACATTCTACTTTGAAATTACAAAATGCATAATATCATATGACTATTTAAAGAAATGAAGTTGAGGAAAAGGAATCTTTCCTCTATCCTTTTAGGTTTAATTACTGAGGTTTGTGAATTAAAGTGACAAAAGATGGGTCAACAAGAGAAAATATATATAAAATCATTAAAAAAAATTTTATTTGTTTCAGTTTTTGTCTATGCTGGGAATTCATTGCTGTATGTGGGCTTTCTCTAGTTGTGGAGAGCGGGGTCTACCCTCTAATGGTGTGTGGGCTTCTCACTGTGGTGGCCTCTCTTGTTGCAGAGCACAGGCTCCAGGGTGCATGCTCAATAGTTGTGGCACATGGGCTTAGTTACCCTGATGCATGTGGGACCTTCCCAGACCAGGGATCGAACCTGTGTCCCTCGTATTGCAAGGCAGATTCTTAACCACTGGACCATGAAGGAAGCCCTCATTTTTAAATTTTATAGACAGTGAGTTTCCATTGGAAAAAGTGAAAACCCAAAGAGGCAGTTAGATCTAAGAGTTCATGTACTGTTTTAACAAAGGGTGATACATTGTGGAAAAGTGACTAGACAAAGGAAAGGGGATTTAGGTTCCTAGGGCAAAACTTGTGGGGAGGTAAATGTATGGGGGAAACTAATGGTGAATAAAGGTGGTGCTAGTGGTAAAGAACCTGCCTGCCAATGCAGGAGACATAAGAGAGGTAGGTTCAATCCCTGGGTCGGGAAGATCCCTGGAGAAGGAAATGGCAACCTGCTCCAGTATTCTTGCTTGGAAAATTACATGGACAGAGGAGCCTGGCAGGCTATAGTCCATTGTGTTGCAAAAAGTCAGGCACGACTGAGCCCCGTCCCCTGCCCCCCACCCCTGCCCACCCCTCCACACACACAATGTTGAATAAATTTTATTTAGTAAGGTTTGTTTATGCAAACTCATCTTGGTGCGACCTTCTTGGTGGGCTACCATCTATGGGGTTGCACAGAGTTGGACACGACTGAAGCGATTTAACAGCAGCAGCAGCAGCAGGGGGACACATTCACAAGGGAAATTCGTGTCACATTTGTGCTGTAGTTGCTCAGTAGTGTCCAACTCTTNAAATTTTATTTAGTAAGGTTTGTTTATGCAAACTCATCTTGGTGCGACCTTCTTGGTGGGCTACCATCTATGGGGTTGCACAGAGTTGGACACGACTGAAGCGATACAGCAGCAGCAGCAGCAGGGGGACACATTCACAAGGGAAATTCGTGTCACATTTGTGCTGTAGTTGCTCAGTAGTGTCCAACTCTTTGCAGCTCCATGGACTGCAGCCCACCAGACTCCTCTGTCCATGGGGATTTTCCAGGCAAGAATGCTGGAGTGGATTGCCATGTACTCCTGCAGGGGATCTTCCCAGCCTAGGGATCAAACCCAGGTCTCCCTCATAGAAGGCGGATTCTTTACCTCTGAGCCACCAGGGAAGCCCAAGAATACTGGAGTGGGTAGCTTGTCTCTTTGCCAGGGGATCTTCCTGACCCAGGAATCAAACCAGGATCTCCTGCACTGTGGGTGAATTCTTTACCAACTGAGCTACCAGGGAAGCCCATGTCACCTTTACAAAGAGGAATTTATGCCTTGCTTTAGGCAGATGGGGGAAGGCAGAGAGCTCCTCCTTTGCTTGACATTCCTCAGCTGCCTTCCATTCAAAATAATTCTTATTCCAAAGTGGCAAGGTCTGTTCCCTTCAAATGTAACTTCTATGTATTGACATGAAAAGATGTCCATGAAGTATTGTTGAGTTAAAAAAGCAAATTATATAATAGTTTTATATGTACGTTCCCATTTTTATGAAATTGTAATAACTATAATAAAATACATTGTGGTTAGATAGCATCACTGACTCAATGGACATGACTTTGAGCAAACTCTGGGAGATAGTGAAGGTGAGCCTGATGTGTTGCAGTCTGCTGCTGCTGCTGCTAAGTCGTTCCAGTCATGTCTGACTCTGCAACACCATAGACGGAAGCCCATCAGGCTCCCTCGTCCCTGGGATTCTCCAGGCAAGAACAGTGGAGTGGGTTGCCATTTCCTTCTGCAGTCTAGCAGGGCACAAAAAGTTGGACATGACTTAGCAACTGAACACAAAATTTGTACCTAGAAGAATAATCAGAAAAGTACACCAGCTTCATGGTGATTTTCTCTGAGGGTATTATGGCAATGTCCATTTCATATTAAAATATTTGAGTATGGCATTGGAAAAGAGTTTGATGCTGGGAGGGATTGCAGGCAGGAGGAGAAGGGGACAACAGAGGATGTGATGGCTGGATGGCATCACTGACTCAATGGACGTGAATCTGAGTGAACTCTGAGAGTTGGTGATGGACAGGAAGGCCTGGCGTGCTGTGATTCATGGGGTCGCAAAAAGTCAGACACGACTGAGTGACTGAACTGAACTGAACTTTTTATAATGAATAGATTTTGACATTTTGGAATTATTTTGAAATATTTTGAACTTATAAAAAATAACAAATATTAAAAAGTGA
>SJXQ01013184.1:0-46510 GCA_006408695.1 Aepyceros melampus
ATGTCAATGTATAGCAAAATGAATACAGTATTGTAAAGCAAAACAAACTAAAAAATAAAAATTAATTAAAAAAAAAAGTTTATGAGCCAGGACTGACATGAGTACAGTTGGCCTTTTTATTAGCAGGTTCTACATCTGTGGATTCAGCCAATTGAAGGTGATGGAAAATATTTGGGGGAAAATTTCCATAAAGTTCCAAAAAATAAAACTTTTGCTCCAACTATTTACATAGCATTTACAGACTATTTACAACTTTTTACATAGCATTTATATTATGTTAGGCATTATAGGTAATCTAGACATGATTTAGAGCATATGGGAGGATGTGGCTAAGTTATATACAAGTATTACCTCATTTTATATAAGGGGCTTGAACATCCATGGGTTTTGCTATCCATGGGAGAGTCCCAGAACCAACCCATCACCTCTCCCTTCCCCTCTACCGCTCAGATACCAAGGGAGGACTGTAATCTTCCAAAGATAATTCCGGCCTATGTATGTAAAGAGATAGGAAGCAAGTGACCTATTTGAATGCAAACAAATTGCCTAAGTGTACAAAAGATGTGAATGTGTATTTTATACCTTGTATTTTTTCCTTCACAAATGTTATAAATACAACTTCAAGTGAGTCAAAGGCTGACTTAACATGTTGTAAAGGGTCTGTGACTAGATATGTTTACTAAGGAATACATTCTAATTTTTCTAGAAATATTTCAACAGTGGAAATCTGTGTAGTATAGAAGATTCACAGTAAGACTGGGAGTCACTGAATAAGAATGTTATAAAACATTATTCAAATGTTTTTCCAAAGTAAAAATAAGAAAAGAAGTCACTCTCTTGTTCAGAAATAATGACAAAAATGATATTAACAGGGCCAAATAGGAAATGTCTTTCTTGGTTTCACTGAACAAGCAGATTAACTCAGTAATGATCTCCCAACCCACACAAAAACCTTTCCCCCAGGTTGCCCTTAAAAGGAGTTTTAAACAAAGACGAACATAGTGATAAACACTTTCTTTTGACTTTAGAAAATTTGTTTCTTTTGCCACAGTTGTTCCCTCAACGAATTAATTTTTTAACCTGAGTTGGTGAGGTTCACTTCAGTTCAGTTCAGTTGCTCAGCCGTGTCTGACTCTTTGCGATCCCATGAACTGTAGCACGCCAGGCCTCCCTGTCCATCACCAGCTCCTGGACTTCACTCAGACCCACGTCCATTGAGTCCGTGATACCATCCAGCCATCTCATCCTCTATCATCCCCTTCTCCTCCTGCCCCAATCCCTCCCAGTATCAGAGTCTTTTCCAATGAGTCAACTCTTCGCAGGAGGTGGCCAAAGTACTGGAATTTCAGCTTCAGCATCATTCCTTCCAAAGAAATCCCAGGGCTGATCTCCTTCAGAATGGACTGCTTGGATCTCCTTGCAGTCCAGGGGACTCTCAAGAGTCTTCTCCAACACCACACTTCAAAAGCATCAATTCTTCAGTGCTAAGCCTTCTTCACAGTCCAGCTCTCACATCCATACATGACTACTTGAAAAACCATAGCCTTGACTAGATGGACCTTAGTTGGCAAAGTAATGTCTCTGCTTTTGAATATGCTATCTAGGTTGGTCATAACTTTTCTTCCAAGGAGTAAGCATCTTTTAATTTCATGGTTGCAGTCACCATCTGCAGTGATTTTGTCTGTTCATAAATATTTTGTGAGCAATTTCAGTAACAGCTTAAGGAAAATTGAGTTGGCAAAAATTAAGTAGACTGATTTAAGAAAACAATATTTGCTATATGCAAAGAAATACAGAAAAGCTGTTTGCTTTTCTTGAGTGTCACAGAGTCGAAGTAAGTGTTCTGAGTTCGAGAATTTATAGAATCACCAAAGCCGAGAAAGTTGTAAATAGAGGAGAGAATTACCACCAAGACGTGTACCTGTTTAACCTAATGACTATGATTAGACTTAATATAGCACCTGAAATTAATGTTTATTTTCGTTATTGTAACTTATGTTTTGTTTTAAATCAAGCATTTACTGTCTTCTATTGCATGCATCCTACAATTTAGTCTCCTATGCAGAAAAAAAAATCTGGCTTGATACATTCATCAGACTGAGACCTAATCTTGGGTGAAAAATGAATCTTATACCTCATAAAATTCTACCAGTAATTTCTTGGTTTAATTTGAATGCAAAACATGCAAATTGTTCCAAGAGAACTGACTTTGAATAATTGTATTGATATGTGGTACCTGATTAGAAAGACTGCACCACTGGTTGAAATCACTGACTTTTATTGCCTTGATGAATATAAAGCCCCAAAGGTGGTAACTTCTTTGCAATCTGCTTATTTAGCACATACCTACACTTAAAATACTTTGCTGACTAAAGTCCGTCTAGTCAAGGCTATGATTTTTCCTGTGGTCATGTATGGATGTGAGAGTTGGACTGTGAAGACGGCTGAGCACTGAAGAATTGATGCTTTTGAACTGTGGTGTTGGAGAAGACTCTTGAGAGTCCCTTGGAGTCTCCTTGCAAGGCGATCCAACCAGTCCATTCTGAAGGAGATCAGCCCTGGGTGTTCTTTGGAAGGAATGATGCTAAAGCTGAAACTGCAGTACCTTGGCCACCTCATGCAAAGAGTTGACTCATTGGAAAAGACTCTGATGCTGAGAGAGATTGAGGGCAGGAGGAGAAGGGGACGACAGAGGATGAGATGACTGGATGGCATCACTGACTCGATGGACGTGAGTCTGAGTGAATTCTGGGAGTTGGTGATGGACAGGGAGGCCTGGTATGCTGCGATTCATAGGGTTGCAAAGAGTCGGACACGACTGAGCGACTGAACTGAAATGAACACTTAAAAAAAAAAAGTTTTCCTGTTTATTTGTCCTCTGTTATCACAGTAAGATAATAACCTGTTTTACCACTCCACTTCTGTGTCTGTGATCTTAAAAAGCCTGATGGATCAATACCAGGCTTTTAATGTACTTTTTCTGCCTTTCTCATTATAGGTTTGCAGTCAGAATACTAAAATGTCGTTTAGACACAGTCTCTTTCTAGTGTTTGGTTCCCAGGAAGTCTTCCAAGGAGAATGATGGTCCACACATGGTGTCTTTCAAGAAATAAAGCCATGGAGTTTCAGTTCCAACGATTTTATGAGGCTCTTCTTCTCAGGCATTAGAGGTTGTTAGGCAGATGTTTGTTGCATCCTCCATGTGCATTCTAAAGTCCTGTCTTTATTTGAATGTCTAACTCTCACAGTGAGGTGAATAACTCAGTAAAAGAGTGTATTCCAGTGCACATAAGTAGTGTACTGGCAAGTGGTTAACAACCGTTTCTGGGTGGCAGGGGATAGCCTTGATTTGTAGTATTTACTGACTCGATGGACGTGAGTCTGAGTGAACTCCGGGAGTTGGTGATGGACAGGGAGGCCTGGCATGATGGGGTCGCAAAGAGTCGGACAAGACTGAGCGACTGAACTAAACTGAACTGAAGGTATAAGTGCTTTCTAAGTACTTCTTCCTGGAAAATCCCATGGATGGAGGAGCCTGGTGGGCTGCAGTTCATGGGGTTGCTAAGAGTTGGACACGACTGAGTGACTTCATTTCACTTTTCACTCTCATGCATTGGAGAAGGAAATGGCAACCCACTCCAGTGTTCTTGCCTGGAGAATCTCAGAGACAGGGGAGACTGATGGGCTGCCATCTATGGGGTCACACAGAGTCAGACATGACTGAAGCAACTCAGCAGCAAGGTATAAATAATACCACCAAGACCAGTTTCAACCTACCAAACTATACCGTTGAATATGAAATTGGAAAAAAGATACATACAGGTACATAATTATGTAGCATGGTACAAATATAGTATATATGAAAAAACCTCACTAGTATGGATAATAGTAAAATGTAGCAAAATGGGTAGGAAGTGATGGGAGCTGACTTTTTATTATCTCTGTTTTTAATAATATTCTCTTAGTTGTAAGTTTACATAACTTTTACTAATAACTGTGTTTAACGGTAGGTTTGCAAAATTCCTTATGGGTCTGACAAGCTGATTTCAATGAGCTGATGCACATGCTTTTGTGATCAAAAATTACCTTTCCTAGATAAATGATCACTTCTACAATGCCTGTGGCCCTTAGTGGAAAAATCCCTGCAGCCATTTCCTGGAAAGTTGGTTATATTTACAGAAAGCAAAGTCAGTTGTGGTAGCAGGCTATGCTCATGATTCAGAGCAGACCATCTGGGCTCAGTGCTGGGAAGGCTTCGGGCTGCATGGCCATAACCGAGTTAGCACTGTTGTTTAGTTGCTCAGTTGTGTCCAAATCTCTGCGTCCGCATGGACTGTAGCCTGCCAGGCTCCTCTGTCCATGGGATTTCCCAGGCAAACATACTGGAATGAGTTGTCATGCTCTGCTCCAGAAGATCTTCCAGATGCAGGGATCAAACCCGGTTCTCTGGCTTGGCAGGCAGATTCTTTACCACTGAGCCACCAGGGAAGCCTCAGCCAGCACTAGTGTCCTTAAACAAACAAACAAACAAACAAAAAAAACAAGGAAATTGTGTAATAGGGTTCAACAATTCTGCCTTGCAATTAAACTTGATGACATGAAATAGATTCAATATGCCTATACTAATTACTTAACCTATTCTTTTAATGAAGATAGGGGAGGGAATTGGACTTTAGATCAGTAGTAAGTTTTTCACATTATTCTTGCTTTGAGTATATTGGTACCATTTGTTGAGGTAAACTATCTTTGGTAATGTGCTCATTCATTCATTCATTCATTCTTCACCTACTTATTGGCTCCCTATGGCAGGCAAAGTGAGGCATGAGGCATAGTATGTTTAAAGAAAAACAAACTAGTCTCTTTTGCCCTGGAAATCACAGTCTAGTGAAGAGAGATAGTTATGTATATAAATCAAAATTTAGCAAATTAACATTTTATTACAGAAATTAATTAAGTGAACCATAAGGATGAACAGCTGATTGGAACTTTTCATAAACTTGCTGCTTGGATGAAGGACTGGGCACCCCCTGCTTGAACAATGTGACCCTGGAGGACTGACTGTGGAGAATCCAAGTAAGTCTCAATGTTCTTGGGATGGAACACAGTGCAATCCAACCTGGAACTCATCAAAACAAGAATCTACTGTGAGCTGGAAATTGTGTTCCTTGTGGGAGTTAGAAAGATGAATAGGAACAATTCCTGGCTTTCAAAGTTTATGACAAAGAAATAAGACATTAGTATAGACCATTATGGTACAAGGCAGAGATTACTTAGGCTGAGCCAGGTGTCCTGGAGGTGCTGTGGGCACACAGGTTGGATGTGGAAAGGGCAGCCCTAAAGCAGGAAATGGCCCTGGAACAGGAGACTGGAACTCTCAGCTGGGCACGTCTTGGAGCTCCAAATCTATGAGAAGAAACTAAACGAGATTGTAAAATCTCACTAAAGATTTTTAACCATAGGAAAACTTCAAGAAAATGGTTATGCAGAATTAACTTTCTCTGGAATCTGGCAAATAAACTGAGTGACCTCTATTAGGTCCCAATCCAGTCCTCTGGTTTCAGGAAAAGGTGAAAGGAGAGGGCCAGCTAACACTTGTACTTGTTTTTGTTCTCAGGCAAAGGTGTACAGCATGAGAAAGCATCCTGATTTTTCTTCTACTGGCCAATGAGATCTGGTGGAAGCTGAGGGGAAGCAAAGTCATCTGCTTCTGACAATTATGGACCATGGTGGCCACCACACTGATCTCATTTACCATTTCAGTTTTCCCAGGTATGTACCTTTCCCATTTCCAGGAACCCTAAGGGTGAATGGTCTGCTTATTGGCTAAGTAGAGTGGATTTAAAAATCTTTTGATAATAGCAAAAATAATACAATTAGAAGAAAACCTAACCTCTGTCAGTTTTTAAGTTTTATAAAGGAAAAGCATGTTATCATCAGAATGTCTGAGGTCAAGTCAATAGCACTTAGATCTCAATAGAAGAGGGGCATCTATTTTACCCATGTTTCCAGGCCACATCTGGAGTGCTGTGCTCTGTTCTGGCATGCTCTCTAAGAGGAATGGCAACTGAAGTGAAGATAATTAAAGGAGAACGACCAGCATGATAAGCAGTCAGGCAAAGGCAGCATGAATGTCATAATCCACTGAAGCTGTTTAGCCTGGAGAACACTTGTTGGGGGAAGAACAGCAGCATGAACACCATCTTTGACTATAATATGACCATCATATGAAAGATGGAGTCAATGCTGTGTGTGTTCTTGTTGGGCAGAATGAAACGTGACAGGCAAAGTCTGTCAAAGACAGTCTTCTTCGGAGACTTAGCTCCAAAGAAGAATTACCAAAAAGAAATCGTCCTAAAAGGAAGTGATCTGCCTTGTGAAGTAGTGAGTTTCCCAATTCTGGTGGTGTTTAAGCAGAAGCTAATAACTATGAATGAGGAGTTTTTAGATCAGTGGATCTCAAACTATGATAAAGCAGGGCTTGCCTAGAGACTTTGTTCGAGCACATTACTGGTTCTAGCTCCCAGAGATTATGATTCAATGTGTTTGGAGTGGGGCCCGTAGATTTGCCTTTGACAGTGTTCCCAGGTGATGCTGCTGCTGCTAAGTGAGTGATAATTGCTCCAGTCGTGTCCAACTCTTTGCGACCCCATGGACTGTAGCCTACCAGGCTCCTTTGTCCATGGGATTCTCCAGGCAAGAATGCTGGAGTGAGTTGCCATGCCCTCCTCCAGGGGATCCTCCCCACCCAGGGATCAAACCCGCATCTCTCACGTCTCCTATATTCTTTACCACCAGTGCCACCATGTGCAGATATCAGAAAGATATTCATTAAAAACAAACTACAGGATGGTGTGCATTTGTGATGGCAGTTTTAGGGAAAAAACTTAATACTATGGTTGCACATGTGTATTCAACTTCAGGAAGATGCAAAAGACTGTTAATAGTGGCTTTCTCAGGGATAAGGTGGAGAAGGAAATGGCAACCCACTCCAGTATTCTTACCTGGAGAATCCTATAGACAGAAGAGCCTGGAGGGCTACAGTCCATAGGGTCACAAAGAGTCGGACACAACTGAGTGACTAACACACACACACACACACACACACACACACACGGCTTAAGGAATGTGTGTGTGTGTGTGTGTGTGTTTGTGGGGGTGCATATGTAAAATAATAGTGAAGCAAATTAGGCAGCAACGGGGATAATTAATTCAGTCTATCACTTTGCCATTCTGACTGGCCTAGTTTAGAAATATTCCAACACCTGCAAAAAAGAATTGAGCAGGGAGTGAGGGAGGGTCATATTAATAGAATGATCTAGATAGATGATTTAAATAATGCGAATTTTCCAAATAGGTATTTAATATGCCACTCACTTTGAGGTCTGTGAACAATTTTTACGTATGTATAGTTGTGTCCATTTAGTATGGTTAACAAGGAGCAAATCTGTTGGAAATGTGTTAGGTAATTGCGGAATAATTGAGTCCTACACTGAGGGGCGCTAACGCACCAAGGGATTAACTCATCTGAACCAACACGCCCTCTGCTGGACATTCTTAGGAAGTAACACCTATTTTAAAGCAACTGTGCCTTCTCTATGGTCCAGATCATTCATTCATTCCAAGAGTACTGATCACCTACCATGTGCCAGGTGTATATGTATCATCATACACGATATTTGAATGTCTGTTGTATGATTCTATTTGCTTTTCTATATGTTTAAATATTTCCGTATAAAAACTATCTATGTTAAGAGGGAAAAGGGTCAGAAAAATAATATGTTAAAATTTCACATTTTAAATTCTGATGGTAGTTCTTTGGACCAATTAAATGAAGTAAAGGCATGTATTCATGGCAGAGCAGTTCTCCTGAGTTCCCTTACCCTACTGCTCTCTACCCAGGTGCCCTTTCCCAATAAAATCTCTTGCTTTGTCAGCACATGTGTCTCCTCGGACAATTCATTTCCGAGTGTTAGACAAGAGCCCAGTTTTGGGCCCTGGAAGGGGTCCCCTTTCCTACAACAAATGGTGACTCTGGCGGGGACTCTTCTTCACTGAGACTGACATCCTGACCACTCGGGATACTCAGGGCCCAGCTTGCCTGCCAATGGACCAGACCCAGCGGCCGCAACTGGGACCCTTTTGCCCCTGGTCTCCTCCTGACGCGGACAACTGGCCAAGTGCCCCGACTGGTAAGGAACAAGAGACTTTATTGACCTCTCTCCCCTTCCCTCTCTTTCCTCTCCTTAACCCTTCCTATCCTTCCCCTTTTTTCTAGTTCCCCGGTCCTGGATGCAGGAATCTGGTCGAAGGGCCCTCAGCCTGAGCTGAGGATTGGAGATTGATCACCTCCTCTTGCCAGAGAACTCGAATTCTGGTTCTGGTCTGGTCTGATTTCTGGTAAGGCCGAGTTCTCTGAAGGCCCAGGGGAAAGTCCCATAACGCCTGGGTATCTGTAGGTGGCAGGAGACATCTGTAAGGCCACCCCTTTCATCCCCCTTCTCCCACCTCCTCCCCCTTCTTCCTCCCTCGGCTTCCTTTCCTCCCTTGAAATCTTTGATATTAGTACCTGGATTCTTGTATTTAAGGGCTTCCCTGGTGGCTCAGAGGTTAAAGCATCTGCCTGCAATGTGGGAGATCTGGGTTCAATCCCTGGGTTGGGAAGATCCCCTGGAGAAGGAAATGGCAACCCACTCCAGTATTCTTGCCTGGAGAATCCCATGGACGAAGGAGCTTGGTGGGCTACAGTCCACGGGTCGGACCAGACTGAGTGACTTCACTTTCACTTTCGCAGGCATGTATTAGATAAGATATCAAACCATTTTAGAACTGTGTATGGCTTAACAAGTTATTTAGTTAAACTCTGTTTTAGAGCCAAGAAAATTGAGGTTCATGGACATTAACAGCTAGTATAGAGGCAGACAGAAAATTAGAAAAAAAAAAAAATAGCCAGTACTAAAATTTCAGTCATCTTGTTAGTGGATTTGTCACATTCAGCCTAAGAATAAAATAATAATCAAGTTTTGTGTGTGTGTCTGTTTGTATTTTTTGTGTTTAAACAATGACCACTGGTTTGACAGAAGAAGCACCCAATCTGTTTATGTAGAGATGTATATTTAAGGTTAATCCACACCAAAGTAAATAGCTGACATCAGAGAAATGGATGAGATCATCAGGAGGTGAATTGAGAAGAAAAAAAGAGAAAGTTGATCTTAGCCCTTTGTAAGATGTAAGATTTGGGAGTTCCCACTGAGAAAATGCTTGTACTACTCCAGGGCTGGAAACTTGCAGAGTTCAGGGCACCCAGAGGACACAGGCACTGCTGGGGAATTTGATATGTAAAGGATGAAAGCACTTGATGCTGAGAAGCCTATAGATTAGCAGGAAACATATACTACATCAATCCAAAGACTGAAAAGTCCTGGTTTACTAAGGCCTTTTATAAAGAAGAACACACACTAAAGTTTGGGGAATAGTTGAAGACATTTGTCTTTTTCAGCCCTTCTGCCAACTCACAGGCCACCATTTTCAGCAGGATTGCCAAACGAGTGAGGAGACTCTCCCAAGAGCAGGGAGTAGGTGTTGAAGTGATGAGAAGGGGAGAAATTCTGGCTTGTGCATAGTTTCTAAATTTTTGCGTCCTTTACTTGGTGAAGTAGATCATATGGTTCTGTTTTTACTGAAGATGTCAGAAGCTTCTATGTCTTTGCCCTGGCCCACACCTGCTTGACTACCCCGGTTTTAACACACTCATTATTTTCCAAGTTCTGAGAACCAGATAGCCTAGGTATTGGACCATGTGTGTAATGAAGTCTATTGCCATGGACACTGTCCTTTTCACTCACTTAATATCATCAAGTAGACCATGGAGGCATTTATGTTGAAGAATTGAGCAGAAAATAAATTATTTCTGTTTTTATTTCCATTACTCTAGGAGACAGATTGAAAAAAGATATTGCTGCAATTTATGTCAAAGACTATCTGCCTGTCTTTCCTTGAAGAGTTTTAGAGCATATCACCTTAAATTTATGTATTTAATCCATTTTGAGTTTATTTTTGTGTGTGGTGTTAAAAAATGTTCTAATTTCATTTTTCACATGTAGCTGCCCAGTTTCCCAGCACCACTTGTTAGAGAGACTGTCTTTTCTCCATTGTATAGTCTTGCCACATTTGTTATAGGTTAATGAACCACAGGTACATGAGTTTATTTCTGATCTTTTTATATGTTATACTGATTTACTGGAAAAGAGTTTGATGCTAGGGAAGATTGAAAGCAATAGGAGAAGGGGGTGACAGGATAAGATGGTTGGATAGCATCACCAACTCAATGGACATGAGTTTGAACAAACTCCAGGAGATAGTGAAGGACAGGGAAGATAGGTTTACTGCAGTCCATGGGGTCTCAAAGAGTTGGACACTATTTATCTAGTGAATAGCAACAAATTGAACTGAGTTCGGTGCCAATACCATACTGTTTTGATGATTGTCACTTTGTAGTATAGTCTGAAATCAGGGAATCTGATTGCATCAGATCTGTCTTTTGTGTCTCCATAGAAATTTTAATATTTTTTGTTCTAGTTTTGTGAAAAATTCCATTGACAAAGGCTCTCTGGGTGACTCAGTGGTAAAGAATCTGACTGCCAAGACAGGAGACATGAGATTGATACCTAGGTTGGGAAAATTCCCCAGAGAAAGAAATGGCAACCCACTCCAGTATTCTTGCCTGGGAAATCCCATTGACAGAGGAGGCTGGTGGGCTACAGTCCATGGGATTGCAGAGTCAAACACAATTTAGCAACTAAGCATGCATGTACACCATTGGCAAATTGATAGGGATTGCATTTAATCTGTAGATTGCCTTGGGTAGTACTGTCATTTTGACAATATTGATTCTTCCAACCTGAGGACATGGTATATCTTTCCATCTGGTTGGGTCATCTTCAATTTCTTTCATCAGTATCTTATAGTTCTTGAAGTATAAGTCCTTTGCCTCCTTAGATAGGTTTATTCCTAAGTGTTTTATTCTTTTTGATATGATGATAAATGAGATTCTTTCTTTAATTTCTCTTTCTGATCTTTCATTTTTCGTGTATAGAAATGTGACAGATTTCTGTGTCTTTGTTTTGTATCCTGCAACTTTATCAGATTTATTGATGAGTTGCAGTAGTGTTATGGTGTCATCCTTAGTATTTCCTACATGTAATATCATGTCATCTGCAAACAGTGACAGTTTTACTTCTTTTCCATTTTGTTGGGTTTTTAGGCACTAAGTTGTGTCTGTCTCTTTTGAAACCCCAAGGACTATAGCTCACCAGGCTCCTCTGTTCATGGGATTTCCCTGGCAAGAATGCTGGAGTGGATTGTCATTTCCTTCTCTAAGGAATCTTCTGATCCAGGGATCAAACTCATGTCTCCTGCTTGGCAGATGGAGACATAGAAAGAATTTGGGAGTGTTATTTCCTCTTCCATTTCTTGAAATAATTTCAGAATATAGGTGTTAACTTTTCTCTGAACTTTTGATAGCATTAGCCTGTGAAGCTATTTTGTCCTAGACTTTGGTTTGTTGGCAGTTTTTAAATTTTTGGAAAAGACTCTGATGCTGGGAAAGATGGAACACAGGAGAAGAAGATGACAGAGTATGAGATGGTTGGATGGCATCACTGGCTCAATGGACATGAGCTTGAGCAAACTCTGGGAAATGATGAAAGACTAGGAAGCCTGGCATGCTGCAGTCCACGGGTTGCAAAGAGTCAGACATGACTGAGTGAACAACAACACAAATCATAGTTCAATTTCAGGACTTGTGTTTGGTCTGTTCATATTTTATATTTCTCCCAGTCTTCAGAGATTGTATCTGTCTAAGAATTTATCTATTTCTTCCAGGTTGTCCATTTTATTAGCATATAGTTGCTTGTAGTAGTCTCTTATGATTCTTTGTATTTCTGCGGTGTCCACTGTAACACCTTTTGTTTCATTTTAATTACATAGATTTGAGAATTCTCCCTATTTTTCTTGGTGCATGTGCATACTAAGTTGCTTCAGTTGTATCTGACTCTTTGCGACCCTATGGACTGTAGCCAGCCAGGCTCCTCTGACCGTGGGATTCTCCAGGCGAGAATACTGGAGTGGGTTGCCATGTCCTCCTTCCCAATCCAGGGATCAAACATGTGTCTCTTACATCTCCTGAATTGGCAGGAAGGTTCTTTACGACTAGCACCATCTGGGAACCCCTTTTCTTTGTAACTTCTGGCTAAAGGATTATCAATTTATTTACCTTTTCAAAGAATCAGCTTTCAGTTTTATTGATTTTTTTCTATTGTTTTCTTCATCTCTTTCATTTATTTTTGCTCTGATCTTTATTACTTCTTTTCTTTAATTACCTTTGGGTTTTGTTTGTTCTTCTTTCTCAGGTTGCCTTAGGTATAAAGTTAGACTATTTATTTGAGATTTTTCTTGTTTCCTGTATTGCTATAAGCTTGTATAAAATTGTATTGCTATAAGCTTTCCTCTTAGAACTGATTTTGTTGCATCCCATAAGTTTTGTATCATTGTGCTTTCATTTTCATTCATCTCTAGGTATTTTTTATTTTCTCCTTCATTTCTTCAGTGTTCCATTGGTTGGTGAGTAGCATACTGTATAGCTTCCCCATGTTTGTATTTTTACAGTTTTTTCCTTATTGTTTATTTCTAATACTGTAGTATTGTGGTCAGAAAAGATACTTGATATGATTTAATTTTTTTTTTAATTTACTGAAGTTTGCTTTGATAAGTTCTGGAGAAGTTCCATATGAACTTGAGAAGAAAGTATACTTTGCTGCTTTTGGATGGAATGGTCTATAAATATCAGTTAAGTCCATCTGGTCTAGTGTGTCATTTAAGGCCTGTGTTTCCTTACTGATTTTCTGTTGTGGTCTTTTACAGACCGGGACATGGGGACTGAAGTCGATGAAAAGAAAGAGAGAAAAAGAGAGAGAGACAGAGCAGTATCTCTCGGGTTACGTGGAAAATCAATAAAGCCCATACACAGGACTTGTACCACTCATGAAGGCACAGGGCATCTTCTCAAGGAGGTCTTGAAAGCCCAGGCAAGAATGTGAGCTTGGTAGGATTCCATGCTCCAAAGAGAATGAAGACAAAAAGAAGGACACACGGGACCCAGGTCTCTAGTGGAGCAAGGATATTTTATTAGCAGTATCCATCTTCAGAAAAATGATTACTCAGCCATTCTAAAGAATGAAATTCCATCAGTTGCAACAAAATGGATAGTCTAATACATACAAGGTCGCCGAGCTGAAAAGAGTCACTGAAAGGAGTTACTGAAAGAAATTCAAGCAAGTACCCTTTCCCATGATCTCAGTCCTGAGAACTGCATACAGCCCACTGGTTCCCCAAATAGGAACAGATAAGGAAGAGAGACCCG
Organism: Aepyceros melampus; assembly: GCA_006408695.1. Taxonomy (NCBI): domain Eukaryota; kingdom Metazoa; phylum Chordata; class Mammalia; order Artiodactyla; family Bovidae; genus Aepyceros; species Aepyceros melampus. The sequence goes on from SJXQ01013184.1 coordinate 13,418, forward strand.
TTGAGAAATGGCACACAAAGGAAGAAAAACAGCATATTGGATTCCTTAAAATTGAACATTCCCTGACAATTTCCCCTTCTTTATTTTTTCATAATTGGGGTGACTGTAGATACTTTAGTGTAAAAGTGTAAAAGGTCCTGACCAAATGAATTTGTTTAGTTTGAACAATTTTAGTTGAAAGGCATCAGTATACTATGCATATAACCATTAGGACAATTATTAGCGTTACAATTCCAGATCCAGTACTATGTATAATGTTTTGCAACCATCTTCGAGAGTCTAGTCCAGATAATTGACCAGCTAGCTATTTAAACAAGCTTTCTAGATTATTGGAAGAAGGTAGACTCTTAGAGAAGGCTTCAACGATTTCTATTTGTAATAATTGTACATTTAAGGAAGATTATCATGTAAGCCTTGCAAACGAAATTTGATTTGTTCACAATTGTAGGCACTATAGTTGAACTGAACAGGGAGGGGTAACACAAAATTGAATAGAATTCCAATCACATTTTAGTATAGCTTGTTTTTATCTATTAATTGATCTCTGACCCATTGGAAGGCTATTTTTATTTCCTCTATTTTATCTTGAACTTCCTCTTTTATCTGAGCCTGAGTGGTCCACACAGTATGAGCAACTTTAGTCCAATTTTGGATAAAATTGTGTGTTTGAACTGAGGTTTGTAAAGCAATGCTGGCAACAGCAGCAATAATGCAAATGGCTATCAATCCCAATGTGCCAAGAATTAGCCATCCAATGAATCATTTAGATCATCAGAGTAATTTAGTAACTAACCAGGAAGCAAGTCCGGCCATGGGACTTTTTTTTTCAGGGTTGTTGGAGATCTATTGGCAACCATAGGTTACACTGAGATTGAAGAATCAGAGGGATTCTTTTTTATAGACGTGGAGGAGTTAAGACAAGTATATCATTTGCAATCTATACAAGTTATAAAACTTGAAGTCTTACTAAATTGTAAGTTTTCTATAGCTACAAGAAAAGGAAGAGGAACACAAGCTTGTTAATGAAAGGAATAATGACTAGAACTATGACTGGTCTCTGTGAAATATCCAGTCCAAGTTACAAGTTCTTCAGTGCTCATGGCGAGTTTCTAAATGTCCCATTGTTCAGGCCCAATCCGTTTATTGAGGACTCTTCGAGGGTGAGGGGGTGCCATTCCACTGTCAAGCCAGCCAAGAAGTCTTTTGTCATGGTAATGTTCCATCATAGTATTGGTAATCTCCCATGATACTTGAGTAGCATAATCACATATAGTGCTGTTAATATCATCTGAACAGTGAGATAACCACATGCCATGGGGTCCCCAACTGACAATGGTATAATTGGCCACAAACATTAATTTTCCTGATTTGGCTTGACATCTGTCCCAATGAACAGGAGTATATTTAAAGTTCTTATAAGTAAACCCTTTGTGTAATGTTTTTTGTCCTTTCCCTAGAGTTTCAGTAGTGTTAACATGGTTCTCATAAAAAGAAAGGGCAGTAAATAATCCAAGTAATGTCTAAAAGTCCTTTTTTGGAGGCAGGATGAAAGCCCAAGTTTGTCGGCTAATGTTTATGCATAATTCTGCTGGACCCATGCATAAAGGAAGGATTTCACAACCTAAACAAATATTAATTAGTCTCCCTTATTCCTCAGGGTGTGAGGGCCCCTCCAGACTCTAAGCATATGTATTGAGTCATTGGTAGATACGATTGGTCCTCATTTTGTCCATTCTACAACCTGTAGTCTAGAGGGCCCCTCCAAGAATACATATTGAGTCATTGGTAGATACGATTGGTCCTTTCTTTGTCCATTCTACAACCCCTTGTACAACTCCAAGTGGAGTTGGGTATATAGGCCCAGTAAGTATGATTCATCAACTCAGCTTGAGCAGGGGAAGCAAAAGCAAGCAAGCAAGCATAGTAACAAAAATATTTTCTGGATTCCAAGACATTCCCTGTTGAGAAACCAGATTTTCAGCTTTATTAGTAAGGGTTTTCATCTGTCTCCAAGTAAGAGGATCATGAGGTAGATGACGTTGAGTGCAGCATTTTTTGGAAATCTCTAAAGCTGCCATGGCTTGTACTGGAACTTCCTCTTCCTGGGGGTTTTGTTTTTTCCTCTCTATCTTGAATGTTGGTGGTTCTCTGGGGGTGGATCTTCTGAAGAAGGAGCCAACTGACTTTGTTAGATCTATCTGGAAAAATATAAGCATACCTTTTTTCCTGTAATATTAATTTTCCAGATTTCCATTGGTTAGTCAGCCCATCTTGATAACCAAATGGGCAGAGGAAGAGAAGTGTCTTTCAGTTTCTCAGAATTTTTTTTGTTTTTGTCAAAATATCTGCTTGCAGTAAGTTTTGAAAATTTAAAACAAATAAAGCTGTATTAACAATAATTATAGGTTTAGAGAATAGCTTGTGTTGGAATCTAGTAAAGTCTGTTTTAGATAAGGAAGATAGTAGTGTTCCTGTGTATTCCCCCTTTTAAAATTTTTTATTTGTAGTTTCAGTGTGTGATTTTATTATTATTATTATTATTATACCTTGTATTTGTGGATTATAAAGAATATCTGTAACATGTTTAATAGAAAATGATTGCAAAAATTGTTTGAAATGTTTAGAAATATAGGCAGGGCCATTGTCCATTTTTATGGAACTAGGAGTTTTCATTATAGCAAAACAAGTTGATAGATGAGTTACAATGTGTTGTGTAGTTTCACCTCAAAGAGATGTGGCCCAGATAAAAGAAGAGTTTGTGTTGACGTGGACATGTAAGAAAGAAGAGAGAGTTCAGGGCAATGAGTTATACCCATTTGCCATCATTGATTGGGTTGTAATCTTCAAAGATTGATACCTTGTGTAATGGGTCGAAGATGTAAGGGTTTATAAGTAGAGCAATTGTTACTGATTTCTTTAGTGGCAGTATGGAATTTCTGTATTTGGTGTAAGGAGCCAGCATTATTGTGTAATAAAGCATGTTGTTTTTTGGACAAAAGAAACAAGGTTATTAGCTTGTTCATTACCATGAGTCATAGGGCTGGAAAGGCAGGAAGGTGTTCCAATATGAATAATATAAATGGGAGAAGTGCGTTTTCTAATAATAGATTGTAGTTCTTGCCTGGAGAATCCCAGGGACGGGGGAGCCTGGTGGGCTGCTGTCTATGGGGTCGCACAGAGTCGGACACGACTGAAGCGACTTAGCAGCAGCAGCAGCAGCAGCAGTTCGAAAAAAAAATTGTTGAATAACAGGGTGATTGGAGTTTATAGTGGAGGTTTTTATATTTTTTAATATAAAAATTGAATATAAGGAATCAGAGACTATGTAAGTAAGTAAATAACTTGAATGATAACGTATAATTTGTTTTGTTGAGCAGAATGAAATTTAGTATAAAAAATTTTATATTCTTTGAGAGACCAGAATGAGGCTTTGGCATTTTTGGACCCATCTGTATAGAAAACATCAGCTTGAGGTATAGGCCGTGAGCTGCCAACGTGGGAGATAATACATTTAGTATTTTTGAAGAAATTTCAGAGTTTGTTAGAAAGATAATGAAATGAAATTTTTCCAAAATATTTCAGAAAGTCTATTTGTAAATCAGTAGAAGTTTGTAATGTGTTCTCCAATTGAGATTTATTAATAGGTATTACAATTTTATGAGGATCGGAGCCAATTAATGTCTTGGCTTCATTTCTTTCATTGATAAGGATTAGAGAGATTAAATCAAGATAGGGTGTAAGTGATGTTGTCCCTCTGAAATGGCTATCAGTTCAGTTCAGTAGCTCAGTCGTGTCTGACTCTTTGGGACCCCATGAATCGCAGCACACCAGGCCTCCCTGTCCATCATTAACTCCCAGAGTTCACTCAAACTCATGTCCATCGAGTCAGTGATGCCATCCAGCCATCTCATCCTCGGTCGTCCCCTTCTCCTCCTGCCTCCAATCCCTCCCAGCATCAGGTCTTTTCCAATGAGGTAACTCTTCGCATCAGGTGGCCAAAGTATTGGCGTTTCAGCTTTAGCATCAGTCCTTCCAATGAACACCCAAGACTGATCTCCTTTAGAATGGACTGATTGGATGTCCTTGCAGTCCAAGGGACTCTCAAGAGTCTTCTCCAACACCACAGTTCAAAAGCATCAATTCTTTGGTGCTCAACCTTTTTCACAGTCCAACTTTCACATCCATACATGACTACAGGAAAAACCATAGTCTTGATCGGACGGACCTTAGTTGGCAAAGTAATGTCTCTGCTTTTGAATACACTATCTAGGTTGGTCATAACTTTTCTTCCAAGGAGTAAGCGTCTTTTAATTTCATGGCTGCAATCACCATCTGCAGTGATTTTGGAGCCCAAAAAAATACAGTCTGACACTGTTTCCACTGTTTCCCCATCTATTTCCCATGAAGTGATGGGACTGGATGCCATGATCTTCGTTTTCTGAATGTTGAGCTTTAAGCCAACTTTTTCACTCTCCTCTCTCACTTTCAACAAGAGGCTTTTTAGTTCCTCTTCACTTTCTGTCATGAGGGGGGTGTCATCTACATATCTGAGGTTATTGATACTTCTCCCTGCAATCTTGATTCCTGCTTGTGTTTCTTCCAGTCCAGCATTTCTCATGATGTATTCTGCATAGAAGTTAAGCAAGCAGGGTGACAATATACAGCCTTGACATACTCCTTTTCCTATTTGGAACCAGTCTGTTGTTCCATGTCCAGTTCTAACTGTTGCTTCCTGACCTGCATACAGATTTCTCAAGAGGCAGGTCAGGTGGTCTGGTATTCCCATCTCTTTCAGAATTTTCCACAGTTTATTGTGATCCACACAGTCAAACTTGACATACTCCTTTTCCTATTTGGAACCAGTCTGTTGTTCCATGTCCAGTTCTAACTGTTGCTTCCTGACCTGCATACAGATTTCTCAAGAGGCAGGTCAGGTGGTCTGGTATTCCTATCTCTTTCAGAATTTTCCACAGTTTATTGTGATCCACACAGTCAAAGGCTTTGACATAGACAATAAAGCAGAGATAGATGTTTTTCTGGAATCCTCTTGCTTTTCCCATGATCCAGCAGATGTTGGCAATTTGATCTCTGGTTCCTCTGCCTTTTCTAAAACCAGCTTGAACTTCAGGAAGTTCACAGTTCACGTAATGCTGAAGCCTGTCTTGGAGAATTTTGAGCATTACTTTACTAGCATGTGAGATGAGTACAATTGTGCGGTAGTTTGAGCATTCTTTGGCATTACCTTTCTTTGGTATTGGAATGAAAACTGACCTTTTCCAGTCCTGTGGCCACTGCTGAGTTTTGCAGATTTGCTGGTGTATTGAGTGCAGCACTTTCACAGCATCATCTTTCAGGATTTGAAACAGCTCAACTGGAATTCCATCACCTCCGCTACCTTTGCTCATAGTGATGCTCTCTAAGGCCCACTTGACTTCACATTCCAGGATGTCTGGCTCTAGATTAGTGATCATACCATCATGATTATCTGGGTCGTTAAGATCTTTTTTGTACAGTTCTTCCATGTATTCTTGCCACCTCTTCTTAATATCTTCTGCTTCTGTTAGGTCCATACCATTTCTGTCCTTTACTGAGCCCATCTTTGCATGAAATGTTAGTAGCCTGTAATTTCTCTTTTGTAAGGGGCCATTGTCTGTCCAAATAAGCTCATCATATTCCTAAGTTATTTTAATCGTTGTTCTGTTTGTTAAATGAGCAGTGGCCCCTGAGAAAAATGTGGAATGTATATCTGAGTTTGCCATTGTATAAGTAAATCTCATTCTATAGATTAAGGGGTGCATCTATTTTGTGCTGCTAAGTCGCTTCAGTCGTGTCCGACTCTGTGCGACCCCATAAACCGTAGCCCACCAGGCTCCCCCGTCCCTGGGATTCTCCAGGCAAGAACATTGGAGTGGGTTGCCATTGCCTTCTCCAATGCATGAAAGTGAGAAGTAAAAGTGAAGTCGCTCAGTTGTGTCCGACTCTTAGTGACCCCATGGACTGCAGCCTAGCAGGCTCCTCCGCCCATGGGATTTTCCAGGCAAGAGTACTGGAGTGGGGTGCCATTCTATTTTGTAAGTTTGTAATTTAGCAGGCTGCCCTTCTGGTCTCTCACGAGGATAAATTTGAATACTTTGATAAACTTTTTGTATTTTAGTTTGAGAAACTCCTGTAATTTGGCAAGAAATCTTTTGTATAGGCCAAGATTTGGGCCATTAGTGTTTGGAAATAATAGTTATGTCAGATATAGTACAAGAAGACCAGAAAAATTTTTACCATTAATTTTGATATTTATGTTTGGTCGAGCATATTCAGATACCAATGATGTCCATAAGGATTGTTTTTGATCTGTATTTTTTGAACCATCTGTCTGTATATCACTAGAGGAATTAACAGAAATGTAAGGTAAGGTTGTATATCGTCACCCTGCTTATTTAACCTATATGCAGAGTGACTGAACGACTGAACTTAACTGAAGGTAAATTTATATGCAGAGCAACTGAGCGACTGAACTGAACTGAATTGAACTGAAGGTAAAAGAAGTAATTGGGCAATGTTGTCCCCTTTTAAAATTATCATAGTATCTGAGATAACATCATAATTTGAATTTCTCCCTTATAATCTGAATCTATTATTCCAGGGTGAACAGTAATTCCCTTAGAAGTCAAGCTAGATCAGCCAAGTAAAAGGCCGAAGGTGTGTGGAGTTAGGAGTCCAAAATTCCAGTAGGTGTTCTAGAAGGGATTGTTTGAGGGAAAAGGAGAAAAATCATTTAGGGCTGATATATCAATGGCAGTACTACTGAGTGTTGAGGGTTTGAGGGAAAAGATGGAGTTTGCCTCTGGTTTTTGTTGCAGGGGAACCGGGGAGTCCCCAGCTTGGAGTTTCCCAAAACAGGCTTTCCCTCAACATAATATTTCAGTTCAGTTCAGTTCAGTTCAGTCACTCAGTTGTGTCTGACTCTTTGCGACTCCATGAATCGCAGGACCCCAGGCCTCCCTGTCCATCACCAACTCCCAGAGTTCACTCAAACTCACGTCCATCGAGTCAGTGATGCCATCCAGCGATCTCATCCTCTGTCGTCCCCTTCTCCTCCTGCCCCCAATCCCTCCCAGCATCAGTCTTTTCCAATGAGTCAACTCCTCGCAAAAGGGGCCAAAGTATTGGAGTTTCAGCTTCAGCATTACTCCCTCCAAAGAAATCCCAGGGCTGATCTCCTTCAGAATGGACTGGTTGGATCTCCCTGAAGTCCAAGGGACTCTCAAGAGTCTTCTCAACACCACAGTCCAAAAACATCAACTCTTCAGCGCTCAGCTTTCTTCACAGTCCAACTCTCACATCCAAACATGACCACAGGAAAAACCATAGCCTTGACTAGACGGACCTTAGTCGGCAAAGTAACGTCTCTGCTTTTCAATATGCTAAGCTGACATTTTCTAGCCTAATGTATCCCTTTATGGCAATGATGGCAGATTTTTGGAAAGTTTTTATTATTTTTAATTTTTTTTTTTGCATGTTTCTTAGGGCAGTCTTTTTTTATAGGAGTCTTATCCCCACATGCAAAACATCCTTCATCTCCCTTTTTAAAAGCAGCACCTATTGTTTCAGCTAACATTTGCATTTTCTGTGTCTTAGACCCTAGATTGTGGCAAGCCTTCAAATAATCAATAATAGTCTCAGTCTCATGTATTGGAGTGATAGCCCTTTGACATTTTTGATTTGCATTTTCATATGCAAGCAGTTTTTCTAGTTGTGATCTGGCATCTTCTCCAATTACACTACGGGAAATAACAGTTTTTAGTCTAGCTAGAAAATCAATATAGGCTTCATTAAGTCCTTGTAATATCTTAGTGTAACTACCTTTAGGTTCTCCTTGAGGAGTAATTTGATCCCAGGTTTCAAGGGCAATCTTTAATTCTTCATGTAGTAAGGGAGGGCATTGTATTTGAGCTTCTATTGCCTCAAATTGTCTTGTACCAGTTAACATTTTAAAAGTGATTTGGTTCTGGGGAGTGTCAGCTCGAGCATTAAAATTGGCATGATTCCGAGCCACATCTTGAAACCACATAGACCACTGAAGATATTTTCCTAGTTTAAGAAGAGTTAACTCTGGGACCAAAGATAGGTTTCAGTTATTCAAAGCTTGGTGTGCAAAATTTTATTTAAAGTGACAGAACAGAGAAAGCTTCTGTCATAGATATCAAAGGGGGTGGTGGGTAGAAAGAGTATTTGTCTCATTGGCTTAAGTGGGATCTTATATTTTTCAACTAGTTGCTGAGAATAGATAAAAAGAATACTCAATGTTGTAAGAGTTCTATTAGGCCATTTTCCAAGACATACATCTTGAGATAATTTTGGCACAAAACTAGTCAGGGAGAACGTTCCGTTCCGTTCAGTCGCTCAGTCGTGTCCAACTCTTCGCGACCCCATGAATCACAGCACACCAGGCCTCCCTATCCATCACCAACTCCCAGAGTTCACTCAGACTCATGTCCATTGAGTCCGTGATGCCATCCAGCCATCTCATCCTCGGTCGTCCCATTCTCCTCCTGCCCCCAATCCCTCCCAGCATCAAGGTCTTTTCCAGAGAGTCAACTCTTCGCATGAGGTGGCCAAAGTACTGGAGCTTCAGTTTTAGCATCATTCCTTCCAAAGAAATCCCAGGGTTGATCTCCTTCAGAATGGACTGGTTGGATCTCCTTGTAGTCCAAGGGACTCTCAAGAGTCTTCTCCAACACCACAGTTCAAAAGCATCAATTCTTCAGTGCTCAGCCTTCTTCACAGTCCAACTCTCACATCCATACATGACCACAGGAAAAACCATAGCCTTGACTAGACGGACCTTAGTCGGCAAAGTAATGTCTCTGCTTTTGAATATACTATCTAGGTTGGTCATAACTTTTCTTCCAAGGAGTAAGCGCCTTTTAATTTCATGGCTGCAGTCACCATCTGCAGTGATTTTGGAGCCCAAAAAAACAAAGTCTGACACTGTTTCTACTGTTTCCCCATCTATTTCCCATGAAGTGATGGGGCCAGATGCCATGATCTTCGTTTTCTGAATGTTGAGCTTTAAGCCAACTTTTTCACTCTCCTCTTTCACTTTCAACAAGAGGCTTTTTAGCTCCTCCTCACTTTCTGCCATAAGGGTGGTGTCATCTGCATATCTGAGATTATTGATATTTCTCCCAGCAATCTTGATTCCAGCTTGTGTTTCTTCCAGTCCAGCATTTCTCATGATGTACTCTGCATATAAGTTAAATAAGCAGGGTGACAATATACAGCCTTGACGTACTCCTTTTCCTATTTGGAACCAGTCTGTTGTTCCATGTCCAGTTCTAACTGTTGCTTCCTGACCTGCATACAGATTTCTCAAGAGGCAGGTCAGGTGGTCTGGTATTCCCATCTCTTTCAGAATTTTCCACAGTTGATTGTGATCCACACAGTCAAAGGCTTTGGCATAGTCAATAAAGCAGAGATAGATGTTTTTCTGGAACTCTCTTGCTTTTTCCATGATCCAGCGGATGTTGGCAATTTGATCTCTGGTTCCTCTGCCTTTTCTAAAACCAGCTTGAACAGGTTCCAGATAATGTCTCTGGGCAAGATATACTGTTGCTGTGTAATCAGGAGTACAAGTCTTGAGACGCAGGTTCCCAGGCAAGATTTGTTACAATTATAGTCATCAACATAGAGCCTAAGAAAAGCATTTCCATGAGTAAGACATTGTGTTGTGTAATTAGAAGAACTAAAAAGCCTCTTGATGAAAATGAAAGTTCAGTTCACTTCAGTCGCTCAGTCGTGTCCGACTCTTTGTGACCCCATGAATCGCAGCACGCCAGGCCTTCCTGTCCATCACCAATTCCTGGAGTTCACTCAGACTCACGTCCATTGAGTCGTTGATGCCATCCAGCCATCTCATCCTCGGTCATCCCCTTCTCCTCCTGCCCCCAGTCCCTCCCAGCATCAGGGTCTGTTCCAATGAGTCAACTCTTCACATGAGGTGGCCAAAGTACTGGAGCTTCAGTTTTAGCATCACTCCTTCCAAAGAAATCCCAGGGTTGATCTCCTTCAGAATGGACTGGTTGGATGAAAGAGGAGAGTGAAAAAGTTGGCTTAAAGCTCAACATTCAGAAAACAAAGATCATGGCATCTGGTCCCATCACTTCATGGGAAATAGATGGGGAAACAGTGGAAACAGTGTCAGACTTTATATTTTTGGGCTCCAAAGTCACTGCAGATGGTGATTGCAGCCATGAAATTAAAAGAACCGAACTGAAGTGAACTGAATTATTAGTTTTGGACCTAAAGAAAGGTCAGTTCCTGGCAAGATACATTGTTGCGCAAGGCTTAATGAAAGCATGAGTAAAAATGTTTGCTTTTTCTTTATAGGGCCCTAGATTGTTGTCTAAGCTCTAACTCTTTCAATTCCTCCTGTTTTTAGGAGAATATGGTTGTCAGGGAAAGGAGTGGAGAAATCATCCTGTAATTTCTTCCTGCTGTTCAGGCAGCATATTTTCTTTATCCTCAGATTGAGGGTCTCTGATCTAGAGGCCCTGAGTAACAGTTAGCTCATTATATGGTTACAGATATAAAAAGCAAACAGCAAGAATAAGATGATACAATTATTACAGTCAAGATAGTTTTCCACCATTTGGAGAGAAAAATGGTGGGGCTTTCCAGCCATGTGTCCCATAACCCCTTACTTAACGACCTCAGTAGGTCCCAGTCACTTCGTCCTAAATGCTGTGAATACCATTTCCCTGTTCAGGCACCAGTTGTTGTGGTCTTTTATAGACTGGGACATGGAGCTGGAGTTGATGAAAAGAAAAAGAGAAAAAGAGAGAGAGCGAGCAGTATCTCTTGAGTTACGTGGAAAACCAATAAAGTCCATGCACAGGACCTGTACCACTCACGAAGGCACAGGGTATCTTCTCAAGGAGGTCTTGAAAACCCGGGCAAGAAAGTGAGCTTGGCAGGCTCCCATGCTCTGAAGAGAATGAAGGCAAAAAGAAGGAAGCAGGGGACCCAGGTCTCTAGTGGAGCAAGGGTATTTTATTAGCAGAAATGCATGTTTATATATCTTCAGTAAAATGATTACTCAGCCATTCCAAAGAATAAAATTCCATCCGTTGCAACAAAATGGAGTCTAATACATACAAGGTTTCTGAAGAGAGTCACTGAAGGGAGTTACTGAAAGGAATCCAAGCAGGTACCCTTTCCCATGATCTCAGTCCTGAGAAGTGCATGCAGCGCTATTCATTCCCAAAATAGGAACTGATAAGGAACAAAGAATCCTTGAGAAATGGCACACAAAGGAAGAAAAATGCAACATATTGGATTCCTTAAAGTTGAACATCCCCTGACAATTTTCTGTCCGGATGATTTGCCCATTGATGAAAGTGGAGTGTTAAAGACCCCCATTATTATTGTTTTACTGTTGATGTCTCCATTTATGGCTGTTGTTGTTTGCCTTATATATTTACAGTGGTTACATCTTCTTGGATTGATCCTGTTCATTATGTAATGTTCTTCTTTTCTCTTATAACAGTCTTTATTTTAAAGTCTTTTTTGTCTGATATGAAGAAGAAAAATGCAACATATTGGATTCCTTAAAGTTGAACATCCCCTGACAATTTTCTGTCCGGATGATTTGCCCATTGATGAAAGTGGAGTGTTAAAGACCCCCATTATTATTGTTTTACTGTTGATGTCTCCATTTATGGCTGTTGTTGTTTGCCTTATATATTTACAGTGGTTACATCTTCTTGGATTGATCCTGTTCATTATGTAATGTTCTTCTTTTCTCTTATAACAGTCTTTATTTTAAAGTCTTTTTTGTCTGATATGACTATTGCTACTTCAGCTTTCTTTTAATTACCATCTGCATGGGATACATTTTTTCCCGTACCTTCACTTTCAGTCTGTATGTATCCCTAGATCTGAGGTGGGTTTCTTGTAGACAGCATATATAGGGGTATTGTTTTTGTATCCATTCAGCCAGTCTATGTCTTTTGGTTGGAGCATTTAATTCATTTATGTGTAAGGTGATTATTGATATGTATGTTTTTATTGCTGTTTTGTTCATTGTTTTGGATTTGTTTTTGTAGGTGTTTTTCTTCCCTTTATTCTTGTTCTCTTGTGATTTGATGATCAACTTTAGTGTTGTGTTTAGATTCCTTTTTGATATAACAGTGAGGTTTTGATATAACAGTGTATATATAAATAAGATTGTTTTAAGTTGCTGATCTTTTGATTTCAAATACATTTCCAATATCCAGCATTTGTGCTCTCCTCTTCTCACCATTGCTGGTTCTGATATCATTTGTGTGCAGATGATTTCCTACCTTTAATGTATGTTTGCCTTTACCAGTCAGCTTTTCCATTTGTAACTTTCTTATCTCTGACTGTGATCTTTTATTTTCCAACTTGAGAAATTCCTTTAGCATTTGTCTCAAAGCTGGTATGGTGATGGTGAGTTCTCTTAGTCTTTGCTTGTCTGTACAGTTTTGTTTTGTTTTGTTTTGTTGTTTTTTCCAATTTCTTGATCAAATCTGAATGTGAGCCCTGCTGGGGAAAGTATTCTTGGTTGTAGGTTCTTCCCTTTCTTCACTTAAATATATTGTGCCACTCCTTTCTGGCCTACAGATTTTCTGCTGAGAAATTGGCTGATAACTTTATGAGAATTCCTTTGTATACTATTTGTTGCTTTTAATATTTTTCTTTGTGTTTAACTTTTGTCAATTTGATTACTATCTGTCTCAGTATGTTCTTCCTTGGGTTAATCTTGCCTGGGACTCTCTGTGCTTCTTGGAATTGAGTGACTGTTTCCGGTCCCACATTAGGGAAGTTTTCAGCTATTTTCTCTTCGAATATTTTCTCAGGTCTTTTCTCTCTTTTCCTTCTTGGATGACTATAGTGCATTTTTCATTTCTGTTATTGTATTGCTCATATCTGTTTGTTCTTTATATCTTCTAACTCTTTGTTAACATTTCTGTATCTTCTCAGTCAGTACTTCCATTCTTTTTCATGGGCCTTGGATCACCTTTACTATTATTACTCTGAATTCTGTTTCAGGTAGATCGCCTTTCTCTCCTTCACTTAGTTGTTCTTCTGAGGTTTTATCTTGTTCCTTCATCTGGGACATATTTCTCTGCTATGTCATTTTGTCTAACTTTTTGTGATTGTGATTTCCATTCTGCAGGCTACAGGTTGTGGTTCTTGTTTCTTCTGTTGGCCCCCTGGTGGATGAGACTAAGAATTGTGCATACTTCCTAGTTGAAGGGACTAGTTCTTGCCCGCTGGTAGGTGGAGCAATGTCTTGTCTCTCCAGTGAGCAGAGCTCTGCTCAGGAAAACCTTAAAAAGCTTATCTGCTGATGAGGGGTGGGGAACTGTGTTCCTGCCTTGCTGATTGTTTGGCCTGAGGGGTCCCAACATTGGAGCCTACAGGCTATTGAGTAGGGCCAGGTCTTGGTGAGAAAATGGTGACCTCCAAGAGGGCTCTTGCCATTGAGTACTCCCCAGAAGTATTGCCACCAGTGTTTTTGTCTTGCAGTAAGCTACAGTCACTAGCCACTCCCCCCTCACCCCATCTCCATAGGATGTGCTCTAATACTAGCAGATAAGTCTGGTGTAGTATCTTATGAGGGCACTGATTTTTTTTCCTGGATGGTGCACACAAGACCCTGTGTGTGCCCTCTAAGAGTAGAGTTTTTGTTTCCCCTAGTCTTGTGGAATTCCTATGGTCAAACCCCAGTGGCCTTCAAAGATAGATTCTCTCAGGGCTCCTCCTCCCATTGCCAGACTCAGAATTTTCATTCCTGTAAGAGAACTCCTGTGACATAATTATTTTCCGGATTGTAGATCACCCATGCAGTATGGGATGCGATTTGATCGCAATCGCACCTTTCCTACCACCCTGTTGTGGCTTCTTCTTCGTTTTTGCATGCAGGATATCTTTTTTGGTAGGTCCCCATATTTTTTGTCTATGCTTTTTCAGTAGTTGTAATTTAGGTGTTTCCATGAGAAGAAGTGAGCTCACATCTTCTTGCTCTGTCATCTTATCTCCCAAGAGGAGAATAATTAAATTTAAGATTCAAACATGCATACTGCAATTTAAATCCTTAGAAAAGGGGTGCATTTATGTCTCAACTGGTGTCATTATAAGAGCTAGAAAGGCCAAAGAGACGGCTATATCTTACGGCCTTTATGCTTCACTAGAGTGACAGACTTGAAGGTAATCTATCAGAATATATTTATCCTTATTTTACAGATAATTCTAACCATGAGCTGTCTTATGTGTCAGGCCAAAGTAGCAAAAGGGAAGGGAAATACTGCTGACTGCAGATGCTGTAATAATGAGAAGACATTAAAAGTGCATTATGGCATTGAGCAGTAATTAAGTTGCTTATGATGAGAATTAGCAATAAGATTTGGTTATGCTCATTATTTAGCAATAAGGCTGAATTTGGCAATAAGGAGTTCATGATCTGAGCCACAGTCAGCTCCCGGTCTTTTCTTTGTTGACTGTATAGAGCTTCTCCATCTTTGGCTGCAAAGAATATAATCAATCTGATTTCAGTGTTGACCATCTGGTGATGTCCATGTGTAGAGTCTTCTCTTGTGTTGTTGGAAGAGGGTGTTTGCTATGACCAGTGCATTCTGTTGGCAAAACTCTATTAGTCTTTGGCCTGCTTCATTCCGCATTCCAAGGCCAAATTTGCCTGTTACTCCAGGTGTTTCTTGACTTCCTACTTTTGCATTCCAGTCCCCTATAATGAAAAGGACATCTTTTTGGGGTGTTAGTTCTAAAATATCTTGTAGGTCTTCATAAAACCATTCAACTTCAGCTTCTTCAGCATTACTGGTTGGGGCATAGATTTGGATAATTGTGATATTGAATGGTTTGCCTTGGAGACGAACAGAGATCATTCTGTCATTTTTGAGACTGCATGCAGGTCCTGCATTTCGGACTCTTTTGTTGACCATGATGGCTACTCCATTTCTTCTGAGGGATTCCTGCCCACAGTAGTAGCTATAATGGTCATCTGAGTTAAATTCACCCATTCCAGTCCATTTTAGTTTGCTGATTCCTAGAATGTTGACGTTCACCCTTGCCATCTCTTGTTTGACCACTTCCAATTTGCCTTGATTCATGGACCTGACATTCCAGGTTCCTGTGCAATACTGCTCTTTACAGCATCGGATTTTGCTTCTATCATCAGTCACATCCACAACTGGGGATTGTTTTTGCTTTGGCTCTATCCCTTCATTCTCTCTGGAGTTATTTCTCCACTGATCTCCAGTCTAGATCTGATAGATAGAGTGCCTGATGAACTATGGAATGAGGTTCGTGACATTGTACAGGAGACAGGGATCAAGATCATCCCCATGGCAAAAAAAAATGCAAAAAAGCAAAATGGCTGTCTGGGGAGGCCTTACAAACTCATTGGAAAAGACCCTGATGCTGGGAGGGATTGGGGGCAGGAGGAGAATGGGACGACCGAGGATGAGATGGCTGGATGACATCACAGACTCAATGGACGTGAGTCTGAGTGAACTCCGGGAGTTGGTGATAGACAGGGAGGCCTGGCATGCTGCGATTCATGGGGTTGCAGAGTCTGATGCGACTGAGCAACTGAACGGAATGGATGCTCATTATGTATTGTTTAAGAAATAAGACTAGAGCATAATAAATTAAAAAAATATTTTCATCATAACACAAAGGAAAAGTTAAAGAAATCAAAGGTAAAAAGAAAAAGGATTTCCTCATCTGTGTAAATTTAAATTTCTCAGAATTCTGTTTGTATGAAAGTGCTAAATAAATGAAGCTTTGCTGTATATACCCAATCATACCACTCTGTGGAATTCCACTAAAGCTTTCAGCACCTGTCAAAGATGGTGTGCTCAAACTGAGACTTTATATCACAGAGAGAATGAGGAATAGGTCACTGTGATAAATGCTTGATCAGACCTGAGAATCAAAATCAAAGATATGAATGGTACCCTCATATTCCAACATTTATTTGTGCCTGTGTCTTGCACTAATATAGATAACTATGTTTAAGAGCAGAATGCCAGACATAGCACTTTGCCCTAGGGAGGGCCAGAATTTTGTTTTCCTGGCTTTTTACTGGCTTCTTAGTCTGAGCATAGCCTTATAATGGAACAATGAAAGAAAAGGAAAAGCATAATCCTGGAATCTTAACCTTTCCTAAAGCTTATTTTCATCTCATTTATAGAAACAGAAGGGAGAAAAAGAGTACCCAATAAAGTTTGCTGGAATGAATAAGTAGATAAGTGAATAAATAAATTGAAGTGAGACAAGTTAATATGAATCATTTTCCCTGGTTTTACAGATTTCTAAACTCTTAAGTGAGCATTCATGGCAACTTGTCTAATCACACGATTTCTGGAAGAGTAAAGGTCAAATCCAATGTGGAATATTTTGTGGAAATAGCCGCCATTTTTGAAGATGGTAGTACTGTGAAGAATATTGATAGGTCTTTTTTTTTTTTTTTTTTGCCACAGGCTACACCTTCTTGTCTATTTTCTTTGATGATTGTTTGAATATCATTGATGACTACGTATTTCTACATCATTTTGTATCCTCACTTCTTTTGGAAAAATTAACTTTGGCTTTCATTGACTTAATCCAGTGAAATCCAGTGGTAATCCAGTGGTATTACCAACAACAGAACCCCAGTCGCTGGGTCAGCTGTGTTCTTAAAGTTGTGAGAATGTTGCTGAATTAGTTCTCATGATTTCTCTGCTACTATTGGGTACCCTGTGCCAGAGGAGTATTAAAATCAAACCAGTTTAAATTAAAGGACTGGAAAATTACAGTCAGTATTACTACTAACTAATTTCTTTCTTTAGAATAATTCCATCTTCCAGCCAGATTTTATTTAGATTAAAGGTCATAATGAGGTCTGATTTTTTTTTCTTTTTTGAGAATTTAGAAAGTCTTGAAAAAGTGGGAAAATCTATTTATAACAATTTTATAAATGTGGGAAACTTCACATCTTAAAAAAAATCAATTCTGGTTAATAATTCAGAAATTAAAAACTCCCATCTCTGTTGCTAACAGGGAAAAGTCAGGTGTGCATTTTCTTTCTAGGGTTTCTTTCTCAGGTTCTTTTAATCAGCTTTGGAGACGCTCAGCACCAGAATCCTACTCTATTACTTTCATGGAACCATGCTCTGTCATTCCCTAAACCCTTCCTTATAATATATTTCTTTTCATAAGACTGAACATATTGCCCTTCTCTGAGAACATGATAACTGATATTGTTTGGAGAAGAGAAGCTTTGGGGAAAATGTAGGGCTGTTCCCCAGAAGGCAGTTACTAAAAGCAGGATTTATGGGCTTAAGGGAGTCAGGTCAAAGGAGGAGAAATATCTGTGAGTCAGATTTTAGACATAAAATCAGGGAGGCAACTTACAAGAATATAATATTTAAAGAAAAGATTCAAAGAAAGCTCCTTATTGCAGACACTTAATCTGTGCTTGGTTTTAATATTCAGGTATAATTTGATTATCCTGCAGGCTAAAAGAAAATCCTTCATAATGTAGAAAGCATAAAAACAAAGTAGAAAATCACTGACGGAAAATGTCAGAGTGCTTACTATGTGCCAAGGATGTTGCTAGTCAGATGGGATCAAGGTATCGATAACATCACTCCAAAAAACGAAGTGCTCCTATCTGATGGTGATTAAATGCTTCCCGACTGAGAGAATGAATTTTCACATAAACTAAGACCACAGGTGTGTCCTTAGCGACATTCTGAAGATGAAAAGAGTAATTTTAATGTTCATATCTCAAAAAGACGTAAGGCACTAGAATATTTTGTAGACTCCTTTTTGCCATCTTTTAGGAGACTTCCATATGGGTCCATTTGAAGAAGGGTAATGACTTTAACACTGAACAGGAGAAGAATAAAGCCACATTCAATCTTTTGAAACCAGATTCTTCAAATTAATGTTTAGATAATTGCAGTGTATTTTTAAGTAAATATTTGTTCCATACCAAAATATTTACTGAGATTTATGTATTCTGTAAAATAGACTAAGTTCTGGCCCTTGCCCACAGACAGCCTATAGCACAAGACTCCATATGTACAGACCACACTCAGACAGTATACAAAATACAGACAAGCAATGGTTAAGGCAATCAATGAGGGCAAGGGTGGTTTGTTGAGGAGAATTCAAGTGGTCAGAAAGGAGGGCACTTGAGATTTGGCCTGAAAATGACACTTGTCTATGCAAAAGAGAAGGACAAGAGCTGAGCCTCCCAAGGTGAAATATGACCCCAGAAACTACAAAGTCACTAATAGTTTCTTTTCTCTCTGAAGTCTATGAGATCCGTGTAGGTTTTTTTTTTTTTTTTTTGGTTTTTTTTTTTTGTTTTTTTTTGTTTTTTTTTTGGTATACTCATAAGCCTTGGCACAGGCTTCAAGGGAATTATAAAAACTTCATGGACAGAATTTCTTCTCTGACAGGAGTGAAACCCTGTTTGTAATCTCTTCTATCCACTGGTCCCAAACTATCAAGGGAAGTTTTCTTTGGACCATATATTCCATACCAGTACCACTACAGGGACTGGGGAAATGGAATGGAGTGCAGAGAACCGTCCTGATACAGACAGAATGGATTCTCAAACCCATGAGGGCACTTAGTGGTACATGAGACATCTGTCAATTTCATAAGCCAACTTGGTTTCAGTTTCTCTGTGCCAGCCTACCCATCTCAATATTTATGATCACCTATTAACATAATAGTGGAGAAGGCGATGGCACCCCACTCCAGTACTCTTGCCTGGAAGATCCCATGGACGGGGGAGCCTGGTGGGCTGCAGTCCATGGGGTCGCGAAGAGTTGGACACGACTGAGCAACTTCACTTTCACTTTTCACTTTTGTGCATGGAGAAGGAAATGGCAACCCGTTCCAGTGTTTTTTGCCTGGAGAATCCCAGGAACAGAAGAGCCTGATGGGCTTCCATCTACTGGGTCACACAGAGTCGGACATGACTGAAGGGACTTAGCAGTAGCAGCATTAACATGATAGAATAAAGCAAAGACTACAAAGTGCCCAAATGTCCATGTACTTCCTAAGGGAATACCTGGTGCTTTTGGATGGTTTAATTCCCCTTGCCTGGCTTCCTCCCAGAAAGACACTTACTCATCAGGGATCACTGACAGAGAAGCTTTGACTGGTTGTCATTGTTTTCCTCTATCATTAATGGTCACTTAGGCACATGACATTGTACTCAGCAATGGTTAAGAGTCCACACTGATTGAGCTTCAGTTAAATAATATGCCCATCATGGTATTCCATTTGAACAGTATTTCTATTCAGTAAGAACATTTAGATCATGGTGCCTTGATCATGGTGCTTCCCTGGTGGTTCAGATGGTAAAGAATCCACCTACAATGCAGGAGACCTGGGTTTGATCCCTGGATTGGGAGGATCCTCTGGCAAAGGCATTGGCTACTCATTCCAGTATTCTTGCCTGGAGAATTCCATGGACAGAGGAGCCTTGTGGAATACAGTCCTTGGGGTCACAAAGGGTCTGACCTAACCGAGTAACTAACACTCTCATACCCATCTTGACTATATGATTTCTATGAATTTATTCACAAGAATTTAAAAGATATCCACTCACCTTAGTGAATAGGATAGGTGCTGTGCTGTGCTTAGTCGCTCAGTCGTGTCTGACTCTCTGCAATACCATGGACTGTAGCCCTCCAGGCTCCTCTGTTATATGGATTCTCCAAGCAAGAATACTGGGGTGGGTTGCCATGTCCTCCTCCAGGGGATCTTCCCAACTCAGGGATTGAACCTATGTCTCCCACACTGCAGGTGGATTCTTTACAGTCTGAGCCACCAGGGAAGTCCGAATAGGGTAGGATTGCTGTGCAGTTTCAATTTGCCCAAGATTCATAAAATAAATATGAATATAACATATAAATAAATGAACATTTATTTTCCTACCATGTGCTAGCTACATTTCTAGGTGCTTTGCATGTATTATTTGATAAAGTTCACAACAATATATATGGGAAGAATTTTAAATTCTTTTAATGATGGTGTTAGCTAAGATCGCCCAAGGTTATATAAAAAATGGAGGTTCAGCGTTTGAACCTGTTACCAAAGACAGTGTTCTTTACTGTATTTCACACTCTCTCCCATTAATTTTAAAATGCTAGGGAATGCAAACTAGTACAGCCACTATGGAGAAGAGTGTGGAGATTCCTTAAAAAACTGGAAGTAGAACTGCCATACGACCCAGCAATCCCACTGCTGGGCATATACACCGAGGAAACCAGAATTTAAAGAGACATGTGTACCCCAATGTTCATTGAAGCACTGTTTATAATAGCCAGGACATGAAAGCAACCTAGATGTCCATCAGCAGACGAATGGATAAGAAAGCTGTGGTACATATACACAATGTAGTATTACTCAGGCATTAAAAAGAATACATTTGAATCAGTTCTAATGAGGAGGATGAAACTGGAGCCTATTATACAGAGTGAAGTAAGCTAGAAAGAAAAACACCAATCCAATATACTAACGCACATGTATGGAATTTAGAAAGATGGTAACAATAACCCTGTATGTGAGACAGCAAAAGAGACACAGATATATAGAACAGTCTTTTGGACTCTGTGGGAGAGGGAGAGGGTGGGATGATTTGGGAAAATGGCATTGGAACATGTATATTATCATATGTGAAATGAATCACCAGTCCAGGTTCAATGCATGAGACAAGGTGCTCGGGGCTGGTGCATTGGGATGACCCAGAGACATGGGATGGGGAGGGAGGTGGGAGAGGGGCTCAGGATGGGGAACATATGTACACCCATGGTGGATACATGTCAATGTATGGCAAAACAAATACAATATTGTAAAGTAATAAGCATCCAATTAAAAGAAATATATATATGTGTGTGTGTGTATATATATATGTGTGTGTGTGTGTGTGTGTGTGTGTGTGTGTATATATATATATATATATATATATATATATAATGCTAGGTTCAATCCCTGGTTCAGGAAGATGCCCTGGAGAAGTAAATGGTAACCAACCCCAGTATTCTCACCTACCTGGAGAATTGTATGGACAGAGAAGCCTGGTGGGCTACAGTCTGTGTGGTCGCAAAGATTCAGACATGACTGACAACTAACACTCACTGTCACCCTATTGTGAGAGAAAAGAATGTGTCAGAAGTAACCATTGTTTTGAGAAATAGAACTTTTATACTGAAATGTATCTTTTTATTAATAAAAGATGTGTTCTTTAGAGGCCTAGTTCTAAACTAGTTTCCTGCCACCCACCCCAGTTATTCTCATCAGCTGTCAAGCATCAGATTTGTTTGCAGCAAACCTGAATTAAAATATCAGGTTACTCTTTTTTTTTTTTTTTAAATTCATCCTATCTTTGGAGTCAGCTTCATTGATGATGTGAAAACACTGAATTGAAAGCATATTCCCAAAGATCAAAAGTGAAATTGCACATTGAAAGCATTTTTATAAATTAAAAATAAATCATAAACCAACCCCTAAGAGCATCCCTTTCCATAAACTCAAAGAAACATTTTTAAAAGGATGAACTGTAGGAATAGAAATGCAGATGTAGAGAACAAACTTATGGACAAAGCAGGGGAAGGAGAGGGTGGGACACATCTAGGAGAGTAGCATTGACATATATACATCACCATGTGCAAAATAGATAGCTAGTGGGAAGCTGCTATAACACAGGGAGCCCAGCCTAGCACTCAGTTAGGACCTGGAGCGGTGGGATGGGGATTGGAGTGGGAAGGAGGCTCAAGAGAGAGGGGATATATGTACACTCGTGGCTGACTCACAATATTGTATGACAGAAACCAACACAACATTGTAAGCAATTATCCTCCAATTAAAAGTAAATTAAAACAATAAAAAAAGATATCATTAGCAAATTCAGGTGCCATTTCTCAGTCAAAAAAAATCATCACTCAATCATCACCAAATGTTAGTACGAGAAAAAGAAAAGGTGAGGTCACCATCACTGGCAGAAATGTAGTGACCAAGTCCTCTTTCATGTTACAGATGAGGACTCCGTGGTGGAGAAGGGGCTTACCCTCTGCTTTCATGTAGCCTGACTAGGATCTGGTTTAACTGTGCCCAGATCAGGGTTTCTCCACTTCTCTGCCCAGCCTTCTCTGAGCCAACTGCCAGCATTATCCATCCTACTTCCTGCCCACCAACCCACTCACTCCTGAGCCCTTCTTCTCTCTGAACCCCTATCAATCAGGCTCTAAAGTCACCAATGAATTTTCAATTCCCACAGCCAACAGTCCCTTTTCAATCCTGTTTTTAGTCTCTCTTTGGCATTTGCCACATAATTGCTCCCTCCTTTAAACTCTTTCTCCCTTAGATTTGGGTGTTCACACAGCTGCCTGATTTCCTCCTGCTTCCTTATCATACCTAATTACTTATTTTTCAGAGCTATTTTCTTCTACTCACCATCAAATGTTGGTGTTTCTATATTAATTTTCACCCTAGCATAGACTTTACTACAGTACTTGCCAGGCATTGCCTTCAAGGACTTAACAAAATATTCATTTAATGTCATAACAAACCCCATTATGTAGTTGGGGGTAGTGAGGCCTAGGGAGAATAAGCAACTTCCTATTATGCTATGCTAGCTCTGAGGTCACCAGCGCTCTCCATTGGCCCTCCTGGCTCCCAACTTCATTTATTTTCATGAGGTAGTAATAGCATTGCCTGCCTTTGTCTTCATAAGATCTGCATCCCAAACCTATAAGTCTAGGTTTTGAGAGTGTTAACACCCTTGGTGTGAAGGCTTTGGCCACCTGATGTGAAGAGCTGACTCATCGGAAAAGACTCTGATGCTGGCAAGATTGAAGACAGGAGGAGAAGGGAATGACAGAGGACGAGATGGTTGGAAGGCATCACCGACTCGATGGACATGAGTTTGAGCAAGCTTCAGGAGTTGGTGATGGACAGGGAAGCCTGGTGTGCTGCAGTCTGTGGGGTCACAAAGAGTCAGACATGACTGAGCAACTGAACTGAACTGAACTGAACTGAACTGAACAGCCTCGGCAGAGAGGCCAGAGGTCCCCAAGCAGCAGGAGGAAATAAACTGCAAGTGGTAGACTTTTTCCTTTCTCTGTTGAAGACACCTGCTTCTGCCTGAGCTTAACTTTTCTCGAACCTTGAGCTAACCAATGTGTTTTTAGTATGGAAATGTTTTTCTTAAGCTGTATTAATGAAACTATCCAACCAGTCCATTCTGAAAGAGATCAACCCTGGGATTTCTTTGGAAGGAATGATGCTAAAGCTGAAGCTCCAGTACTTTGGCCACCTCATGTGAAGAGCTGACTCATTGGAAAAGACTCTGATGCTGGGAGGACTGGGGGCAGGAGGAGAAGGGGACGACTGAGGATGAGATGGCTGGATGGCATCACAGACTCAATGGACGTGAGTCTGAGTGAACTCCGGGAGTTGGTGATGGACAGGGAGGCCTGGCGTACTGCGATTCATGGGGTCACAAAGAGTCGGACACGACTGCGCGACTGAACTGAACTGAACTGATGTATTTGTTTTGAAATATGCATGTCTTCAAATCAGTTCTGCCTAAGACTAATCTTTTCTTCCTTTTCTCAAGCTTGTGCTAATAATGGCTGAACAAACCAGTATTCGTGTCAATTGTTTTATGGCCAGGGATGACACACTTTGTGCTATTTTATCTCAAAAACTCATATTGTGGGAGAGGGTCCTGGTGAAACACCCTCAACCTTGAGATGTTTCTCTTATCTGATTAGCAGGTTCCTAACAGACATAAAACACCTTGCTAAAAACTAGCGAGTGGGCATTCTTTCAGGCCCCTCCTGATGTCTATGTCAGAAGATTTCTCTATCTCTTTTATACTTTGATAAAATTTTGTTACATGAAAAGTTGTGAGTGGTCAAGACTTGTCTCTGGCCCGGGATTGAAATCCTCTCCTCCAGAGGTCATAAGTCCCAGCAGAGCACACAGCTTGAGGCCGCAACCTTTCAGTTTGACCCCTCTCCTGGGCTCCACATTCCAACAGCACATTGGATATCAAAATCTGGATTTACCATGGTCATTACAAATGTAATGAAATACAAACTAAATCCATTGTCTCCTTCTTAGATTTTCCTACCACCCTGTCTTCCTGACTTTTTACTTCTCTGGACCTCGGTTTCCTCATTTGTGTAATTAATGGGTTGAAGGAAATAACCTCCACAAACATCCTTACTTTAACAATTTTAATTATCTGAACCTTGTCCCTGCACTGTCTCCAGGTTTTATATTCTCTCTCCCTTTACATTTTCTTTATCAATTCTATAAGTAATGCTGCTGCTGCTAAGTCGCTTCAGTCGTGTCCAACTCTGCGCGACCCCAAAGATGCAGCCCACCAGGCTCCCCCGTCCCTGGGATTCTCCAGGCAAGAACACTGGAGTGGGTTGCCATTCCCTTCTCCAATGCATGAAAGTGAAAAGTGAAAGGGAAGTCGCTCAGCTCTGTCCGACTATAAGTAATACTTGAGCATATTCTGTGGACCAAATACTGGGCAAGCACTAGTGGAAGAAAATATCTTTGCCCTGAGAATGCACACTGGAGAGAGGAATGTCAGTGAAGAAAGACAGCTCATACTCGTCCACAGGATGGACACTGCTGTCCCATCTGTCCACACAGAGGCCAGGAGGTGGGAGCTTGGCAGAACCAGCTGTCAAGCTGGAGGCGCACCAATCAACTTGATGCCTCCCTCTCCCTCCCTGATCACTCCATCAGTCACTGAGTTCTGTATCTTGACCTCCTAAATGTCAGTCTTATCTTTAACTGTTGTCTGTGTGGGTCTTTGTTTCATAATGACTCAGCTCTGTCAGTTCTGGTTGATTTGTTTTCCTTTCTTGATATTTTCTCCACTATTTACAGAGTTATCTTTCCAAAACCCAAGTCTGCCTATGGCACTGCCTTATCTGAATGCCTTCAGTGATGCCTCGCTGTTTGCAGGAAAAGGACTGCAAGTGGCAGACTTCTTCCTCATCAGGCTGTGGAGCCTGCTCCATCCTCTTTCAGCCCCCTCCCATTTGTGGTGCTCTCCAGGAGAGCCTTCAGGGCTAGAGTTCTCTGCCTATCTGTGCTGCTGCTCCCTTCTGAGTCTGTATGCACACAGATTGTTCAGCTGATCTACCTCTTATCTGGGTGATCAGTTTCTATCAATTCTTGGAAATTCAGCTCAGAGAGTGCCCTTTTAGAGAAAAGTCCGCTTACCACACCTCCTTTGAAGTCATAAATTTCTTCTTGTGCCACTTCTATTCTATAAATGTATTTCTGTTACTGCCTGCAACATATGCATTGCAATTACTGCTTACTGTTTCTCAGATAGAGCAGGGGATTCTCTAAGGTGTGAACTGTGCCAGGTTAACTCTGAACAGCCAGTGATGGATGGACACCAGCACATCATCAGCCCCTGGTAAAAGTGTGCTTACTGGATGATGCAGGGGTATGATTTGGAAAAGTCATAAAGGCAAACACTGGAGTATGTTAGGGTATCCAGATAAGAGTCCAAGATCTAAAGCCACAAAACGCAGTCAGTTTTGGCAATATCACTGGTGTCAGAAGTAAGAAAACAAAAAGCAGCTCCAGGATGTGAAGGAGAGATGACAATTACTCTCATGTATCTGAGCTCTTCTGCATTTCATGTCTCACCTTATTTCTGGGACAGAGGTGTGGGTTTGCCCCAAGAGACAGACGGGGTCCCAGTGGGCACGGCACTCTTCAGACACACATGCAAAGCAATATAAACCACTTTACCCTAGTGTTCCACCATTTGTCATTTAGGGCCTTGGTTGAGAAATTGGGAAATGGAATTCTGTTTACACAGTGAGAATTCTGTGGAGGAAGAAGGTTGACTGACTCAGGTTCTTAAGTATATAATGAGAGAAATAATCCTTCTGAAAATTGAGGGTGACGCAGGGGATTTATATGTGTCCAAAGGGATAAGCAAAGTCCTGATTTGTTGTCCTGCAGTTCTCATGTCCTGTCCTGGCCTCAGCCTAAAAAGGCACACACATGCTCACGTAGGCTTCTGGTAAATGTCCTTAATGCCTTGAAAGCTACAGGCAATCTGAAAGTGATCCTTGGGTGAACAGGAAGGAGTGTGCTTTAGCCTGCAATTATTTTTCACTTGTTCACTTGTATGGGCATCAAGCCAGGAAGACAGACTAACTCCACCTGGAGAGAACTAAATCTTTTCAGTAAAGAATCTAGCTGCAATGCAGGAGATGTAAGGGACATGCCCTATCCCTCAGTCAGGAAGATCTCCTAGAGAAGGACACAGCAAGCCACTCCAGTATTCTTTCCTGGAGAAACCTGTGGACAGAGGAGCCTGGCAGACTGCAGTCCATAAGGTCGCAACAAGTTGACATGACTGAAGCAACATAGTATCACAGTCTTCTCTGTATTATTGTAGCAGAGGTAAGATGAGTCTTTGCCATGACACCAGTAGTGGGCTGTTAAACCAGTGCTCAGGTATTAGAAAACTAAACTCAATAGCCTTCTCAGAAGATCAGCTTCTGCATTTCCTGTGTATTGTGCAGTCACTCAAGTGATGAATGAAGTCCCAGCTCTATCCTCTGTCACTCTCCTTCCCAACCCCTAGCTGCATACAATCACACCCTTGGCTCTGGCCTCTCCAGTAGTTACCCTATTGAAGTGTATGAGCTACTTTCCTTTACTTACATGTCTCTCCCTTGTGCATGTTCACAGGGCAGGGAACCTACCTTATTTCATCACACATTTCCAGTGCTCAGCCCAGGGTTTGATCTACAGAATACACTTGTAGAATTAATGAATGTATGAAGAAAGTTTTAAAAGGAGAGCAAGAGTAAAACCTGAAGACAGTTCAGGGAACAGAAGTTTAAAGAATGTTAAAGTAAGAATGTTTATAGAAATTATTTAGTTCAACTTTTTAATTAAACAGATAAGGGTCATGATAAGCAGCCTCACTTATTTTTGTGAAATGAAATTAAAATACACCTGCTGCAACAGGAATGCTATTAGGCTATTACATAGGTGGTTCTTGAACAAGGGATAGTTTACCTTCCAGGAAATATCTAATAATGTCTCTTTTTTGCTTTCATGACTGATGGTAGGTGGTGCTACTGGCGTCTAGTGGGGAGAGGACAGGAGGCTGCTACATATGCTGCAATGAACTGGACCACTGTCTCCCCAACACATCAATGAAGAATCATCCAGTTCAATATTCCAACAGTGCTCAGGTTGAGAAACCCATGCTGAATGGGTCTACTGATGTTGGCTTCAGTCAAATGTGATCGTTTCACCTCGTGCCTTCCTCTCCTTGCAACTCCTTAACAATCATCTAAGATTTTGAATCTGTAACACATAGTCTAGAATGAACTCAGAGGCTGATGCTCCAATGGTAATGCAATAAATTGTGTTTTTTTTTTTTACACTCCATTAACTTGATTCATTTGGATTAATTTTATAGTCTATATAAAACTGGAAGATTTCTGTATAAGATGATTGTTGGTTTCTAGTTTAGTAGTTAGTCCAATCATGTGACATAATTTCTTCTTCCTCTGCTGGCAAACAAGAGCAAATGATGGAAGTTTGGGAATTGAAGCTTCCATTTTCAACATTATAGGAAATTACCAACAGACCTGGAGATATGCCTTCAGGACTATCTCTGTGGGTGCAAGGACTGGGTTGAATGAGATCTAAGAAATGTAGAATGACAGATGTCAAACTTATATAAGCATTGATATTTTTGTGTATGTCAAGTTTTACAATAAGCTTATATTTTAGTGCTTTTGCCAAAATCATATCTGCTTTGTTACTTTCAGCCCAATATGTAATAATTAACTGCTTATGTGTTTGCTTCTTCCTTTTACCTTGAGTTCCTTGATAGCAAGAACTCCACATCTTATTTCCTGGCTTGGCATGGTGCCTGTGACTTATCAACTGCATTTTCAGACAGTGAATTTTAAATCCATTGTAACTAGGCTCAGATACATCTTTATTAATCAAAATGGGAACCATTACAATCAACATCTTTTTGCCAAAAAGAAATGTTTGTTTATTGCTGTAGCATAAAAATCAGAATTTGACAAACTCTTGGAAAGCATTTTCTGCCTCCTGCTGGCTGTGGAAGCATTTTCCCTGCAAAAACTTGTCAAGATGTTTGAAGAAGTGGTAGTTGGTCAGCAAGAACTCAGGTGAATATGATGGATGAGGCAAAACTTCATAAACCAATTCATTCATTTTGATGTGTTGATTGTGCTATGTGCAGTCAGGTGCTGTCACGGAGAAGAAATGGGCCCATTCTGTTGACCAATGCTGGCTGCGGGCATTGCAGTTTTAGGTACATCACATTGGTTCGCTGAGCACACATCTCAGATGCAATGGTTTTGCTGAGATTCAGAGAGCTGTAGTGGATCAGACAGGCAAGAAACCACCAAAGAGTGACTGTGACTTTTGTGGTGCAAGTTTGGCTTTGGGAAGTGCTTTTGAGCTTCTTTTCCATTTAACCACTGAGCTGGTTGTCATATAAAATCCACTTTTGGTCACACATCACAATCTGATTGAGAAATTTTCCTTGTTTTGTGCAGAATAAGAGAAGATAACACTTCAAAATGACAATTTTTTTGATTTGTGATCAGCTCATGAGGCTCCTACCTATCAAGCTTTTCCACCTTTCCAATTTGCTTCAAATGCTGAATGGCCATAGAATGGTCAATGCTGAGTTCTTTGGCAACTTCTCAATGTAGTTTTAAGAGGATCAGCTTCCATGATTGCTCTCAGTTGGCTGTTGTCCACCTTGGATAGCCAGTCACTATACTCCTCATCTTCAAGGCTCTTGACTCCTTTGCAAAACTTCTTGAACCACCACTGCACTGTATGTTGGTTAGCAATTCCTGGGCCAAATGGTTTGTTGATATTGTGGATTGTCTCCACAGCTTTGTGATCCATTTTGAATTTGAATTTAAAAATTGCTTGAATTTGCTTTTTGTCTAACATCCTTTCTATGTCTAAAATAAATATGAAATAAACAAGTACTAAGTCAGCAAAAAAGGCATAAAATAAGAAATGTGCATCAAAATGATATATGACTACATTTATTTAAGAATGTTTTCCAATATCAAACATCAAAGTTCAACAGTGCAAAACCATTTCAGTGCAAAACTATTTCGTCACCCTAAATAGTACACATAAAATACAGGCTCCTGGTGCTAAATAGTTGTTCAGTTGCTCAGCCATGTCTGACTCTTTGTTACCCACATGGACTGCAGCATGCTAGGCTTCCCTGTCCTTCAATATCTCCTGCAGTTTCCTCAAACTCATGTCATTGAGCCGATGATGCCATCCAACCATCTCATCCTCTGTTGCCCCTTCTCCTCCTGCCTTCATGCTTTCCCAGAATTGTGGTCTTTTCCAATGAGTTGGCTCTTCACATCAAGGAGCCAAAGTATTGGAGCTTCAGCTCTAGCATCAGTCCTTCCGATGAATATTCAGGGTTGGTTTCCTTTAGGATTGAATGCTTTGATCTCTTTGCTGTCCAAGGAACTCTCAAGTGTCTTATCCAGCACCACAATTGGAAAGCATCAGTTCTTCAGTGCTCAGTCTTCTTCATGATTATTATAAGAATAATCTTGAATCAGGCTTATATTTACAGTCCAAATTAAACTGCCAGGCTCTTCTGTCCATGGGATTTTCCAGGCAAGAAAACTGGAGAAGATTGCCATTTCCTTCTCCAGGGGATCCCAGAAATTGAATCCAAGTCTCCTGCATTGCAGGCAGACTCCTGCATTGCAGGCAGATTCTTTACTGACTGAGCAGGGAGAGAAACCCAAGAATAAGAATACAAGGTTTCAATTGTTAAGTTCAGTTGGTATACAAGGAAAGATAGGCTTAGTTTTGCTAAACCAAGACTAAGCACACTCAGAGCTAAGTCAGAGCTAGATACTGTTGAATAAGCACTATAATTTAGAGTCATAGGTAAGTCGAGAGTGGTATCTTTATCAGAAAGGGGTAGAGAATTTTAAATAATCTATTCTTATTCAGCCAGATGCAAAGATTGACTCCCAATACTCAATCTGCTTATTTCTCCAGAGCGTTCTGGTTCAGTTCAGTTCAGATCAGTTCAGTCGCTCAGTCGTGTCTGACTCTTTGCGACCCCATGAATCGCAGCATGCCAGGCCTCCCTGTCCATCACCAACTCCNCCCCAATCCCTCCCAGCATCAGAGTCTTTTCCAATGAGTCAACTCTTCGCATGAGGTGGCCAAAGTACTGGAGCTTCAGCTTCAGCATCATTCCTTCCAAAGAAATCCCAGGGCTGATCTCCTTCAGAATGGACTGGTTGGATCTCCTTGCAGTCCAAGGGATTCTCAAGAGTCTTCTCCAACACCACAATTCAAAAGCATCAATTCTTTGGCGCTCAGCCTTCTTTACAGTCCAACTCTCACATCCATACATGACTACTGGAAAAAATCACTAAATACTATTGCATACCTGCTTTACCAGGCACCAACGATATAGAAATGAACAAAAGAGAGACCTTTTCTTAATGAAAGTCTACACACATTACTATATACTATATTTACAAATGTTATACTTGCTTGGGAAAGCTCCAAAATCCTTTGCCCCCTTTCACTGACTCGGCTTCCTAGCTCAAAGCCAGATCTGAAAGTGGAAGTTTTTTTATTCTTGAATATGATCTTTTCTAGTCTCTGGAAATTAAAAAAATAAGCACTCATTAAATCTAATTGAAAATTTTGTGCAAATATAGAACAATTGCTTGGAATATGTTTAAAATATTTATTGGTACTTTGTTTAGCTAGTTTTGTTTTGTTTTAGTGGACACTATAGGATTATAAAATATATTTTTAACTAACTGCACCCTCAAATAATGTTTATAGTACAACCCAGGATATTTTTTTCTCCATAATATTTTTATGATATACTTTATTTCTACATATATATTTTTTAGGCTTTACAGTATGTTGCTATTAGTTTTATCTGCAGATATCTATTCTTTTAAAAATATTGCTTAATTACAAAAATATCCTGTATCAATATATTTATCTCTATATTTATCATTTCTGGTATTCTTCCTTCTTTTTGTATATTTAATTTTCTATGTAGTGTAGCCTTTTTTTCTCATAGAATTTCCTTTAACATTTTTTCATAGCAAAGATTTGCTATTTAGTACTTCTTTCAGTTTTGTTTGTGTGATAATGTCTTTATTGGGGCTTCATTTTTGGAAGTTATTTTCACTGCATATTAAATTGTAGGTTGATCTTTAAAAATATTTTGGTGATATGCTCCATTGCCCTCTGCCCAGGAGTCTGCTATCTATCTTATCTTTTTATCTTGAACTCAATGTGTCATTTTTCTCTGGCTACTTTTAAGAGTTCAATTTAGTGCTGATTTTCAGCAGTGTGATTATAATGTCTGTAGGTGTAGTTTGCTTTACGTTTCTTCCAACTTGGGTTTTATCGACCTATTTGGGGTTTATTGACCTGCTTAGTTTATGTGCTTTATTAAAGTTGTTATTAAATTTGGGAAATTCCTGACCATTATTTCTTTACCTTTATTTTCTCTCCCCCCATCTCTTTTATCTTTCTGGGCCTCCAGTTACATATTTTAGATGGTTAGATGTATGTGTGTGTGTGTGTGTGTGTGTGTGTACTAAGTCGCTTCAGTTGTGTTCGACTCTTTGCAACCCCACGGACCACGCGCTGCCAGGTTCCTCTGTCTATGGGACTCACCAGGTAAGAATACTAAACTGGGTTGCCATGCCCTCTTCCAGGGGATTTTTCCAGCCCAGAGATCGAACCCATGTCTCTTATGTCTCCTGCACTGGCAGGCAGGCTCTTTACCACTCACGCCTCGGGGGTGAAGTTGCTCGATGTTTCCTCAAAATCACTAATGCTCTGCTCAGTTTTTTACAGTGTTATTTTTCTTCTTTGCCTCAATTGGATAGTATCTATTGCTGTGTCTTCAAGAAAGGAGTCTTGATTTCTTTTTCTGCAGTTTTTTTCTTCTGTTATTAACCTCCAATATGTATTTTTCACTTCACACATTATATTTTTCACCTCACACATGGTATTTTTCACTTCTAGAAATACCATTTGGGTTTTTTGTTTGTTTGTTTGTTTGTTTGTTTAGGTCTTCTATTACTTTTCTCATGCTTATGTTTCCCTGTACATTTTTTTTTGAGCATATGTAGATTTGCTGATAGGTGTTTTAGTTTTTCTTTGTATCATCTCTTTCATTTTTGGCAAAAAAAAAATTTCTTTTTTTTTCCTGGTTATAGGTCTTATTTTCTTCTTGATATTTCTTTCTGATAATTTTTTTTTTTTTTGCATACTGGACATTTTAGATTTTATTCCTTAGGATATTAGATTTCAATGCTTTTCTTTAATTTTTAAATTTTTTTCTGATACATAGTTTAGTTCAGTTCAGTTCAGTTCAATCATTTAGTCGTGTCTGACTCTTTGCAACCCCATGAATTGCAGTATGCCAGGCCTCCTTGTCCATCACCAACTCCCGGAGATTACTCAAACTCACATCCATCAAGTCATTTCTTCTTGATATTTCTTTCTGATAATTTTTTTTTTGCATACTGGACATTTTAGATTTTATTCCTTAGGATATTAGATTTCAGTGCTTTTCTTTAATTTTTAAATTTTTTTCTGATATATAGTTTAGTTCAGTTCAGTTCAGTTCAATCATTTAGTCGTGTCTGACTCTTTGCAACCCCATGAATTGCAGCATGCCAGGCCTCCCTGTCCATCACCAACTCCCGGAGATTACTCAAACTCACATCCATCAAGTCTGTGATGCCAGCCAGCCATCTCCTTCTCTGCCCCCAATCCCTATCAGCATCAGAGTTTTACCTTGAATCAATTTAATTGATTGATCTTTTGAAGCTTGCTTTTAAGTTTGATTAACATTGATTTGGATCTAGCTTTAGCTTAGGACTAATTTAACTCCATTGCTAAGGTTACACCATGGGGGAGAATACAGAAAGATTATATAAG
>SJXQ01013185.1:0-17947 GCA_006408695.1 Aepyceros melampus
TAAGGCCCACTTGACTTCACATTCCAAGATGTCTGGCTCTAGATTAGTCATCACATCATCATGATTATCTGGGTCGTGAAGATCTTTTTTGTACAGTTTTCATATCTTCAAGAAAATTAGAGATACCAAGGGAACATTTCATGCAAAGATGGGCTCGATAAAGGACAGAAATGGTCTGGACCTAACAGAAGCAGAAGATATTAAGAAGAGGTGGCAAGACTACACGGAAGAACTGTACAAAAAAGATCTTCACAACCCAGATAATCATGATGATGTGATGACTAATCTAGAGCCAGACATCTTGGAATGTGAAGTCAAGTGGGCCTTTATAGTTTATATGGTGTTTATTTCTTTTTCATATCTTGTGTTATTGTCTAGAACCACACATGTAATGTTGAACAGAAGTGGTAAAGCAGACATCTTCATCTTGTTTCTGATCTTAAGGAAAAGCGTTCCGTTTTTCACCAGTAAGAGGGATGATAGCTATAAGCTAACTTAGAAAGTTTCTTTCTATAGCTACTTTGCTAAGGATTTCTGTTATTGTTGTTCAGTAGCTCAGTTGTGTCCAACTCTTGTGACCCCATGGACGGCAGCATATCAGGCTTCCCTATCCTTCACTGTCTCCCAACATTTGCTCAAATTCATGTCCATTGAGTTGGTGATGCTATCTAGCCATCTCATCTTCTGACGCCCCCTTCTCCTTTTGCCTTCAATCTTTCCCAGCCTCAGAGTCTTCTCCAATGAACTGACTCTTCGCATCAGGTGACCGAAGTATTGGAGCTGCAGCTTCAATATCAGTCCATTCACTGATGCTTTAATTCCAGGTATAAAACCCACTTGGTCACAATGCATTGTCATTTTATGTATTACTGGAGTCAGTTGGTTAAAATTTTGTTAAAGATTGGTATATCCAAGAAGGATGTTACTCTTTCTTGTAATATCTTTAAGTAGTTTTGGTATCAGGGTAAAGCCAGTCTCATGAAATAAGTCATATTATCCCCTCTTCTATTTACAGTAAGAGTTGTATGCAATTAATATTATTTTTTTTTAAATGACAGAATTCACCAATGAAGCCAGCTGAGACTGGAAGACTTTTTGTTTATTTTTGTGGGAAAGTTTTTAACTATAAATTCAATTTATTTGCTAGATGTAGAGTTATGTAGCTTGTCTATTTCTTCTTGAGTGAGCTTTTGTAGCTTGTGTATTTTAAGGAATTTGTCCATTTCATGTAAGTTGTGGAATATATTTGCATTAAGGTGTTAAGGTGCATTCTCTTATTATTTTAATATCTGCAGAACATGTCGCGGTGCCTTCTCTCATTCTTGATACTGATAATTTGTGTCTTCTCTCCTTTTCCTAATGAGTCTAGCTATAGACTTTCCAATTTTATTGATCACACAAAGAACTAGATTTTGATTTTCTTGCTTTTTCTCTATTGCTTTTCTGTTTTCTATTTCAGTGCTTTCTGCTCTTATCTTTATTTTCTTTTTCCTGATTATTTTTTGGTTTAGTTTGCTATGTTTTTTCTAGTTTCATAAAGTGGAAAATTAAGTCACTGATCTGAGAATTTTTTCCTCAAATAAATATTTAACATTTAAATTTCTCTTTAAACACTGCTTTAGCTGTATCTCACTAATTTTTATGTTTTGCTTACAATTTTATTCATAGCAAAATATTTTTTAAATTTCCTTGTGATTTCTTCTTTGATGTATGATTCCTGAAGTGTGAGATTTACTTTCTACGTATTTAGGGAATATTCCAAATCTCTTTTTGTTATTAACGTAAGTTTAATCCTATTGTATTTATAAAACATATTATTATGTTTTATAATCAGTAAAGTTTATTGGGACTTGTTATTATAGCCCAAGATATCTTCTATCTTGATGAATATTCCTTATGTTCTAAAAAAAGAACACTTACTTTGCTTTTGTTGTTGACGTGTTCTACAAATGTCAGTTAGGTCAAGGTGATATTATTTGTTAGTAGTAAAGTCTTCTACATCCTTTTTCACTTTCTATTTGTTCTATCCAGTATCAAGAGAGAAGTATTAAATTTCCATTGTAATTATAGATTTGTGTATCTTTTTCATTGTTTCAAGTTTTCTGCACATAAAGTCCTACTGTTAAATACATACGCATTTAGAATTGTTACACCCTGTCCATAAATCCCATTGCTGAGGGGGCACCGTCGCGAACTTCTCTGGTAGCTCAGTCGGTAAAGAATCTGCCTGCAGTGCAGGAGACCCAGATTCGATCCCTGGGTTGGGAAGATCCCCTGGAGAAGGAAATTGCAAACCACTCCAGTATTGTTGCCTGGAAAATCCCATGGACAGAGGAGCCTAGCAGGCTACAGTCCTTGGAATCGCAAGAGTTGGACGTGACTTAGCGACTAAACCACCACCACCGCAGTGTTGAGGGTTAGCTTGGACACTTTTATATAGATGATAGTCAACTTTTGTCTGAGGCCCACTTAGGTGGAATAAATGGTCTTGAAGTTCATTACCCTTCCCATTACCATTTTCCAAAGCAATCACCAAAAAAAAAAAAGATTAACAAAATGAAAACCTAAAAGCTATTCTACCAATATATTTACCAGTGTGAAACTAGAAACCACTGAAACATCATGAATTTAAGACCACATTGATAATTCACTAATGAAAAATGTATCCTGCTTGCTTAGTCACTACGTCATGTCTGACTCTTTGCGATCCTGGTGGACTGTAGCCCACCAGGCCCCTCTGTCCATGGGATTTTCCAAGCAAGAATACTGGAGTGGGGTGCCATTCCCTTCTCCAGGGGATCTTCCCAGACCAAGGATCAAACCCTTGTCTCCTGCATTGGAAGGCAGATTCTTGGCCACTGAGCCATCTGGGAAACCCAAATTAAGGAAATTTCAACTCTTTACCTAAGTTTGGTCTACAGGAACTTGGAATATTAGTGGGAAGTCAGGCTCCTTGATGGAATGCTAAGCTCTTAGTTAACTTCAATAATGTACTAAATTCAATTTATAACGGCTACATTTGGTAACTTTTAAGAACTCAATGCATTACTGAGAAGTAAACATCAGCCATGCATAACCACAAAAATAAATGGGCTTGTGCATCATTCATGACTAAGAACTGGACTAGAATGTGCATTTCAAATTAGTTTGAGACGTTCCAGGAGCCCCTTGCTTCCCACCAGTGGACAGTGGACCACACACTGAGAAGCACAACTCCATTCCAGGATTCATTAGAGAGACTGTTTTCAGGTTAAAGTACAGGAAACACTCTGCTTACCTTGAAAGACTTCAGTGGCTCTTCTCACACCAGTGATACCAATCAATATACCCCTTTTCCCTTTGGGAGCCAGGAAGCTCAGAGACAAACTTGCCAATCAAACTTTAGAACCCTGTATCTTGAGTGTTTTTATTCTCACTTCCTCTTTTTAAAGCCGCATTTGCCCTGATTTCATTACTCACGTGATTCTAGTTTACTACATGCCTTTCTTATCAGCCATCTCTTTATCTTTTTTCTTATGTGTGTGTGTGGAACAGTGCACTGGAATGAATACGTCAATGCATCAATGCATGACTGTCTGTGGGTCGCATCAGATATTCCCACGAACCTTCCATGTGAAATTCCTGACCTCAGCTTTGCATCTGTTTATGCACTCGGGCCCCTTGCAAGCTGCTAAAAATACCACTGGGTATTTAACAAGCCTAATTTTAAGTTAGAGGAGCAACAAAGTCAGCTCCCTGCCAGCCATCCCCGAATTGCAGACCTGGCCGGCACCTGTTGGGCATGAAAGTGAAAGTGCCAGTCCCTCAGTCATATCTAACTCTTTGTGACCCCCGTGGACTGCATGCAGCCCACCAGGCTTCTCTGACCATGGAATTCTCCAGGCAAGAACAATGGAGTATTCTTGGTAACCATTCCCCTCTCCAGGGGATCTTCCCAACCCAGGGATCGAACTTGGGCCTCCTGCGTTGGCAGGCAGATTCTTTACCACCTAACCCACCAGGGAAGCATGGTGGGCATGAGACGATGGAGAAATGAGAACCTGTCCTGGCCCCACCGCATGGCGGTGGAAGCCGGCTGCCGGGGGAACGCCTGCTGTGTTGTGCTAGAACGGTTACCAGGGTCTGGAGTCCCAGCAAACATGACATTGTAATCTCAGTTATGTTTTATTTATGGGAAGTGGTGGCACAGCGAGGGTGTGTTAACAAACAAAGATGATTGCTTCTGAGCCACTCTCGTCCTGAGGTAATTAACACACAGTAATGCACCAGTTGGGGGATTCAAAGAGCCCACAACCTTTTCCATAGAAAAATGATCTGCAACACCCAGGCCGAAAGGGTGGAATCTGGAGGAAGAAGGACGTGTTTTATCTTTGGCTAAAGGTGCCTCATTAAAAAGCACTGGCATAAATTACCCTTCCTTTAAAAAAAAATCCATATAACATTAAGAAAACTACAGAGTATAAAATGTCAGAGGCAGAGATGTGTGGATTTGCAGCTGTTGGTAAAGTGGGCCGGGGGCTCCATGTGTATCTTGCATGGCATAAATTAAAAATATTGACTGCAACCCAAATAGCATTTGCAATCAGCTCAATGTGGCAATGTGTTATACAGACCAT
This sequence comes from Aepyceros melampus, assembly GCA_006408695.1. Classification (NCBI taxonomy): domain Eukaryota; kingdom Metazoa; phylum Chordata; class Mammalia; order Artiodactyla; family Bovidae; genus Aepyceros; species Aepyceros melampus. The sequence goes on from SJXQ01013185.1 coordinate 4,617, forward strand.
TTGCTTTTAAAAAAATTAAAATATGAATCAAACTTGGATGACAAAAAGTTCAACTTCTCGGGAAAAATCAAATACATCATCAAAAGGTCACAATTCGTAGACAAATTGCTGTTAAAATTTATGGCTTGTTTGCAAAATGTACTGTTGATCATTGGTAACTGCTAAATGCTTGGGCGCCTTCTGACAAAATAAATAAATAAATAAGGCACTCTGCATTCATTAGGGAGAAAAATATGAAAAACTACCTGGGATGCTAATACCTAGCTGAGGGAGGGTAGCAGATGAGGCTGCTAGTCTGGGTGGAGGAGGAGGAAGGAATCCAAAAGCAAAGAGGAAGGAGCCGCGGTCAAGCAAACACATGATCGCCCCTGGGGAAAATCTGAGATAGCCAATTGTCTACAAAGCACAAAAGTCAGAGCATCCAAACATTAAGCAGCAAGGTACCTTAGGCCCCAGGGGACGTGCTTAGAGATTCTGTGCCATTCCACTGTTCCCAAGGGTGCCCCCGCTGACCTCGTCTAGGCCAGGTTCTCCAACATCATTCTCTGCAAATCTCCAAAGCCGCTGGTAGCAGAGACTATGCCCAGGTCAGAAGGACTCCCCCCACAACCCAGTGCCCAGCAGAGGACCCAGCATGGAGCAGGGCACACCAGAGGGCTGTGGGGTCTCTCGCCAGCATCTTTCGCCCTTCCCTCATTGGGTGGCAGCTATAATCTGGGGGTGGGTAGAAACGGCCCCCCTCCATTCCTATCCTAGCCTGCCCTGCACCTTGCCATCCTGATTGATTTAGGAAACCAGGATTAACAAGCACCTGACTTTCTTCTGGCCCAGGAACTGATTCAAGAACCGCCAAGACCTATGGTTCTGCCTTCTCTCTCAGGCCAATGAGAAGAGAGGGAAAGGTGGCAGGGAAATTCTAGGAAAGAGGGTTCCTTCCTCTTCTGAGAGAGCCCCTGGAAATCTGCCCTCCCTCCTGGGGACCACGTGAGGTGAGGCTGAGAAACGAAAGGGAAGGGGGTGGAATGGGGCAGGTACACAGAACCCAGCGGTGACGGAAAATGCCACAGGAAGCTTCTGCAGTGCCCTCTGAGGTTAGGTTGAGGCCATGTCACTCGGCCTGCTCAAGGGGATGGGGACAGAAGCGATCGTCTCCACCCCCAGCCTTGACCCAGCGGGGCACCTGCGTGTGACTCTCCATATCTCCCAGTGCTGATGGCTCAAAGCCGAGGATCCAGCAGAGACGCCCGAGGAGACTCTAATCGGCAGAGGTGGACATATCCTGCGTAGGCTGCCCGGTTTGATGGCCACGGGTCATGTGTGGCTCCTGAGGCCTTGAAAGGTGGCCAGTGCAACTGAGGAAATGAGTCTTTAATTTTATTTATTTTAAAAATTAATTTGGATTTGAGCAGTTGCCGGTGGCTACCCCAGTTCTAGAACATGTCAGCAAAGCAAGAAAGAACGGACTGGAATCCCTGAATCTCTCCATAAGAAGCTGCCCAGCAGCCACTTTATGGGATTGTGACATTAACAAGAAGTCAACCTTAATTATCATAGAATGAGTCACTGGGATTTTGAGACCGTGTCAGCAGTGAAGGGTCCTGACTGACACACTCGTGCTTATTGAGCGTTGACTCAGCGCACCGTGTGAGCACGTTGCATGCCATATCTTATTCACCCATGGGGCTCCCCAGAGACTCAGCTGGTAAAGAATCTGCCTGTAATGCAGGAGACTCCGGTTCTATTCCTGGGTTGGGAAGATCCCCTGCAGGAGGGAAAGGCTACCCACTCCAGTATTCTGGCCTGGAGAATTCCATGGACTGTGTAGTCTGTGGAGTTGCAAAGAGTTGGACACAACTGAGCAACTTTCACAGCTCACAGCAACAACTGGAGGACATTGGTAGTGTTATTATCCACATGTTACAGATGAGGAAACTGAGGCCCCAGGTGGTCACTCGTATAGAAAGAAGCTGGATGGGATCCCCACCCAAGTCATCCAGCCTCAGAACTAAAATCAAGGGACCCATGATGGATGCTCTAGTCGAGGCCCAGAAGGAAGGCAGTGGCTACAATGGAGATGATCTCCAAAGGGTCTATCATCTAAGGGGGTTTAGAGAAGAAGGCTCATGGCATAAGAGGTGCCAGGGACCTGGTGGTCTCGCCTCTGGCTTTGACCTCCTACCTGGCTGCTGCCTCGGAGGGACAGGCAGCTGATTCCTGGGGTTTTGCACTCCCCCTACAACAGGTGGGTGTCCCTCCACCTGTCCACAGTGGGACACCTCCTCCTTCCCGAAGCCATAGCCCTTCAGGACTCAGGGTGTTAAATGCCACAGGGGACCACTCCAGGGCTTAAGGGCCCATAGGTGAGAAAGCATCAGGTGGTCTGCCAAGCAGGAGGTCCAGGAGGGGACTTTGAGCCACATGTCCCACAGGACATGGGAGGGAGGAGGGGACAAGGGGAGGCAGGGACATCGGGGGAAAGACTGGATGTCTGGGAAGAGCCTGCGGTGTTCCCAGGGGCAGGAGGCTTCCTCTGAGGGATGCACAGAGGCCAGTGAGGTGGACTCGGGGTTGTCATTCAGTTGCTAAGTGATGTCCAGCTGTTTGCAACCCCACGGACTACAGCACACCAGGCCTCCCTGTCCTTCACTATCTCCCAGAGCTTGCTCAAACTCATGTCCATTGAGTCAGTGATGCCATCCAATCATCTCGTCCTCTGTCGTCCCCTTCTTCTCCTGCCTTCAATCATTCCCAGCATTAGGGTCTTTTCCAATGAGTCAGTTCTTCGCATCAGGTGGCCAAAGGATTGGAGCATCAGTATCCGTCCTTAATGAATACTGAGGGTTGATTTCCGGGACTTGGGGTGGCCATCATTTATGTGGTTGTTTATTTAATACATCTGGGCTTCCCGGATGACTCAGTGCTAAAGAATCCGCCTGTCAGTGCCGGAGTCCTAGGAGATACAGGTTTGATCCCTGGGTCGGGAGGAGGAGGGCAGGGCAACTCACTCCAATATTCTCGCCTGGAGAATCCCATGGACAGAGGGCCCTGGTGGGCTACAGTCCATGGGGTCGTAGAGTCGGGCTCGACTGAGCACACACATTTATCATATCCTCACTTCCTGCCATGTGTCTAGGAATGTAAATTCTTCAGAGCCTTTCCTCAAGCATCAATTCATCAATCCTTCAACCATGCTGTGCGGGGAGGGGACACACATCCACCCCGTTTGCACAGAAGGAAACTGGCTGATGGGACTGGCTGGGGCGAGACCTGGGAGAAAACATAGATGAGGAGCCAGGAGGCATGAGCTGGCAGGGGCGGGGCCTGGGGAGAGGCCAGCTCTGAGGACGAGCACTCATTTGACCCACATGGGGCTTCTCACCTGTGAACTCCCCCAAATGTCCTGCATCAGAATCTCTCAGGATTTATGTTTAAAATGCACATTTCAGGGCCTAGACCTGCTGACCGAGAATCTCCAAGCAGCATGAGCTGGGAATCTGTATTTTAAGTGCAAGCTCCATGGGTTTGGTGTGGGTGCTTTCCAGGTGGCACAGTGGTAAAGAACCGCCTGACAATACAGGAGACACGAGAATCGCAGGTTCGATCCCTGGGTCGGGAAGATCTCCTGGAGGAGAAAATGGCTACCCACCAGTCTTCTTGCCTGGAGAATTCCATGGACAGAGGAGCGTGGCGGGCTGCAGGCCCTGGGGTCACAAACAGCTGGACACAGCTGAGCGACCAAGCACCATGGGTCCTCCTCCTATAAGAAAGAGTGCGAGAACTGACATGGGGACCAAGCCTGGGGGCTCCATGTCCTCAGGGAGCCTGTGGGGCTTTATCCAGGGAGGAGCAGGCTTCTGGACAGGGTCACCAGTCCCTAGAGCCCTCAGGATGACCCAGATGGGTGTTGCACAGCATATTTGCCCAGAGGGACGCTCCCTGAGATGTGTGCACTCTGGGTGTGCAGTGCAGGGGAGGGAGGAAAGGAGCAGAGACGCAAGAACAGAAGGAGAGACGGAGGCAACTCAGCGATGACAGACAGACAGCAAGAAAGAGGAGGGCGAGGGAGGCGGGGGAGCAGGAGAGAGACAGGAAGACGAGGGAGACTGCAACGTGATGGCTCCCATCTGCCAAGCCCAGCCCCTCCCGCGAGCAAGGGCAGGCCAGGCGGACCCGCACCCCGCCCGCAGAGCAGCCCCCACCCCACATGCCAGCCACCCCCTGCCCAGCTGCCAGGCGCTCAGGACTGGGCCACGTGGATGTCTCCGTGACTATGCCCAGTGAGGCGCCCCCAGACACACACACGGTGGGGGCGGGGCAGGAGGGGGCAAACCTTCCCAGAGCCCAGGAGTCCAGGGTGGGAGACTGTGGATTCTCTGCAGACTGAAGGGTGTGGGCAGGGGTGGGAGGCAGGAGGCAAAGAGGCTGGGGTGACAAGGGGCACGGTCGAGGACTTGCTAGGAAGCTGAGACCACGACCCAAAAATGAAAGGGACAGCAAGCGGAATTTTGTTGGGCACTTTCAGGTACCGGGGGCCTTGGCTACCTTATGCTGTTCGACCCTCGCAGTTCTGTAGTGAGGAGATCTTGTCCCCATAGCACAGATATGAAACTGAGACCAAGAGATCACAGACCTCAGAGCCGAGACTCCTGCTCAGTCTCAAGTGCATCCAGTTCTAAATCCCGCGTTCCTTCCGCTGCACGCAAGTTTCCAAGTTTACAAGACAACAAAGAACAGGACAGGAGACTTTGAAAACAGTTCAGATGGACAATACCAGGGCTATCACAAGGTAGTCAGGACCAGCCATAGACAGAGAAGTTCAGGGGTCTGGGGAAGCAAAGTAGTTTCAGCAGAATGTCTTGGGACGGCCCCAGGGGTGGAGGGAGTTATCTAGTTATTTATTTACAATTCTCTATCTCACCATTTTCTAAAAAGTATTAAGGAGGTTACAGTAAGCTCACATGTCCACTGTGCACGCGTGCTTAGACATCAGTCGTGTCTGACTCTTTGCGACCCCATGGACTGTAGTCCACCAGGCTCCTCTGTCCATGGGATTTTCCAGGCAAGAGTACTAGAGTGGGTCACCATCTCCTCCTCCAGGGGATCTTTCTGACCCAGACATGGAACCTGTGTCCCCTGCTTTGGTACTCTGATTCTTACCACTGAGTCACCTGGGAAGCCACTACATGTCCACTGAGGCTGTCAAAATAGAAACTCAAAAATAACATTGAAGGAAGGATATGTTTTTACATCATCACATGGATCAAAGGAGGAATATCTTTTTAATGTCAACCGAATGCCGATTCTGTGATTGAATATTAAATTTACATGGAGCTTCCTGGCAGCTGTGGCATGAAAGGAAATGCAACAAGACACATGATTCAAATACAAATGAACTATATGGACTTATCAAAAGAGATATTTATTTCCCAGTGCTAAGTCCTAGAATCAGGGATGAGGGTTCCAGATGAATAAAATGTCACAAACACGTGTTTTCCTGTTATATTGTTATACACAGAGACCTACATATACATAACTACTTACATAAAAGATGTGTATATAACAACAGAGTAGTTATATACTTGTATATATAACTATATATACTCTCATAGTTTCATATATATGATCATATAGACCTATATAGCTTTATATACATTGGAGAAGGAAATGGCAACCCACTCCAGTGTTCTTGCCTGGAGAATCCCAGGGACGGCGGAGCCTGATGGGCTGCCGTCTATGGGGTCACACAGAGTCGGACACAACTGAAGTGACTTAGCGGCTTTATGTACAACTCTAGTTGTAAAGTTACACAGTCTATAGTTATATGGTACATAGTTATATATAGCATGTACATGCATCTGTGTGTGTGTGTGTGTATCTAAACTCAAAAGAAAGGGAATCCTTTCATAACAAACCTATTAGAAAAGAATATGAAATGAGAATATGTGTGCTGTGCTTAGTTGCTCAGTTTTGTCTGCCTCTTTGTGACCCCACGGACTGCGGCCCACCAGGCTCCTCTGTCCATGGGATTCTCCAGGCAAGAATACTGGAGTGAGTTGCCATTTCCTCCTCCAGGGGAATCTTCCCAACCCAGGAACTGAACCCAGGGCTCCCTCATTGCAGGTGGATTCTTTACCATCTGAGCCACCAGTGTGTGTTTCTGGTGTGTATATATAAATCCTATGCTATACACCAGAAACTAACACAATAAAATCAACTGTAATTTAAAAAAAAAAATTGAAGTTGGATGTAACTTGCCTTCCCTTGTGGCTCAGTGGTAAAAACTCCGTCTTCCATGGAGGAGATGCAAGTTGGATTCCCGGGTCAGGAGGATCCCCTGGAGGAGGCTAGGGCAACCCACTCCAGTGTTCTTGCCTGGAGAATCCCATGGACAGAGGAGTCTGGCAGCCTACGGTCCATAGGGTCTCGAAAGAGTGGGACATGACTGAGAGACTAAACAACAACAATAAAAAAGGGGGAGTCCTGGAAAGCAAAAGGAATCACCGCCAAAGCAGAGAGAGCACGGGCTGCCAGTCCAGGAACAGGATCTGAGCCAAGGGGCTAGAGCTCTGGCATCCGCCCCCGGGACCCTGGGCAGCTAGAATGGATCCTTCTTCATGAAGCCGGGACTCTGAAGAACTGCTCTGCCGATAAAAGCCGGACGAGAAATGCTACATCCTCTGGAACACGAGGAAGAAGTGTGTGATCTCTCTGGACCTTGGGTGGAAGAAGTCACTGGGGCCACGTGTATGTGGGATGCAGGGTTACACTCCCTTTCCAGACCAGCTGAAGACACTGGAGCCCGTCAGAAGCAGCCATGAATGTGTTCTAGAGAAGTTTTCATAGCAGAGGTCATCAGATCCACCCAGAGGGGAACTCACAAAGAGGAACTCACAATCAGAAACCACAATCACTGTGGAGTCAGTCCACACCTGCACTTAGCCAGATTGTTTGGAATCAGAGCATACGAATATTTTCTCTTCTTCTAAAAGTCAACATCAACTCAACTATTACCAAAGTCTTCAACCCCCTCATTTCCAATGGATATAAATATTCCAATTTGAACAAACTCTTTTCATTCATTCACTCCTTTTTTGTTGAATACAGAGGCCACTTCTAACATCTTGCTGCCATGTATGTCATTCACCGGAATGCTTTCTCCTCATGAATAATAAGCACCATGTCTATGTTTCTTTTCTCCCTTAGGTACCGAGAAATGTGGACTCAGAGCTATGATTTAAGTGTAGCAACATATAGCCTGCTTCTCTAGGCTGTAATTTCACATAGGTGTATATGCCTAGCTCATCGTTTCATCTCTTATTTATTTATAACCCTGCTGCTTATTTATATTTTATTATGCTTCCTCTTGGCCTCCTCAGAAGTTTGTGGAACTGTTACAAAAGAATTTAATGAAATGTCAAAGTGACCATCTGTAGGCATATAACTCTTCCTCTCTCTAGGAACTGTTTGGTGGTTCAGACGGTAAATAATCTGCCTGTAATGTGGGAGACCTGGTTTCAGTCCCTGGGTTGGGAAGATCCCCTGGAGGAGGGCATGGCCACCCACTTCTGAATTCTTGCCTGGAGAATCCCATGGAGAGAGGAGCCTGGCGGGCTATAGTTCCCAGGTCGCAAAGAGTCAGACCCAACTGAAAGACTAAGCACAGCACATACTTAGTACAGTTGCTGAGAATTAACAGGAGCAAATCAAATGAGCACACTATCGTTTAGCTCTAAATACACACTACCCCAGAGCTTTCAAAAGAAGATAGGGAAACGTGGTTGAAACGTGATAGAGGCAAGAAAACGGAACCCTCAATTACTCCACCAAATGCAGGCCCAAAGACTGCGTCAGGCTGGTGTCAAAGATGAGGTTGGAGGGCTGGGAGTGTCACCTGTGGTCTACCTCTGAATCTCTCCCTTTCACTCACCAGCTCCTCATTGTACCATAGGGCGTGGAGTAGACGCTTTGTACAATCTTGTCAATGGAAGGAAGGAAGAAGAGCTAGGAAGAAAGAAGGGGCGGGAGATACCATCTCTGATCCTCAGTAGCTCCTGGCTTTCCTGCACGATCTGCCTACCCTGCCTACCCTTTGGAAATTTCAGCCTGCAATGTATTTTGAGCCAAAGACATTTCACACGGCCTGTCCCATGAGCGACACATCAGGCTCATTATAGCATCATGGGGCTTGGACAGAGTGACCACCCACTTCTAGACAGGACCTTGGGTTCACATCCTGGGACATGTCCCACACTAGACGTTTCTCAATTTCATAGTTACACATTAAACCTCTCTTAGCTCCAGAGAAATGGCAACCCACTCCAGTACTCTTGCCTGGGAAATCCCATGGACGGAGGAGCCTGGTAGGCTACAGTCCAAGGGGTTGCGAAGAGTCGGACGTGACTGAGCTACTTAACTTTCACTTTTCCCTTTCATGCACTGGAGAAGGAAATGGCAATCCACTCCAGCGTTCTTGTCTGGAGAATCCTTGGGATGGGAGCCTGGTGGGCTGCCGTCTATGGGGTCGCACAGAGTCGGACATGACTGACGTGACTTTGCAGTAGCAGAGGTTTCTTATTTTTTACATCTTTGATTATAAAAGGTCACAGGAACACAGGTATATTTCGATCATGGCCTGTGAGAAGGAAGCCACAGTAAAGGGAAACAGTTTAGATGGTGGCAAGACACATGGATGGCCTGGGACAAGGACTGGGTTTCCTAATCTGTTAAGAAGGACACATCTCCTCCAGCCTCCTGCTGGACTCCGTGCTCCCATCTGAAAGACAGAACTCTGACCGTCAGTTCATAAATCTTTGATAAATGTTCATTAATGAGCAACTTGTAGATGGCTGGCTGGATGGATAAATAAATGGATGGAGGATGGATAGATGGATGGATAAAAGGATAAGAGGGTAGATGGATGGATGGATGGACAGGTAGACAGACAGATGGATGGCTGGATAAACCAACAGAAGGATGTGCTATACTTTAGGGTTTGGGAGAAGATTCCTATATTAGACGAATTTGTACTAGATGCTTTTCAGGGTCCAACTAACTATATGACTTTGCTTCTCCGTGGGCTTTCCCGTGCTTTCCCAACAACCATGCGTTTTCCTGTGCCATACCTTCTGCAAGACAAGCCATTTCTCCTCACCTGTCCTCGTCTTCCTGGTGAATCCTTACACATTTTTCAAAGAGCAGCACCATTTCCCGAATCCTCCCTCTCCACAGCCGATTACTGCCTCCTCTTCCAGGCTCCTCTCACTGCCCACGTTGCCCCACCTTGCAGCCTTGTTTCATAAGGCTTTTCTCTCATTAAACAAGGAGGCCCCCAAGGGCAAAGACCAGGCCTGACTTCCCTGTGTGCCCAGGCCTGACCTCCAGCTCAGTCTTGGCTTTGGGAACTAAATAGACTTTTAAGCTCGCTCTGCTTTGACTTTTTTTAGCACATCCTGAACGGTCTTTAACCAGAATCCTATAAAATTGTTTTGAAGGTTAGGCAGAGCAGGCAATTAGTGACTAAGATTTTACCGGCACATAAGAAAGTCAGAATTTCATCTTCCCTGGCTTGAAAGTTACAAGTTTCATTATCTGTTTCATCACATTAGCGTTTTTTATAAAAGCTCTATTCATTTCGTTTTACCTCCGAAGTAGAAGAGGATGTTTTCCAGCTTTAACTGCTGAACTTACAGCTCAAGAGTGAGCTGTTTAGCAGCCTGCTCTGAGGTCCCAGCCACGCTTGGGACCACTTGGGTAAAGAGGAGACTGGCGACTCCGAGGTACAACCACCAAAAACACGGGATTTTCTGTTCTTGAGAACCCATTCTCACCCTGATTTTCACCAGCTAAACACGGAACATTTCTGACTTTAACTTTCCCGTCAAATTTTGTTCCTCTCTGTGCACTCGACATGCTGATATGAAGGCTAAATGGGTCCTTCCAGATGACTTTAACCCTCCATTTTACAGATAGGGAAACGGAGGCCCAGGAAAGGGAAAGGATTGGCCTGAGGTCACAGAGCCCCTGGTGAGATAACGAGGACTAAGGGGAGCTTTTCCTTTGTTTGCCCTGCTGGTGATCTCTAAACTGGGCTTTCTTAGAAGGGCTGGGCCGGAAGGGACCGGCTGAGTGTGAATGACACGTCATCCCAAGCGCTGTTTGGGCCCAGTTTAGGGGTTTGTTCCTCAACCTTCAGATGCAGGTTCTTCCCCAAATAAGCACATTCCCTTGTGCTCTGATCAGAAAGCAGCTGAGCTTTCTGCTATTTGTCAGTTTTCTAGGCAGGAAAAATCACATGGCTCAGACACGGGCATCCTAAAGCCAGTGAGAGATAGACTTGGAGCCCAGGACCTACAGAAAAGAATATAATTCTTCGCAGGGAGTTTTTATTCTCTACACCCTAGAAATTTTTTTCATTGGAGCGACTGATGCTGAGGCTGAAGCGCCAATACTTTGGCCACCTGAGGCAAAGAGCCAACTCCCTGGAAAAGACTCTGATGCTGGGAAAGACTGAAGGCAGGAGAAGGGCATGACGGAGGACAAGATGGTTAGATGGCATCACCAACTCACCAACGTGAGTTTGAGCAAGCTCCGGGAGATGGTGAAGAGCAGGGAAGCCTGGCATGCTGCAGTCCATGGGGTCACAAAAAGTCCGACACAGCTGAGCAACTGAACAAACAAACCAAACGAAAAGACAGCCTAGAAATCAGCGTAGGGCTTCTCCTGAATGGTCACCCACCCCATGTTTGGTGTCCAGCACCTGTATCTTTAAAACTGCATCTGTCCAGTGCTGAGATACGTTGGGAGAACGGTGACTTTCTCGAGACAGGACACAGAGGCACAGATGGCCCTCACTCCTGCCACCACCTCTGTGGGCAGAACCCGCACAGCATCTTCATAAACACAGCTCGGTGTTGCTTTCAGTTTTTGCAAAGTCTCCTTGCGAAGATTCCCAGGCTGCCTACCTGGTTTGTGGATGGTGCCCAGAGAGTTGGCAGAAAAGTGACTCGAGTGGAACATGTTTTGTGTCTTAAAGAGCCAGAAACAGGAGAAGAGGGGTGAAGTGGGACTTCCCTGACAGTCCAGTGGTTAAGACTTCATGCTTTCACTGCAGAGGGCGCAGGTTCCATCCCTGGTTGGGCAACTAGGATCCCACATGCCTTGGGATGTGACTAGGAAAAAAAAAGAATAGTCGAGAACTCAGTGGGTCTTTGATCCCTTTTCACTCAGGGCTCGGCTCTGCCTCTCACCCATAGAAGGAAAGCAGGGGTTTATAAAGTGGCTGAAACCCATGGGAAGCTGTCATCTTCCCCTTCCATCTGGCTGACTGCTCCAAGCCCAGCACTGGGAAAAGCCCAGTGAAAGGCTATTTCCTTCCAAAAGACCATGCCTCCTCCTCTGGATCTGTGATATTATCCCCAAGGAAAGCATGCTCCGATCTATCAACCTCTCACACAGGGGACGGGAAGAAGGTAGTGCTCCACTGTGATTCCATTCAAACTCACGGATGGGTGGGGATGCTCTCTACTCGAACAGCCTCCCTTCACGATGGGGACCCAAGGGTACCAGACCAAGGACACGGGCAGCTAGACCTCTGTCCCACTCATTTCTGACCCCTCAAGGCCTCACCCAGTGGCTCTCCCTGGGAATTCAGAAAATGTTAGCTGAAAGAAACTAGATCCAAGTCTTGTCATTCCCAGACGAGGGCTTTTACTTCTAACTCACTGGATCTCAAACTTGGCTGTTTTTGAGTCACCTGGGTCGTTTTCGAAAATACCAATGCCAAGATCTCGCCTCGAAAGAGTCTGATAGAAATTGGTCTGGGGTGGGGCCTGGACATGGATTTGAAAAACTCTCACGTGATTCCAAAGTGTAACCAGGAGTGAGAACCACTTTTCCACATCACAGTGCTTCACAGAGGTAAAGAAAAAGCACTGCTGGTCTCTCATGCCATTATTCCCTGTCCTCTCAGACACAAGAGTAACAGGTTTGCGTCAGGAGAAAAATGGAGAAAGACCTTTAATTCACCCTTGGAAATAAGCTGTCCATCCCCTACCCTGGAAAGACACAGAAAAGGACAAGGTTTGGAGATCAAGTTAAATGTCCAATTTATTTTTATAACTTGAAACCAGAACAAACTTGGTTTTGAACAAGCGTACAAATGAAATGGCAGACACATGCTGAACTCAACATTGTGACATTAAGGGAAAAAAAAGAGGCCCAAAATCTTGTACAGAGAATAAAAGGAACAATAAATATTTTACTAAGCCATATTGAAATGACCTCCTGTCATCTCAACATTTTATCCATAATAAAAAAAAAGTGCCTGTTTCTTAAACAGAGCACAAATACCAAGCAATAATAAATAGTTCCAAACTTGTAGTAAAAGACAGAACCTCCAAGTAAACAACAAAAGCTCATACAATAAGTAATAGAAAAGGTAATAAAAATATTTCGCCTTGCCAGTACAAATGCAAACAACTTAACTCAATGTAACTTTGCTTCGCAGAGCTGATACAAGGAGCACCAAAATTCATGGGTTTGCCTGTGTTCCGCAAAAATCCTTGACCGTCACTTAGGACCGGAACAAAAGGCTGACTTCCCTACTTTTCACATTTTTGCTTAGAGGAAGTCAGCCTCCTCCTCCTCCTCCCCCATGAAAGACCCTCAAATGGCAAGTGGCAGGTTCCAATTGGGGGCAACTTTGAACCAAGTTGTGGCAGTGTGGAAAACCGGCCTGGGGTCGGCTGGGTCCCCCCGGGCCCGGGGCCTCTCTCACTGGGTCATCTGCTTCAGTGTTGGCTTTTTAAACACAAAAAAAGAGAAGCAAAAATGCTCATTTCTCTGCAGTCGTCAGAGACACACTCTTTGTGCTTTAGGATGGCTTGGTTCTGGCATCGTGGTGACTGCGGAAGCTGGTGAGAGCTGGCTAGCTTTTGTAACTACAGGAGGGTTGCCTTGGAGGCTGCTCAAGGACCTCCCCAGGGCACTCAGGGAAAAGGGCAGCCCATGGGGCTTCAGGGCAAACAGGTAGGAAACAAACGTCTCAGCTTGATCTTCTGCCTCCTGCCCCCTTCTTTTTACTTTGCAAAGGTCAGTGGCAAGGAGGAAAAGCGTATCAAACAGAAAAGCGCCCAGAAGAGAGATTTCTGCATTTGGTAAAGAAATTGCCCGAAAGGATGCTTGCTTATACTTTCATAACCTGAAATATAATGGTTTCTTAGAGTTCCTGAAATAAAAAAATGGCTTCCTGATATAGGTATTTTTTTAAAAACGTATTATTCCCTCATCCAAAAAACCACCACTTTATTATCTTAAAGCTACTTGGCTTTACC
>SJXQ01013185.1:21572-35772 GCA_006408695.1 Aepyceros melampus
AAAAAAAAAAAAAAAAAAAACTAAAGAAGGGATGGATACCCAACAAAATCTCTTAAAGGAATTTCAACAGAAAGAATAACAATAAAAAGTACCTGCACATGCCAAAAAAATTACAAAACCCAATAAATACAGAAATTATTGCACAGTTAAAAGGCTCCACAATTTTTTTTGTTTGTTTTTACTGCCTTAATCAACCCTCGGGTTTCCATAGGACTTCGCAGACACAGGTTAGGTTGGAGGGCCGCCGCCCCGGGGCCCTGGGGACCCGCGGGGGGCGCCGAGCGGCGGTGACGCGGAGGCAAGTGTCAGGTCAGCATTCTCTCGCTTGGCGACGGGGCGACTGTACAGGTGCGCGGGGTGGGGCCCGGGCCCCCGCGCGCGCGCGCACACACGCGCGCACACGCGCTTAGCTCCTCTCCGCCTGCTCGATTTTGACGTCGTTAGTCAGCAAGTGCTCGCCGTGNCGACGAGCCCCATCTCCTCGGCGCTGAGGCGGTGCGGGTCCAGGTGGTGGCGCGGCGGCGGGCTGAAGAGCGGCGGCGTCCCGGGCAGGCGGCCCTCGCCGAAGCCCGGGTGGTCCCGCAGGATGGGGCCCGTCATGCGCAGCAGGTTGAAGGGGTTGCTGTCGCCCAGGAAATTCATGAGCGGGGACTGGGCCACGGCCTCGGGCCCCAGCGGCGGCGGGATGGTGAGCCGCGGCGTGAGCGAGCTGCTGGCCGGCCCGGGCTCCAGGTAGATGCGGAAGCCGTGCGTGTTCTGCGCGTGCTGCAGCAGGAACCACGCGCTGTTGAAGGGCTGCTTGCATGTGGTGCAAATGTAGCTGGAAGGCTCATCTTTACCTGCGGAGACACACGGACAGAAAGAGGCAGGAGAGACGTGAGATGCGGGCGGCGGCGCAGCCCTCGGGGACGGCAGCGGACCGCTGCCGAGCAGGCCCAGGCCAGCGACCCCCGGCAGACCCCCTGGCGCACAGGCTAGAGAAGCCTCTGTGCGCTCTTACTCCAATTGGTAGACCTCGCTCTGTGCCCTTGTAACATGGTGTCTTTAAACCCATCATCTCAGAAGCCAAAGGAGATGTTATTTGTGAGAAAGCCTGATTCCAACCATGGGAAGTATACAAGGCTGGGCTGCCTAAAAGATAGCACGGCAAAGTTCAGCCATCATGCAGATCCTGACAATTCTCTGGGGGTGGGGTGGGGAGTGGGAGGGGTACTGTCCTGTGCCCCTCCCACTAGAAGCCAGTCACACTCCCTCCCCTCCCAGTCATGAGGATGAAAAATCTCTCCAGGCATTGCCAAACCTCTCTGGGGGACAAAACAACTCTCCCCCACCCAGTCATGACTAGGCAAATCTTCGATCCAAGGAAGTTCTAAGAAACGCAAATCAAACTGAATCACCTCACAAACATTTTAAGAGAACTGGCTGATAACCTCTGGGTCATTTGGGAGTTGAACTACCGGAAATCGTAGGGTTTCATACACCAGTGTCTGTGCAGAAAGCACCATCCAAGAAGGGGTACTGTCCTGTGCCCCTCCCACTAGAAGCCAGTCGCACTCCCTCCCCTCCCAGTCATGAGGATGAAAAATCTCTCCAGGCATTGCCAGACCTCTCTGGGGGACAAAACAACTCTCCCCCACCCAGTCATGACTAGGCAAATCTTCCATCCAAGGAAGTTCTAAGAAACGCAAATCAAACTGAATCACCTCACAAACATTTTAAGAGAACTGGCTGATAACCTCTGGGTCATTTGGGAGTTGAACTACCAGAAATCGTAGGGTTTCATACACCAGTGTCTGTGCAGAAAGCACCATCCAAGTTAAACAGGGATGAGCGTAGGAACAGGACTTTAGCATCATAAGAACGTCACTACTGGCAGGCAGCTGCCCACCCCACCCCACATCACTGCCCTCGTGGCCTCATACACACACACATACACCCTAACCACAGCATGGAATCTGGCTTTGAGACCGCCCCGGGGCCGGGCACTGGCCTATATGAGGTCTCTTGCCAGAGGCTGAATGAGAGAGTGTCACCTCTGACAGGGCGATGAGGATGAACAGTGGCAAGTGTGAGCTTGTGACAAAATGGGCTCTGGCATTGGGAGCCAGTGTTAGTGGACGCTGGTGGCATGGAGCCAAAACTTCCTTGTCTTTGTCCATCACTGGGGGCGGTCACAAAACGGGAGCCTGGACCTTCCAACCAGCACCTATTTCGTGGCCGACATCCTCAACCTGCAGGTGAAACTGGCTGCTTCTCCAGCCTGAAGCTCTCCTAACACTCTGTGAGACGGGACAGGTGTGGGCAGGCCCTGCCCTGCCCCCTCAGACTCGCTCACTGGCCGGAGAACGGAAAGGGAACATGGCATCACAGCCGAGGTCTTGAAAAAAAAAAAAACTTTTTGTTTTTTCATACTTCCTTGTACCTGGAAGATTTTAACACTGATAAAGTACAGTAGCTGCAAACTCCCCAGTGAAGCCAAAGGTGTGTGTTAGTTTCCAAACCCGGGATCAGGAAGGGAAGGGGAAGTACAGCCCCTCCTCGAAAGAGGAGGGACTTCTGAAATCCCATACAGAGATGGAGTTTTTGTTTCTTTGACTCCCACCAAAGAGGTATGTTTCTTGGGGGCTTCACCCTTAGCAGTCAAAACTCTGTGGACTCTGAACAAATACCCCAAGTTCCTTATGGGTTAGACTTGATGGCTTCAAAGGAGCCTGGACCTCGCTGAGCCATGCAGTGTGTGTGGGGTCCTCCAGGAGTCTGGGGTCAGCATGGAGATTCTCCGCAACACAGAACCAACTGGGCCAGATCACCCACCGCTGGGAACTGAGACATGCCTTGCAAGCCTGGTGGTCCACGGTCATCACTGCACACTCGTGTCCAACAGGACATGTGTCTCCAGGTTTGGTAGTGAGACCAGTGGGAGGGTGACGGGGGAACGGACAGAAAGGGAAAAAGGATCCAAAGCTCAGCTTCCTCTCGTTTTGAAACCCAGCTCCAGGAGAACTTCTGAGGCCATTTTCTTTCTCCGGGGTGTCTGGGAAACTTCCTTCTCCCAGCATGTCTGCATTAATTCAGTACCCCGTGCTGGAGTCCCTTGGGAGAATCTCCCCCCAACCCCGAAACCGGCAGGGAGGCCTACCCAAGGCCCTGGGCAGCTGTGTTCCTCGCTTTGGGAGCATTAAGGCCACACCAACACTTCAGCCTTCCCTTCCTGCGTGCCTCCCCACTGTCGCAACAAAAGGCCATTTTTGGGGGGGCGGGTGCGTTTCATTGTCACATGACCGCTGAAGGAGGCCAGGCCAGGACCACGTCCCTGCTGGCACATGACCACGCTAGAGCCCAGAGATGCAAAGCTTTCTTGGAGGTGCCGTCTCCTGTCCCAGCTGATTAGGTGATATATGTGGGGAGCGACAGAACAGTTCACCTCAGTCTCACGGAGAGCTGGCCAGATGCCACAGTGTTTAGTCCTCCTCAAATCCTTTTCTGGAACAAGGCAGAATAAATAAGTAATAAATAAGAAGATAAAACATCCTTCTCTGACACCAGGAGCTAATAACACAAATGAAGCGCCACCTCCCACAAGGCCATAGATCTTCCAATTAAAGAGCACTGGACTTCCCTGGTGGCTAGACGGTAATGAAGCCGCCTGCCAGCGCAGGAGACGTGGGTTCGATCCCTGATCCTGGAAGAGCCCACTTGCGGCAGAGCAACTCAGCCCGTGCACCTCAACTAATGAGCCTGTGCTCTGGGCCCAGGAACCACAAATACCTACCGAGCCCACGCGCCCTAGAGACGTGCTCTGCAACAAGAGAAGCCACCAGTGAGAATTCGGAGCACCGCAACTAGAAAAAGAGCACACACAGCAGCAAAGACCGGGCACAGCCAATAAACAATTTTAAAAATCCATTGGTTTCAACTGTAAATCAACAAAAATAAATTTTTTAAAAAAAGAGCGCTCTGGACTCTGCACCTGGGCTCCACCACTCTCAGTAACCCAGTTCCACACACACAGCAGCTCTAGTTCCTTGTGTTTTCAGGTTGGGCCACCTCCTTTCCCCTAATCTCTTTTTTTATCATCTTCATTTCCTTGGGTCTCTCTGGAGCACTTCCTGTTTCCTGTTCTCATGGCCACACACTTTCTGGAAAGTTCTATTGCCCCTGAGGAATGCGGGTATCAGAAGACAGTGCAAAATTCTCAGGCAGACCAGGAATGAAATGGCCGATTTAAATATATATTTTTTTTAAACTCAAGCAGCAGCTACTGAGAAGCATGTAGCTGCACGTTCTAAAGAACTCAGAGCTTTCCATTTCTTGTCTTGTTGTTAAAAAAAAAAAGACAAAACAAAAAGAGTGAAAGACATTTATAAGACTCTAACTTAGGTCTAAGGAGGAAGTTTTGCTTGCTGTAGTCTTGTCCTTCAGTCCTGTCCAACTCTTTCACGACCCCATTGACTGTAGCCAGCCAGGCTCCTCTGTCCATATTTCCCAGGCAAGAATACGGGAGTGGGTAGCTATTTCCTCCTCCAAGGGTTTCTTTCCGACCCGGGATCAAACCTGTGTCTCCTGCATTGGCAGGCAGATTCTTTACCTCTGAGCCACCGGGGAAGCCAGGAGGAGGACGTTAACCTGTTCGGAATTTATCATCAGGTGGGGAAGAGCTCTGTGCATGCACCCACCAAATCGGGTTCCAGGGTCCCAGATCATGCCAGGGTAAGCGCTTTTCCTTGCCTTTGAGCAGTCTGGTCCCCTCACTTCCCTCCATGCCACAGCAAGATTCACAGCAGGGGACAGTCTATCCCAGGATCTGACAGCTTCCAATTGTTTTTAAATCTCCCAGTCCTCAAAGGCCCTTCCTAAACAACACTCTTTCCACTCTCCCCCTAACTTTTTTTTTTTTAATAAAATGTTCATTTCCATACTTCCACTTCACGGTTATCTGCTGCCTAGAAGTAGCCTTGAGCACTGGGACTGCTCACTTTTGAAAACTGAACAATGTCAGAAAGCTTTGAAGAGCCACTCAGAACATTCTTCTATTCAAAACTCACTAAATATTTTAAAAGGCAGCACACAGTCACGGACGGCTCATTTTTAAATGTGGCAGAAGCCCCTTGGTGAGAGGGCTGCTTCGGACGCAGGGCTGTCCCTGCTCCTGGAGCTCAGGGCCACTTGCCCAGAGGTGAGTTGGAAGCTCCAGCTGGTGCCAGCTTTGCTGATGGCCCAGATAGGGGCCATGCCCCAACACGCTGCCACTGTGGCTGCCACCGAGGTTCCAACCAAGAGGTCAACACCTAGATTATTTTGAAGCGACCTGGAAGTTGAAAAGTGTTAGTTGCTCGGTCGTGTAGGACTCTTTGCAACCCTGTGGGGTGTAGCCCGCCAGCCTTCTCTGTCCATAGAATTCACCAGGCAAGAATACTGGAGTGGGTTGCCATTCCCTTCTCCAGGGGATCCCTCTGACCCACGGATTGAACCCACATCTCCTGCAATGCAGGCAGATTCTTTACTATCTGAGCCACCAGGGAAGCCCTGAAGCAACTTACCCGGCAACAATAAGCCTGGCCTACAGACCTAGAAATATCAGCTGCATTGAGATCACTACATCAGGCCTGGCGACTCAGAACCCAAGGCCAGCGTGTTTCCTTGTTTGCTTCCTTCCCTTTTCCTTCCTCAGACGCTTTTGGTATCCGTTGGCAGAAACCCACACCGGATCTTCTTTGCTATACTGCCTTTCAAGAGAGACCCTTGTGTTTTTCTGTAATTCAAAACCCTCTCTGAGATCACTGTTACAAGAACCCTGAACAGCGGCACAAGTTCATACCTTGCCATTCCCTGCAGGAAGGTGTCAATCAAGGGGCTTCCCAGGTGGCTCAGTGGTAAAGAATCTGCCTATAATGCAGGAGACACGGGTTCAATCCCTGGGTCAGGAGAAGGAAACGGCAACACACTCCAGTATTCTTGCCTGGGAAATCCCATGGACAGAAGAGCCTGGCAGGCTATGTGTGTTGTGTGTTAATTGCTTAGTCGGTCCGACTCTTTGCAACCCATAGACTGTAGCCCACCAGGCTCCCCCGTCCATGGGATTCTTCAGGCAAGAACACTGGAGTGGGCTGTCATTTCCTTCTCCAAAAGGATGTCAGAAAGAAAGAAAGTGAAGTCGCTCAGTCATGTCCGACTCTTTTTGACCTCGTGGATTGCAGCTTACCAGGCTCCTCCATCCATGGAATTTTCCAGGCAAGAATACTGGAGTGGGTTGCCATTTCCTTCGTCCATGGGGTCACAAAGAGTTGGACATACTTAGCAATTAAACAACAACGTCAACCAAGTCACTTTACCCCTCTGAGCTTCATTTCCTCATCAGTAGAATGGGAATAACATGCCAGCTTCCGAAGAGGGCTGGGGGAGCAAATGAGATCCCACGCGATCCCTATAAAATCCACACATCCCCACGCATGCACGTATTATGGTTGGGCTTTGTATGCTTCGTGTTTTATTATCCATCTTGTACCTGGCAGTGGATGTTTCAGGCGGTGCCCTTCTGTGCAACTCTGGCTGTAATAAAACCCTGGAGGAATTTTAATGCAGCTGGCCTAATGCATTAGAGGTTCCAGGGAAATAGAAACTTGCGAACATTGAGGAAACATCATTTTTTATTGTGACTCTTGGGAACCAGCACACAACTGGGCTCCTGCAATGAAATGCTGCTCTCCCTCTGCTAGTAGGGATGTGTGTGTGTGTGTGCACTCGCACAGGCGCGTGTTCTAATGAACACTGAAATAATTGTTCCTCACTATTATGCTGGTTACTCTAATAATACCAATAAAGGTATCAGGGATGTTCAATAAAAAGCACACCTTTAATTGAGTTATTATTCAATAAAAAGGCCGTAATTGAGAGCAATAGTTTAAAAGGGCTCTCCTAAGGCCGAGTGATACCAACTAGAAGGGTCTTGCTGACTGCGGGGGATTTAGTGGTTCAAGCCTTCTCCAGAGCCACAAGCAGACACTGCCACCCAGCTCAAGCAGGGCCTGCGGTGATCGCCAGCCAGGCCTTCCTCCACCCAAAGGTGGAGGCAAAAGTGAGAGTCCTGACACTTGGATGCTGAAGAACGAAGTGAGTCTTGGCTTCACGTGTCCCTCTATGGCTTGCGAAGCACTCGACAGTTGGTTTGGCATTTTCACAGCCATCAAGGCATTTCGCTCACATATGACCTCTGAGGGCGGCCAGGCCAGGTCCACTTCCCTGCCGGCCCCCGAGGACGCTGCAACTGAGAGAAGCAAGAGCCCCGCCTCCCCTCAAGAGCAAGGGGAGGGCCCCGCCCCTGCGCAGGCGTCTGCCCCACCCCTGGCTCCATCCCAGCTGTCCCCCAAGCAGCACCTGAGAGATGGACCGTTCTCTCCCTTGTTGGGGCCTGTTTCACAATGAAAAGGCCCTCCTGCCACACTGTGTGTGCCCTCCCAGTGAAGGACATCGATTACCCTTTGATGGAAGCCAGTCAGGTCCACCACGGGCTTGTCCCGGGAATGGAGACGTTTCACAAGAGCAGGTGAGTCCCCGGGACAACAGGCCACTCAGGACCTGGAGAAGGGGTGATGAGATGCTGGGCAGTCAGATGGAAGGGCAGGCTGCTGGATCCAGGGTCCGCCACCCCTGCCGCTTTCCCTCTCTGGGTTTTATGATGCCCAGTGCCAAAGGAGAGGGCTGGAATCACTGGCTGGCCACCTAATCCTCCAACAGAATCTATACCTGCTAACAGTGCCATCTCTTCAGTCCCAAAATGATAATAATTATTATCAATATTATCAGATCCCCTGGATTAGAGCATGGCAATCCACTCTTGCCAACAGTATTCTTGCCTGGAAAAACTCATGGACAGAGGAGCCTGCTGGGCTACAGTCCATGGGGTTGCAAAGAGTCAGACACAACTGAAGCAGCTAAGAACATTATCTCTAGATATGTAGACCCCTTATTAAAGAGTGTTTCCCCTTTCATGATCCCAGAAAGAAAACTGTCACTTGGTTTCCTTGAGCAGGGGGGAACCGTTGTAAGTTTCATATTCATATCATTTCTGGCATAGTCATCTATGAAATCTACAAGCACCCTGCTTGTTCTGAAACAGTTCGGTTCAATCGCTCAGTCGTGTTCAACTCTTTGCGACCCCATGGACTGCAGCACACCAGGCTTCCCTGTCCATCACCAATTCCCGGAGCTTGCTCAAACTCATGTCCATTGAGCCGGTGATGCCATCCAACCATCTCATCCTCTGTCATCCCCTTCTTCTCCTGTCTTCAATCTTTCCCAGCATCAGGATCTTTTCCAACGAGTCAGTTTTTAGCATCAGGTGGCCAAAGTACTGGAGCTGCAGCTTCAGCATCAGTACTTCCAACACACGCTACCAAACAAACCTCAGCCTCTCCGAGAGAGGTGGGGGGTAGGGGGCGCGGGGCAGGAATAATGGCGCCAGTAACAATCAACTGTCCTTAAAGCCTTCCATGAGCCTCCCGCAACTAAAGCAGACTGTCTTCACAACAACCCCCAAGGTCAAGGACTGTCATCAGCACCATTTCACAGACGAGGAAAGTGAGGACTGGAAGAGAGAAGGTGATCCGCCCAGAGCCACACAGCCAGCTGTGGTCTGGATAGAAGCCTGGTCAAAAGAGGAAACGGTGCACACCCAGGCCCCTCCCAAGTCAAGGGACCCGGGGCAGGAGACGGGGCAGTCGTGTACACCTTGGGATCGCTTACTTTTCCTCCCGGCCACGTGCTAGGCAATTTGCAGACGTGTTGTTCTTGGCGAGAACTGCAACAACTCAGTGAAACCCTGCTGACTGTGTCGTGCAGAAGCGGTGGGTGTGCTCTGTTGGGCATTGGTGCCGGGTGGTGGTGACAGCAGTAGCACAACTACTGTGTGTGCCAAGTCGCCCAGCCACGTCCGACTCTTTGTGACCCGTAGACAGTAGCCCCCAGGCTCCTCTGTGCATGGGATTCTCCAGGCAAGAAGACTGGAGTGGGTTGCCATGCCCTTCTCCAGGGGATCTTCCCAACGCAGGGAGGGAACTGAGTCTCCTGCCTCTCCTGTATCGGCAGGCGGGTCTTTCCCACTAGCACCACCTGGGAAACACTACTGCTACCAAGTGGTCTCCCTGCTGCTGAAGTTGCAGAGCCAGCCTCACTCTAACACAGCCAAGGCCCCTCCACCAGCGGCCGTGGCAGACATCAACCAGTCCACCCCCACGCTTGCCCTGCTGGCCTCGGAATCCTCTTGAACCCAGAACTCTGGACAGCTGCGACTGCCATCCCTGGACAAGCCCAGGAAGTGGGGAACCAGGACACAGGGCTGAATTGGCAGGTAGCAGGCTGTGTCCTACACTTGCCTTGCATTCACTCACTGAACAAGCAGGAGCTGGCCATCCTTGATCCACCAGCTATTCTGCTGGTCTCCAGGGATGCAGCTCTTGAATCCCGGAGGAGACGAGAGCGCCTGGTAACCCTCTCGATTATTTCATGAAAAATATGAGTGCTAAGGTCAAGTTCAAGGTGCTGGGAGAGAGAAGCATGCAAGGGCTTGGCTGACTTGGGGGCTTAGAACCTCCATCACTCCATGTAGTCCGCTAACTCTATGCCTGTGACCATTTGCGATAGAGGCGGCTCAGAGAGCACAAGCAGGTTGTACAAGGCCCTCGACTGGCCTTGGGTTATTTATTTAAAATCCATCATCGGAACGGGAGTCCAGGCTCCCTGAGGACCGAGCTGACCCTGTCCACTGCCAGGACTCTGGCCACGCACAGGGTGACGAACGCACATGTGCTTCAGAGTCAGGCGTGCCTGTGTTAGCTGGGTTCTGTCTGCTTGCTCCCCTGCAGTCGGGGTCCCTGGAGTCATCACAGGTAGGAGAAGGGCACCTGCCTAGGTCTGAGTGAACCTGCCCTCTAGGTGAGGCCCTCCGGGCGAGGCCGCCTGGGGAGCAGGGCTCAGCTCGGCGTTCAACAACACTCCGCTCCCCCGGCTTGCCGGGCAGGGCCCCACCCAGCACGCCCACGCCTCCCTGCTGGCTGTGTTCCACCCACTGGAGCACGCCGGGATCCAGGTGACTAAAAAATCTAGACACTCTCCCACACCCCGACCCACCTCTGAGCCGCCCCGGCAGAGTGGGCAGGTAGGCGGGCCAGCGACCCTCCTGAGTCATAGCCTTGATGGTCCTGCTGCCCAGAGGAAGCGCCAGGCACTCAGCCTTCAGCATCTGGCTGGACTCACTGCCCACCAGTGCCCTGGCCCCGCCCCCAACCCTCCTGGTCCTTGCCTTGCCTTGCCCGTGCGACTCACAGCTCCATGCACCTGCCATTCCTGCCACCCGGAAGACCTGCCCTTCCTTCGCACCCTGCAAGCATCTTCTGAGACCTGGCCCCAGGACAGCCCATCTGTATCCGCACAGCCTTGCAGGTTTAGCTGCTCAGTCGTGTCCAACTGCTTGCAACCCTATTGACTGTAGTCTGCCAGACTCCTCTGTCCATAAGATTTCTCAAGCAAGAATGCTGGAGTAGGTTGCCATTTCCTCCTCCGGGAGATCTTCCCAACCCAGGGATCAAATCAGGGTCTCCTGCCTCTCCTACGTTGGCAGGCAGATTCTTCACCGCTGAGCCACCTGGGACACCCCCACAGCCTTGGGGGATTGCTACTTGACGTTCATCACTGTCTGTCATCACCTTTCCTTGACTTTGGTGGGCTTGACACACATACAACCTGCACGAGCCAGTGGTGGCTTTGTGCTCTCCAAAGGGCACTCACAGAGACTCTGAAAAGTGGGTTCTAACCCAGGTTCTGCATAAAAAAGAAACTCAGTCTCATCACAGTTAAGTGAGGGGCCCCAGATCAAACAGCTGGGTAACAGAGCCCAGATTCACACCTGGGTCTGAGCCCCATGCCTGGGTTGTATCCGACACACACCTGGCTGCCCCTCCACTGGGCCTGCAGACTCTGCTGTAACCAGCCTTGAGGTGGGGCCTGAACCCACCACAGCAAACCATTCCACCAGCTTCCGTGCACCCCAGCGAGCTGACCGGTGCCGCAAGCTGCAGGCTGTGTGCAGGAAATGCCACGCGGAGCTTGGCTGAGAATAGAGCGGCCTTACATGTGAGAACCTCACTCCACCGCAGTCCACTCACTCTGAGAGCATCCTGCGAGAGGTCACCTCTGTGCTCCAGGTGCCCGGAGTTACCTCGGGCTGGGGGACTGGGCCTCCAGCCTCCACCACCGCCTCACACTGAGGCCCTGCCGCCCCCCGAGACGGCCCAGGTGCACAGAAACACCAGCGGAGCGAGAGCAGCATCTTGGGAACTTACTCCACCCAAGGAAATCTAATCTTGTCCCAAACAGTCTAGGGACAGGCCTTTCTCATTCATTCATTTGCTTATCCGTCCGGTCGCCATGTGCTGGGTGTTAGGACTCACAGCAGGACCTACTTGGAGGGATCAGCGAAGACCCTTCCCCACCCCAGGAGACCACAGGTGGGGACCGGGGAGCAGGAGTGGGCTAAGCTGTGACACAAAGGATTCTGAGGCACACCAGGGCCTGCCGAGTGACCTCAGAGCATCCAAGGAGCAGGCAGGCAGGAAACACCACGTGGAGGTGAGTTCCAGACAGAGGGAAAGCGGCGCCTGCCCAGATCCAGGGTGGGGGGCTGTGCACGACCACCTTTGGGTGAACTGAACAGAAAGCAGCTCTGGTGGCTACAGACGGAGGCAAGGGGGAGCAGGAAGGGAGAGGCGATGAGGAAGGCCAGGCTCTGCGGAGAATTCTGCAGGCGTTTTCATCCAAGGCATCCCCTGCTGGCTCTGCAGGGCTCCAGCACAGGGAACACGCACACACCATTCAAATTCAGGGCTAAACGGTCAGTGTAAAGAAGGTTCCCAGCTTTCAGTATTCTTAGTCTCCTCCTAGAAAGCCAGGAGCCCTTCAGGACAACACCCAAGGTCACACTCCATCTCTATCCAGAGACCATACCGAGGAAGCAAAAGCCAGGAGGCTCTTCTCAACACGTCTATCGCTTTGTTCCTTCCTCCTTTCTTTCCTTCACACAGGCAGGCAGTGTGTTCTGTGTGCCAGGCCGACACTGAGCAGAGGGATGCCCACACGGAGCCTGCAGTCCAGAGCAAGAGGCTATGACTCCACAAGCACCCACTAAGGCTCAGACCACTAGGTCACCAAGGAAGCACGTGCCAGGACCCAGAGGAGGAGAGGGTGACAGGCTGGGAGGACGAAGGGGACTTCTCCCGAGAGGAGACCCTGGGGCTGATCTCAGAAGGAAACGTGAGTCCACGTGGCAGAGAAAGGAAAGAAAGGGTGTGCCCTGCAGAGGAAACTGCAGGCCCGAAGGCATGGAGTTGGGACCCTGGACAGACGGAGGGTAGGGCCTGGATGTGGAACTGAAGAGCGGACGTAGGATCCGTCTGCGGAGGCTCTGAAAACAGGCAAGACACTGAGCCGCAGGGAGACCACATTCCACTGCTGCGAATTCCATCACAGGGAAAGCTTTTTTGTTTTTTTTTTAAGTGAAGATTTTCAAGCCCATACTAGAGGCCTTACTCGAATCACAAACTGTTCAGTATAACAAAATCTCAGGACAACGAAAGGATGGAGGTGAACCTCTGGGAGAGTTTGGTTTCAGACCAGATCTGCCCAAAGTATGAAACCATAAGGCATACAGACATGAAACTGGGGCGGGGTGGGCGGTGGGGGGCCGGGTAGAAAACACAAAGAGAGAATTCCAAATCCCATCTATGAAGATCACTAGCCTAGGAAGTGAGGAGGCTGCTAAATTGGCCTCCCCAGTGTAAGTTCTGCTATGCCAGCCAGCCGCTTATCCGAGCACCAAGGCCTGTGAAGCCACCTTCAGGAATGGCTCGGTCCAGACTCTCAGCGGAACAGGGAAGGATGAAAATTGAACCACAGCTGCAAGCACCATACACCCCAGATTTCCCCCCAAACAGTCTCGATTTCAACTGCTCGATTCTGTGGTCACACCAGGTGTGCAGTTCAGGCTCAGGAAGCAGCCGGCCGGCCCCGAAACAAAGCGACACCGCTAACTGCAGGGACATCTTGGGGCTGGGTGAGAACTGTGGTGTTTGCTAGTCAGATGGAAGAGCAGGAGGCAGGACACACGGAGTCATTTCGTATGCGGCAACCACGGCATTCTCAGAAACCTGCGGCCCATTCCCCCAGACCGTCTTTATACAGTACCCAGGCCGCATGTTGCACAGGCATTGGGAATAACACGTCTTCCCTGAGACAGACGACTACATCATCAGACTCCCCTGAAATCTGCTTTCTGTAGACTTCACTGCAAAGAACCTACACTTTCCCAGTGGGTGCTGTTGAGCTGACAGATGTATATATTCTTCGCCCCACCCCAATATAAGGTTTTCTGAAAGGATTCTAGAACGCTAGGAACAGGAATTTAGCAGAGCACATGAAAAGGAAGCATAGAGCAAATCATCCTTATCACTTAATGGAAAAATACAGAGCAAATTAAGGGGCAAAACCAAGCATGGGGTGAGCTGCTTGCATGCGTGAACGCTGGCGTGTACACGTGTGCACACGCCAAGCACATCTCACGCACACGTTCTGGCTGACACAGGAAGTCTCCCCTCTCTGAAATTCACAACTTCCTTCATGCAGCAGGCCTCCATCCTCCGTTTCCTTAAATCCACAAAAATCTCCACATTTCACCCCAAGAAGTATTACAGGGGCAGTAAATCTCGTTTTAATGGAGTGTACGTTTAGCTCGGAGGAGATAATTGACGTTATGGAGAGCCTCGATGCTGAGCTATATAGGTTAGCTAACGCAGAGGGGACTCATAGCCACACACCACAAACAAGCAGTAATATATGTATATTGTTCTGAGTGGCGTTACAGCAAAAGTGTTCGGGTCCGCGGGGATTGATAAAACACAAGAAAACAGCAGACGCACACTTGTAAATTTGCCTCATTTGTCTCTGAAGTTAAAGGTTATTCCCTTGTTCTGAATCTGTAATAAAAACACGCTAGCCCAAGGTTTGTGGAGAATGTTTGAATATTTAAATTGTGTATAATGATGGGCAATTATAGGGTAAAAACTGGACCTTATGAATGGGGCAGCGCTGTCTGGATCACCAAGTGTTTCCCCAACCAACGACTCATTTATATTTAATGCATAAGCACTTCCAA
>SJXQ01013185.1:36040-48072 GCA_006408695.1 Aepyceros melampus
ACTGAGCTGAGCTTTGCCTGGGTGAGCAGATTCCTTTCTCTTTTCTTTTCTCTTTTCAGTTCTGTTTTCTTAAGTACACCTAGTACGGCCCTGCAACCAAGAGCTGAGACTGAGGTCGTGACTCTCCAGGACAACTTCCAAGGCATCATCTTTCCCCGTGGCCGGTCATTGCCTCTGCGTTGCCTGGGAGCCAAGGCCAGGAGGGTGGGGGCGGCGGGGGCAGGGTCTCCACCCCGACTCGGGCGCCTGCTCCCTGGCGCCCTCCCTGGAGGAGAGCAGGGGGCCCTGCAGGGAGCCCCAGCTGTGCTGCCCTTTGAGGTGGCACCTTGGCTTCTGGGCTGGAACCGAGGTGCCCGGCTGGCCCCAACCAGGTTAACCAACTGCAGTGTTAGAGTAACTGCAGCCAGCTTGTCACCGAGCACAAAAGTCATCAGCAAGTGAATGTTCTTTTCTGCACCACAATTAAGACGAATCAATACGACGTGCCACAAATGGTATTTTACTCTCAATAAGAACTCGAGCTGAGTTTATTCAGAATATTTTAGCGCTTCCCCGGGGGATTTTGGGCCGACGCAGATGGCAAATAAAGTACTCAGCCTAAGGCTACAGCACATTATGGTAATTCTAATGTCAGATGTACTTTAATATACAGCTCTATTTAATCACCCCATTATTTCACATTTCCATATGAAAAACCTGCGGCTCTTCTGCGACGCCTCGCCCCTGCCACAGCGCCAGCTCCCTCCAACCTGCGGGCAGCGGGGAGATGGCCATCCTCGACAGGCCCGGCTCCAGCGCCAGGGTTTCCGGATGCCCTCCGCACAGCGGAGCTGCCCGGCGTGATCTGGAAGTCAGAGGGTTCGGAGAGGCGCCAGACACCTGGGGAGGTGAGGGAAAAGAGGAGGCCAGCTACACACCTGCTACACACAGGTTCACGCGAAAATGCAGGTGTATACACACACACCCTCAGATGGGGGAGAGAATTATACCAGGCTCACCCCTCAGCCACTCTCCAAACACCAGCATCGAGGCTGGATGGCCCAGTGGCTAGACCCAACCAAGGATCTAGCAAGGAGGCTGGCAAGACGTGCTTCCTGCCCCGTGGCTGGCACAGCACCGCCCACCCACCGGCCCCACGAGGGCAGAGGGAGGCAGCGGCAAGGCCAAGGGTGAGAGGAAGTAGGCAGCGCGAGTGGAGGCTGTCTGGCGACAAAGGAGATGGGGAGAGCGAGCGTTGGGCAGGAATGTGGGGCAAAGGGGTTGCCGCCCAAGCTGCCCATGCCCCTGCGGGCATGAAGCCCCCAGGACGGTCCTGTGGGCTTTGCACCGGACAGTCTGAAGCAGAGGAGCTCAGGCCCCAGAGGAGTTGGAGCCACGTGGATTCCAAGTGGCTCAGCACCTCAAGGGCTGGCTCGGGCAGCCAGCTGGCGAGGAGAAGCCGGCGGAAGCCTGGGCTTTGGCTGAGCCCAGGAAATCGCTCACACGCTGTCACATGCAGACTTGGCCACACGGCGCTGCAGAGAGGCCCAGCACGAAACCTGCTGCCGGCCCAACGCGAGATTTCTCAAAGATGGGCTGCTGATGGGCGAAAGGAAACCCAGCACCTGGCACCTGACCCTATTGGGTGCCCCGTGAACGAGTCAACATTTAAAGGCACAGCACAGGATTCCCGGAGACAGTTACAGCAGATGTACCCACATGAGACTCCAGCCTGCAAGCAGGCACGGTTCCACTGCTGACACGTGCATGGGAGAGGGGCTGGGGCGGGAGACCGCCTCTCAGGGAAGCAGGGAGGCGAGCAGAGAGGAAGGGTTGGGGGACAGAAGAGAGAATGAGAGGCAATATAACTGAGACGGTCCTAGCACGTATCGCCAGAAACGCTAGCAAATTCCTCGGAACTGTCCACTTACCAATAAGGCGATCAGATACCTAATTCTAGCAGATACGCCTTGTAAGCGCAGTCAGCGAAAAAAAAATTTTTTTTTTGAGGAAAACTGCTCAATGACTTGAACGTGCAGATTCTGGCTATTCCAAATCCTGCAGGTACCGCTGTGACCACAGCTCACCACCCACCGTCCACCACCCCTCACAGCGGGATCATCCTGTGACTTCTTTATAAAACACACTTCAGGGGGTAAATTCAACAGTGGGAACTCACTCTTGATATCCAAGGCCTTTGATTCCACCCTATTATTATTGGTGATTCGTGAACCTAAAAATAAATACTAATATGCCCCAGTTCTCTTCCTGGCTGCAGCAACTGCCAGGTTGGGGCGGGGGGGGTGGTGCGGAGAGCTAGAACAGTGGTTCTAACTGATGACAATTCTGCCCCTCTCTGGGATTTTGGCAATGTCTGGAGATATTTTCAACTGCTATGATTAGGAGGCTGGGGGTGCTACCAGCATCTAATGGGCAGAGGCAAGGATGCTGCTCCTGTGGCCAAGAGTGGTCCAGCCCCAAAGGAGAGCAGTGCTGGGGCGGCCAGTCCTGAGCGAGATGCTCCACCTAAGTTAACAGGGCTTCCCAAGAGCACCGTGGCGGCACCGAGCAAAGCTGACTGCCAAGAGGAGAGTGGGAATCAGGGTGGGGAAGAGTGAGAAGGGGAGGAGAGAGAGGGTGGAGAGAAAGTCTGAGACCAGAGGGGAGAGAGAGGAGGGGCCCCCATCACGGGCTTTTGGCAGTAAGCAGACTTGTGGAATCCCAGTCAATTTCATCATTATAGAAATCATGTGAATTCCAGAACTGCCTGGAGATGCAAATATCTGGGGCTCCTAGGGAGCTCTGTGCCTTGAAAAGGGGAAATGCCACCCCGGACAGGCAGAGGGAGAGCAAGCGCCAGTGTGTTAGCACCCTCTCCCCCTGGCCTACCATCACCAAAAAAAAAAAAAAAAAAAAAAATCCATCCATGTCGGACACCACCCCTCCAGAATAGGGCTCAGCCACCAATGCCAGGGACGTCAGGGGCTGCCCTAGATTCAGCTGCTCAGACGTGAGCGTTGCAACAGCGGCTGCAGGAGATGAAAACCCAAATATACTTCCTGAAGTCAAAGAGATAAAAATACAATTTCTGCTGCGTACACTACTCTTTAACGCCGGCAGCAATCCTGACACGTGGGGAGCGGGGGGAGGGGGAGCAGGGAGGATGACCATGCAAGCTTAAGTCCATTTAAACACACACACACACACACACACACACACGTACCATCTGGAGAGATTAAATAAAAAGTACAATTAAGGACCACTCAGAATCCCAAGGCCTTGGAGGACGTGCTGCCTCCGGAATATTTTTAGAACAATCACTAGAGTGATTCTTCTTAGTTGCAGAAACACTCCAAATCAGAAAGTCAATTTTTCCTCTATTTGCAGAAGTGAGCTGGCTCCACTGGACAGAATGTGTGTGTTTTGCTTGGCGGCTGTTCACAACGCTGTCTTGGCAGCGTTTCCTTGGAGCGCGCACGGCGAACCTGGCGCTCACACAGTAGCACTTTCATCTGCAGCGCCCGGGCCACGCTTCCCTAATAACAGCCTGGGAGCTGCAAAACCCCTGCAAGCCCAGCCCTTCACACGGGGAACAGAGCAGGGCTTTCGGGGCCCTTCTCACCACAATAGGGACTGTAAACTGGGGCTGGTGCTTTGAACAAAACTACTAAAAGGCGGAAAAGAAAACAATGCCAGCGCATTCTGGCTACCTTTCGCCTCATCCCCTGCCACACACACACACACACACACACACACATACACACACACACACACACATATACACCCAACCCCAGTGGTTTCTCCGTCCCTCCCGCTGCCCACACAGGCACCAGTTTATCTCTGGATCTGCTGAAGTTTGGATGGGAAGGGACACG
This sequence comes from Aepyceros melampus, assembly GCA_006408695.1. Classification (NCBI taxonomy): domain Eukaryota; kingdom Metazoa; phylum Chordata; class Mammalia; order Artiodactyla; family Bovidae; genus Aepyceros; species Aepyceros melampus. The sequence continues at coordinate 39,895 of SJXQ01013185.1, forward strand.
GCACTGCAGAGCCACACTGAGGCTGGGTCCCGGGGTCTGACAGACCTGGTTCTCCTGCTTGGTGGCCCTGGCTGAACATGAATGCGTGACCTCAACGCTGAGCTCTGGTTTCCTTCTCCACCAATGGGGTTAATAGCTGTCTTGAGGATCTAGAGCAGGCGTGTCAAGAATCTTACCATTGGGTCAGTGCCCAGGGGAGGAAGCTCTTCGAGGGTAAGGATGTGAATGGGTGAGCCAGGGAACAGATGAGCGGATGAACGAGTTGAACATATGAGGGAAAGAGTGAGTGGATGAATGAATGATGAATAAGTGAGTAACTGAACGAATGGGTGAGTGAAGGAATAAACCAGTAAATAAATGAATGACTAGGTGAGTGAGTGAACTGAGCGAGTAATGAATAAATGAGTGAGTGAATGAATGACAACAGGACGGGGCCAGAGGGAGGAGCAGGAAGAGAGGAAGCTCTCAGGAGCCCACCCTGCTCCATCACTGAGCAGGAGCCAGGGCCCCGCCCTCCCCATCAGAGGAGCTGTCACTCAAAAAAGGGGCTTCCAGGTACCATTTCCGCCCTGCCCTGGCTTCAAGAAACGTAGTTATTTTGGCCTCTTAGAACTGGCTCATCACCACTGTCTCTGCTTCACACGTTCCTCTTTCTTTCTCTCTGTGTTGTTTACAAAGGTTTCATTATGTTTTCAACTAATCAGAAAGGCTCTGCTAATACACAATTAACATGTGATTATAAAAAAAATTAAAATAGCTTCCAGAAGAAGGAAATGTAATTAAGTAGAGAATGCTTTTCAATAAGTGCTTGCTTTAACCCATTGTCAGAACACAGTCTACATTCGTCCACAATGCCTGGAACAGATGCCAAGGGCAAAATGTTAAAAGCAAGTTTTGTTTTTTTTTTTTAAAAAAAAGGGTCATTATTTTCTGGGGGAATAATAACCATCAACTTGGCACACCATGCTGGAAAACTCAGATTCCGGCTGCAGAGGGCTGACCTCCCCCACCCCAAATCCTCTCACACCGTTTTCTGCAAAAACACTTCCCTTCTAAAATATAAGATACATGATTAGACCCAAATCTAACATAAGTGAAATGAAGTGAAGAAACAATAGCCAAACACACACATTTACAAACTCCACCATTAATAGAAGTTCTGGTCCAGACCCTGAAGAGAGCTTGACATCACCACTTTTTAATCATGTCTGGGATCATTTTATTTCAATTATTTCGGCCAAGTTTCAGAAGGAATCTGTCTTTAAAAAAAAAAAACAAAAACCCAAATCTAAAATGGATTTTTAACCTCACATTCGAGAAGCAGTCTGACAAATCAAAGGGGTTTGTCTTCTCCTCCTTTTCCTGCAGCCACCCCAAATAAATTCTTTATGTCAATTTACGGGCCCCTATTGGAAAACACCCTGATACTGGGAAAGACTGAAGCCAGGAGGAGAAGGGGATGACAGAGGATGAGATGGTTGGATGGCATCACTGACTTGATGGACATGAGTTTGAGCAGGCTCCGGGAGTTGGTGATGGACACGGAGGCTAGCCTGCTGCAGTCCGCAGCACCACAAAGAGTTGGACACAACTGAGCAACAAAACTGACTGACTGATGGGCCCCTATGTTGATGGTTTCTGCCAACCAAACGGTGCCCCAGCAAACTGGAAGTTCAAGGAGTTCCCTTTCCCTTGGGAGGCCTGAGAAACGTGCATGTCCCTGCACATGGAACGCCTGGTCCTCACCATAATTCTCCCAAAATAATGGAGAAGAAGCAACATCGGAAAGCTCAGGGCTGGTGGCAAGACCACCACACAGGTCACCTGCCCTTCCTCCTTCAAACCTGAGCAGAGAGCGGACGCTCCCAGCCCCAGACTATCCCCAGCTGCGGGGAGGGCATGCTGCAAACAGCCCACCCCAACCTGGCTGGCCAAGGGGCTGGGGCTTCTGGACAGGCATCCCACCACGGAGGTCGCCGCTGGGCCCTTCTGGGCACCGTCCGGCGCTGCCCCCGGTACCCTGAGCCAAGCATGAGGCACCAGGCTCTGCTACTGGCATGGCAGCGGTTAGCTGGGCGACCCTGGACGAGCTGCCCGACTCCTCTGGATCCAGCGTCCGGTGTGACATTCCCCATCTGTGAAATGGCCCCAAGAGGAAGCAAGTTTCTCTTACAGGAAGAAAAGTGAGCGTCAAAAGGTTTAGCTATTTGACCCAAGGTCCTGTAGGAAGTGAGGGCCTGGACAATAGGGCCCAAGAGCCTGTCTTCTTAACTACAGGGCCAACTGCAGCCCCCTGGAGCCGACAAGACCCTCGGGGGCACTGGGCACCCACGGGCACTGCGTCAGCAGAACCTCACGTCATCCCACAAGGTTTGTGCTCTCACTACAATCCATGGGTGAGGAGCCCGCCCCTGAGGGTTTCTTTGCGTCTGCCCAGGGGCCACCAGAAGTATACAACTAAGGCAGGTGACCACAAGGTCACTCAGCCCTCCCCACGGTACCAGGTGGGGAAACTGAGGCTGTCCAGTGGAAGAAAGACTTCCCAAGTCACAAGTATGTTCAGTGAGTCAAGCCCTGGTTCCTAACCCGGCCTTCTAAATCCCTCGGCAAACTCACCCCAGGCACCAACAGGCTGGTCCACTCTGACCCAGGGCTCCTTCGAAGAAAAGGAGGTGAGGTCACCGATGGCTCCCCACGCCTTTTTCGTGAGGTTCCCCTCAGCACTCCCATTTCACAGGTGAGACGAGAGGAGAAGGCACACAACAGGCCCACAGCTGACGCTTCCCAGCCCCGCACCCTGTCACCACCGAGACTCAGGACTCTTCCTTGGAACCCCTGAGACTATGACCTGCATTTTCTTCATGTTTCTTCACTAACTCCTATTAGGGTCATTGCCTTGGGTTCAGATGGAAAATTCCAAGGCTCAGAGGGGTAAAGCAACCTGCCTGAGGTCACACAGCTGGAACCCATCCTGAGGCCAACAGCCCAGATGACGCTCAAAACTAACTGCAAATATGTTTCCCAATAACAGCACCCCCAACTCTTCCCTAAACAACAACAGGTCTCTCAGAGTGGGAGCCTCGATCTATCCATTCCTGAATCCCTTCATCACTCAGCACCGTCTGACACATAGTAGGTGCTCTTCCAACACTGGCTGGACCAAATCCTGCCCACCGTCCAGAAGAGCTGTTAAAATTCTACAGCCGGCGCCTGCCCTGCACGTCTGCACAGCGCAGCAAGAACTGACAATTCTTCCTAGATAAATATCTGGAAAGAAGTCGGGAAACAATTAAAACTAGAAGCTAATAAATGATGGAGAAGCCCAGGAGCCAAGTCCTGGCCCACATCCCAGTCTTCATTCATGCATCAAAAACACCCCAGCAGTCCGAGCCTTCGAGAGGGCAGCTGGGCAGTGGGGCTATCCAGCATAATATAAATGGGAATTAGATATGATCGAACGTACTCATTGCATTCCCAACGGCAGACACTATCTCCCGACTCCCCCTCCTGTGTCCCCCCAGCCAAGCCCTCTCCTCAGGAACTCTTGACAGATGAGCTTGTAACCAGGCAACCGGGAGGAGGAAAGAGCCTTGAGTTCCTCCACGGGATGCGGACGGCTGCGTTCCGCTGAGGGCGCTCCTGGGACGCAGGGCCGTGACACCCTCTTGTGAACTTTAAAAATTCGGGGGGAGAGGGGTGCACGAGCTATCCCCCCACCATGAAAACGTTAGCGCTCTGGCTGCCTCCTTCACCTCCTGAGCCAGGCCAGCTTTGCAGGGAGACAGGTTTCTGTGTCCCCCACCCAACGACAAGCATAGCGAACCGGCAACAGAAGGTCCCAGGCCACAGTCTTTCCAGAAGAGACTCTTGCTCTGCAGCAGCCCGTCCTCCTTGACTGTTTGCCACCTGCAGCTGTCTTGACAAATGCTCCCCAGGATTCCAGGGAGCCTCAGAGGCTCAACCCGGTCAGCTGCACTCTGGGCAAATACGTGACTGCAAAGAGAGCGCTCTGTATTCATGGGAGCGCGCATGCTTAGTCCCCAGTCGTGTCCAACTCTTTGCGACCCCATGGACTATAGCTTGCCAGGCTCTCTGTCCATGGCATTCTCCAGGCAAGAATACTGGAGTGGATTGCCATACTCTTCTCCAGGATTCATGGGAGGAGGCAGAAAAAGGCTCTCAGGGTTCTAGACGGATGAAACGGAAGCTCTGTGAGCAGGGCGCACGTATGCCCATCCGCTCTGACAAGTCAAAGTACTTTTGAGGCTGTGTTAGACACCTCGAGAGCTCTTTTGCTGGGCAAGAGCCAGGTGTCTTCACATCCAAGGTGATGTTGGTCCTCACGGGTTAGGTGGGCGTCATGGTTATCACACTGATGGTGCTAACAGTGAGGATTGGGGCTAGAGCGCGGAGAAGGAACACGTACGACGAGCTAGGAACTGGCTAGGAACCTGGCTGGAGGGATTTGCATACACAACCTCGTGAACTTTATTCTCAGCCTGGGACAATGCTGAGACCCAGGATCTTCACCCAGGAGGCAGCTGCATGGCGTCCTGCCTTCCTCGCCTGTGCCCTTCCCGCGGTTCAGGACAGAGCGTTTTGCTACCAGTCATCAGGTTTTAGGGAACTGTGCAGGTTTATCGTTGGTGGCACCGAGCAGACGAGAAGAGGACCACAGGCAGGAGGGCACGTGTACAGAAAGCCCAGCGCCTGCCAGGCACCGCCCCAGGGCCTAAAGAACCCTCAGCCCCTTCCTGCCTGCTAGCTGAAGTCAGTATGCAAAGCAGGGTCCAGATGCTCGGAATTCAGGGCAGAGCTGTCATTTCCTTTCTTTCTCTCCAATAACCATAGTGTACTTAATAAAGAAAAGGAGTGAAGTCGGAAAATTGAAAATTGGAAAAAGAATAATTTTTTTCTGGGAGACAAGCCTGTAGGAGGTTCCTATGGGTATCAGAGGGTAAGGGGCACTCAGGGAGGAAATGAAGACCCTGTCTGGGGGGTGGATATGATCCAAGTATCTAATAAGGCTCTTCTGACGATGCTAAGATACACACACAGCCCCGCACGCTCCCTCTTCTGAGCTGCATGAATAGACGCGAATCTTGCTAACATTCTATCAAAATGGAAATGACCAAGGCCAACGGCTGAGCAGACACTGGGGCAGAGGAGACGCAGAGACTTGAGTCCATCAGCTCAACAAAGGTCCTCACCATACACACCCCACCACCTCTGGACCAGGCAGCCCCAGAGGAGGAGGCCCTCTGACTCCCAAGTTGGGGCCATAAGAAGGGAATGGAAATCATGGCAATAAAAAGAATTTACCTCCCAAACGCACAGGCCTCCAAGCCTTTCGAGTTGGTGAGCCATCCATCACCACAGGGCTGACACAAGTGTTCTCAGCTCATATCCCCGTTTCATCTAAGGGCTGGATGGTTTTCCAGGAAGTGGGAGGAGCTAATAAAACCACAAGCTTTGCAGAGCCTGAGGCAGGGTGCTGGGCTAAAAACTTCTCTTTCCAATCAGCCAAAGCCACCACAACTTTAAATCAATGTCACTGCACCTTCTGATTTTTAAAGGGACACTTTCTTCTTGTATTAATAGAAAACTTTACAAATACAGACCAGATATGGAAGAAAAATAGACACCATCAAAGTAAACTGCCGTTAACAATTTGGCTGCCCCTACAGGTCCATTTTCAGCGGACTCAAGACACACGGGCATCTCCCGATTGAGCGCTTGCTGTGTACATATTTGGTCTGTGCTTTTCTCTCTTGATATTACATTGGACGCATTCTCCCACATCTCTGGAAACACTGTGATATCATTATTTTTCATGGCTATGGGATGTCCTGTCATATGGCTGGAATGCCGTTCGTGGAGTTAGTCTCCTCCTGTTGGAATCCACTTGCTTCCAAAACTTTCCACTATGCCAGGTGGCACAAGTGGTAAAGAAGCCACCTGCCAATGCAGGAGACACAAGGGACGTGACTTCAATCCCTGGGGTTGGGACGATCCCCTGGAGAAGGAAATGGCAACTCACTCCAGCATTTCTTGTCTGGAAAATTCCATGGACAGAGGCACCTGGAGGGCCACAGTCCACAGGGTCCCAGAGCTGGACACGACAAGGACACTGCGGGGGATGTCCACGTTATCAGGCATATCCCGTTAGTCCTCAGGATGGGGACCCTACAGAACTCCTGGCTCCAGGGGTCTCAGGGATCTCGTTTCTTACTCCCAGTTATGCCTCCGACCCTCCAAATACTGCCCTCCTTGACAACTCAACCTTAAAGGGCACAGGAATACCTACATGTTCTCAAGTCAAGAAAACTTTCCGTTTTTTAGTGTCTTTTTGTTTTATGGCTGCGAGACATGTGCGATCTTCATTCCCTGGTCAGGGATTGAACCAGCAACCCCTGCATTGGAAGGCGAACTCCTAACCACCGGAGCACCGGGAAATCCCTGAAAGCGTTCCACTTGATGGAAAACTTGGGAGAAAAAACTTTCCCAGCAGGGCTGGCAGGCATGCACGCGTGCTCCTGGTCCCTGCCAGTCTGACAACATCTATGGTGCAGCTGGATGGCATCACCGATTCAATGGACATGAGTTTGAGCAAACTCCAGGAGATGGTGAGGGACAAGGAAGCCCAGCTGCAAAGAGGTGGACACAACTTGGCAACTGAGCACCACCACCACCATAGTGCAGGACGGCTGTCTTCCCCCGGGCACCCCGGGAGTACGCCAGGGCACCCCGGGAGTACGCCAGGGCACCCCAGAAGTATGCCAGGGCACCCCGGAAGTATGCCAGGGCACCCCGGGAGTATGCTAGGGCACCCTGGAAGTATGCCAGGGCACCCCAGGAGTATGCCAGGGCACCCCAGAAGTATGCCAGGGCACCCCGGAAGTATGCCAGGGCACCCCGGGAGTATGCCAGGGCACCCCGGGAGCACGCCTAGCCCCAGTGAACCACCAGTGTGCCTCTCTGGACACCCTGGACACCACCTCCTTCCCCACGGAATGATTCCATTGTCCACAAACAATCACTTTTCAAAAACAAACAGAAGGAGCATGTAGGCCCGATACTTTTGCGAGATAACTCGTCCGTTTCCTGAAAATGCGAGATAATGAATAAAAATGTTCATTACGGAATTATTCACTTTCTCCCCGATTCACGTCTTGGTAATTACCGTGACCAGCCTAATAAAAACTGCTACAAACCGAAGGTCAACTGGCAGTTAGAAGTGTTCATTTTCATTTCAATGTATTCATCTCTGGCTCCTAATGGCCTCATTTTCTCCCATGCTCCTTAATAAATACCACTGAATTACAGGTTAAATAGCTAAATTAAATTATTGCAATTACAGCGTGCAGAGCCTTGAATCTGGGTTTACCTTTCCCAGTTCAATTAGAGGCGAAGTTTCAACAGCCGTGGAATTCTGATTGCTGTCAATATTCTCAATTGCTGAGAATCCGTGTGGATGCCCAGATATTTGGTGAGAGGGGCTTTTTTCCCCCCCTGTTGTTCCCAAGGGGCTGACTGGAGCGCTGTAGACTGAAACAAAATCACACCATCAAAAGTGGTTTTTGGAAAAGAGACCACAAGGCGTAATTGATTCTTTCGACTGGAAAGGGAAAAAACTTAGCAGGGTTCTGGCTAAATGTTCTGTGTGTGTGCGTGCACTTGTGTGTTTGTGTGTGTGTGCGTGTGTGTACACACAAAAGAAAACCCCATCTTCTGAAGGGGAAAAGTACATTTCAATAAATCCTGACCCCCCCATCCACTGGCCCACAGTGATTTTACGGGTCCACATTAAAGAGCCTCCTCATTATTTAAATATATTTGAACGCTTGTTGCTATTGTCTTGCCACAGGATTAATTATCCAACATTCCTTATAAGACAGAGTGTCTTAATAATACGGAGTGCCTGGGAAGGGATAAAAAAGCCCTCGCCAGCTCCGTTTCCCCAAATCCCAAGATATGAGTGTCTATTTCTTGTGAAACAGCTCCCCCTTACTTCTCCATCCCTCTGCTTCGGAAGGCACCACATTCCACCACGGACAGGGACTCTTGTCTCAGTGGGTTTGGTTTGGTTTTTGAACAGCCTTATTAACACACAGCACGGGTGAGCTCGGAACCCGCTAGGCCCACCCATGAGTGTTTAGCAGCTTGCGACACTATGGG
>SJXQ01013185.1:48434-75208 GCA_006408695.1 Aepyceros melampus
AATACCATTTGGAGCTTTCCTGTCCCTGTTCCGAAAGCCCACAGCTGAGCGGGTACCAAGCACCGCCAGGGCCAGGGGGCATGAGTGGCGACCGAGAACCCGCCCACATCGGCTACCAGGGCCAGGGGTCTGCTCCCCGCACTTGGCTCGAGAACCCACATCTGGAAGCCTTCCCACCACAACAGATGTCCTCCGGAGGCCTGGGCACTTGGAGGAAGCTCTGCCCAGGGCCCCAGGAAGACACACTGCCCATGAAGCTGGCGTAGGGGGCAGGGTGGAATCTGTGTTCACACCATGAGGCCCACCTCTCCACCCAGGATCGTGGCCAGGACTCTGCCCTGCAAAGGCCTGGGCCTCAGCCCACCGGGGCCACATGCCCCAGGGCACAGGGCAGGAGGCTGGCATGACCACTCCCAGGTCAACCCAGAAAAGAGTCAGAAGCAAAGAGTCCAGACAGGGAGCTCCCCAAGGGTGGGGCCTGTGTGCGGGTCACCTCTGGGGCCTTCCCCCAGGCCTGGCACAGAGAGGCCCTTGGTCAATATTTGCTGACCCATACTGAATGGGAAGCAGCCTCCCAGCTGACAACGGGCTGGCCAGACGAAGCCAGGCCTCCCTGCCCACAGCCAACTGCCTCGGGCGGGCCCTCCACCCACACCAAGCTTTGCTGACATCGGGAAGTGGGCACAGCCAGGCCCGGCGTGGTGAGGAGAGGCCTGGGCACTGAGACAGATCAGAGAATGGACACACATCGTCCCAACTTTCCAGGCCCCCAGCACTTTCCTAAGGATGGGATTAACACCGCAGAGCATCCAGTTTCCCAAGAGAGGTGGCCAACGGCCCAGGCAAATATTTCTAGAGGAAAGCCTAACTCCAGCCAGGGATTTCTAACCCTGGAAGCCAAACCAAGACTCATTTTAAAGAATGCCTAAAAAACAAATTGACCATTCCCTGCTTAAAGCAGATCAGTAGTTGAAAAGTTGTCACATATAGTTAACACGTGAAATGCTGGGGCTTTGCGGGGCAGAGGAAGGCACTGGAGACACAGCAGCCCTCCCATGTCCTAGGCTGGGGCCCGCCTAGATCCTCATTCGAGCCTTGCAACGATCTGGGGACGCATCACCGCCGACAGCGTCATCCTCCAGTTTTCCGACGACAACCTAAGATTCAGAGAGGGGCAGGGACTTACCTAAGGTCACACAGCGGGGGGCCCTCTATCTCTCATGGGAGGGCTGCCCCCTGGAGAAACAGCAGACCCCCCCAGCCTGGCACCGAGGTGCCTCTTGAAGTGCTGCCACAGCCTGCTCTGCCCCCTCCGCACCTTGGCCGAGGCCCCGGAGTCAAGCTGGCTGCTTGTAGAGTCGGAGAGCCTTCTCCTCACGCCCAGTGAGCTGTCACTGATTCCCTCTGCCTCCAGGGGCCTCCCATCCTCCGTGCAGACTGGGGAGGGACGCATGGCCGCCTTCATGTCCCGGGTCAGACATGCTTGCAGAGCTTTCAGCCTCCCTTGATGGTCCCTGGACCCGTCACACAGTCTCTTGGTCCTGTACCTGCCGTCTCCAGGGATCGCATCCCTTGTCTCCACATCCCACTGCCCAGAACACAGAGGGGCCTGAACAAGACCCTTCCCCTCCCTGGGCCTGGGTCTCTGGCTGCAGAGGGAGCCAAGCAGACAACTCCCCTACCCTCCACCGCGAACCCAGGGTCCCACAGCCCAAGTGCTCTGGGGCAGGGGCGGCCACTACAAAGCTATGTCCAGGGAGAATCATGGGGCCACCCCTGGTTCCTGTCCTCGGCCATCCAATACCGCTGGGTCATTTGGACAGAACAGATGAAAGCTGCCTTCCCTGAGCCTCCTGCATGCCCAGGCACCAGGCTGGGCCCTTCCACATGTCATCTCAATTAACTCTCCACTTCCTGGAGGAGGAAACTGAGGCTTAGAGATGGGAAAAAGGTTCCCGGCCACCAAGAGGGAAGGCAGTGACTACTCCACTGCCCAGCAGCCCCACTCTCATCGCTGAGGCCTCAGTAGGCAGAACAGGCCTCGACAGCCACGTGAGCAAGGACCCACCAGACGGTCCACCCCCACACATCCCACCATCATGGGTGTAGTCAGTTAATTACTCAGTTCAGTCACTCAGTCATGTCCAACTCTTTGTGACCCCATGAACCTCAGCATGCCAGGCCTCCCTGTCCATCACCAACTCCCGGAGTTTACCCAAACTCATGTCCATTGAGTCGGTGATACCATCTAACCATCTCATCCTCTGTCGTCCCCTTCTCCTCCCACCTTCAATCTTTCCCAGCATCATGGGTATAGCAGTGTGTAAACGGTGCAGACGTCCGCAGGCTCTGAGCTGGGCAGGGCATGCAATTATAACAGGACCTCCCCCAACACACACGAATCACAGCACAGCAGGAGGCAAGCTCCTCTGCCCGTGGGGACCTGATAAATCCTTCTGCAGCACCCCCACCCCAGCGCCTCTCACCCCCATCTTTGGGCCAACGGACATGGCCAAAAGGTCTCAGGTACCATGCGGCCGCCCAGTCTTCCCAAGACCCTGCAGATGGAAAGGCTTCTTCCCCTGGTTGGGATCACCGCCCCTGCCCCCGGCCTCCAGGCCCTGTCCAGTCCTCAGAGCGTGGGCCCTCTGGGATCCCACTCAGTCCGAGCTAACTTTGGAACAGAAAAGGCTGCATCGGGCAGGATGGTGGGGGGTGTGCGGATAAAGAAGGGGGTGATAGTTCGGTCCTGGGCGGTTGCTGCAGACAGGATCCAAGCCTCAGCTGTGAGGTGGCCCCTGGGGAACTCTGGAGAATTGGCCGTTCCCGGGGGTCTGGGGGTGAAGGCTGCATGCTCCCTTGGCAGAGGACAGAGGCTGAGGCTTCGGTGAAGCCCCAGCTGGCCTGAGCTGAGCGTCCCGAGCTCTCCCGTCTGCAGTGACAGAAGGCATCTCACCCTACAGCGCAGGGTCGGGGCAGGGAGGCAGGTGGGGGACCCAGGACTTTGCTCCCCGCCCCCGGCATTTCAACCCAGCAGCACACAGGTAAGGGCTGCACGGACACCCCTTCCCCCTCGACACGCCTCCACACATCCAGCCAGTGCCCCTCCTGCCCCCCGAGCTGCTCACCCCAGAGCTGCTCAGTGCAGCCCCAGTGACGGGGCCAGGGCTGGGCAGCTGGGAGCAGACACGGTCATGTGCCTAACAAAGAGTCTTGACCCTTCTCCCTGAAAGGTGACTGACTGCCTTCCTCCCATGAACCCGGGCAGAGGGAGAGCTTGAGCCCAGGTAAGGGAGGAAATGTTTCAGACTAAACTGAGAGTTAACATCTTGGTCACTCCCTTGGGCCCCTGAAGGGGGTCATGAAGTACATTCCTTGTTCAAAAAGGTCAAAAATGCTAAAAAAAAAAAAAAAAAAACCTTAATAAATGCATGAACTCATTCATCCCCAGTAAGGCCACATGGGCAACATGAACACAGTCATTTGCAGTGAAGTCGCTCAGTTGTATCTGACTCTTTGCGACCCTGTGGACTGTAGCCCACCAGGCTCCTCCGTCCATGGGATTTTCCAAGCAAGAGTATTGGAGTGGGTTGCCATTTCTTTCTCCAGGGGATCTTCCTGACCCAGGGACTGAACCCAGGTCTCCCGCATTGTAGGTGGACGCCTTTCTGTCTGAGTCACTTGTCTGAGTCACTAGGGAAGTACAACAGTTACTTGGTTTGGGCCCTAACTTAAGCCCACGTGGTGTGACAGCTTCTCTTATCAAGGGTACCTGGGACAGGACAGGTGAGCCAGGCCCCAGACCTGTGGGCAGGTGTTCAGAAGATGTGCCTCCATCAAATTACTTTTAAAGGGAGGATGAAATGATTGTTGCTTAATGAAATGTGATTTTTCACAGCAGCGGAAAGGGAGAATTAAAACAGGTCCTTGAAGGAACAGTAGGATTGTCCTGGGAAGGTGAGCGTGCATTCTGGGGCTGGTAGCTCTGACTGTGCTTTATTCTCAGGCTTCTCTTCAAGGTGGTGTGGCCAGTGATTCTCCAGACCCCAAAAGTGAGCATCCGGGAACAACTCTAACACAGACACCAGGGCCAGCGGGGCCCACGGAGAGCTCCCATCCACTCTGGGTGCCCCATCCAGGTTGCACACAGTCTGGAGAAATTCAAGGATTTTCCCCAAAGCCTGCACCAGCCACTTCTGACATGAGTTAGCTAAAAGCAGCCACTCTGCAGGGTGTCGGCCACACGGACATCTAGGGAAAGGGGAAAAGTCAATTCCCACACTTCCTAGGTGCCAGGCCCCGCCCCAGAAGCTTTACAAACCTCCACTTTCCAGAGACGGAAAAGGAGCTCAAAGTATATCTATGCAGTCCTGCCACTTCGCAGCCCTTATAGAATGAGGTCAGGAATAAGTTAATAAGCAAACTGAGCGTAAGTGGTAATGAGCAGAATTCACAGAAATCTATTGCTTCCAACCATCAAAAAAAAAAAAAAAATACTAGCCCAACTACCTCTTAATCATAGTGGAGCCATAAAGCCGGCCCCAAGGTCTTCCTTCAAACACCTTTCCTCTGTGGAATAAGTTGTTGAAGGAAAGTCAAGGTCACCCTGCGAGGGGAGCCCTTTACAGGAAGCAAGCCTGTAGGACTGGGGCTGCCTTAACACCTGAGGCCGGAGCTCTGGCAAGGGAGCACACGAGCCAGCGAGGTTCACCTGCCTGGAGCTGGAGCCACTGGGGTCCTTCACCGGATTCTCTCTCTAGGGACGAAGAAGCAGAATGATGTCTGGGGATGCGAAGAAGAGCACCAGGCTCCCCAGCACAAGACGGCTCTGACGGTGCCATTTAGTGTGTGCATAACGTTTCGTCTCAGCTTCTACCGGCGTCAGTCTGAGAACCTGTCTCCACTTCTGTGTCCTAAAATGCCATCGTGATCCATCCCTGTGATATTCACTGTTCCTTATCTCGGGGATCCTCGAACTACAAGTCATGGACTGGCTGCTGTTTTTGCAAATAAAGTTCTATTGAAACAGCCACCCTCATCCAGTTCACATCATCCACGGCTGCTCTTGCCCCGTGATGGCAGAGCTGAGTAGCTGCAGCAGAGACCACCACCAGGGCTGCACGATGGGGTTCTGGCCAAGCTCCAGCATCTCACGGCTCCACCTGGAAACCAGGTGTGTGGACAGGTGACCCTGAGCTAACGCCCTCACACCAATGTCACAGCAGCAGCCTTCGGAACACTCGAGTATTTCATCAAACGAAGATACAACAGGCGGCCTGGTACAAGGGGCGGAGCCCAGCAGCAGCTCTGGGAGATGAACTCCAGAGGCTCCAGAGAAGTTTACTTCCCCCTGGGCTCCCCAGAGGGTCCCAGCGCTTAAAAGCAAGAGCTCAGGGTCCAGTCCCTTGACCTCCTAAGCAGTACAGTTTGAACCTGAGCTCTGCCAAGGCTGCCACCCCTTCCCCCTGCAGAAAAGCCCATAGGGTGTCATGAGGGCGTCAGCCACAGACCCTGGGACTTTACTGAGCCCCAGATCCCAGGTGTAGACAGGGCCTGCCCCCCACAGAGGTCAGCGTCTCCGGGGCCACCATCCACCAATCACCACGTTGCTTACTCAGAGTTTATCAGGCAGTTGCTGCCACTGCTTGCTGGCAGGCTTTCCTATTTACACCTAGCTTTCTCAAGGTCTCCCCAAGTGCAGAGGTAATAAAAGAGCCATTCCTTCGCAACGCAGACAGGGAGACTAACCCAAGCAAGACCTAGCACGGGGCTGTGTTTAACAAAAGGAGAGGGGCTTTGGGGCTCCCTCTGGCTGGACTTGGGAATTCTGGTTAATAGCACTCGCCTGGGAAGTGACCTGCCCAGCTGCCTCCATCCCATCCAGGGAGGCTGGGGGCAGAGCCTCCACCCAGAATTCAGTCGGACTTGTTTGAGGCACTCCTGGCCCAGGGCACCATGGGCAGCATGACGGGGTGTTTGCTGGAAGGACCACTCTGTCTACCCGCTCGTCCCCCAGACCTCAGCAGGCCCCTTCAGTGAGCCAGGAAGGATGCTCACGTCAGAGAGGCGGGAGTGACTGAGTGGTCCCCGCCTCAGGGGCGGAGGGGGAGACAGGACACACAAGCAGGAACCTACACCGCAGACAGCAGCCAGGCCAGGACACCCAAGAGGAGAGAAGGAGCAGCTCCCTGCAGGCAGAGAGCAGAGACAGCTGCACGGGAGGGAGGCGGCTTCAAACCAGGTCTGAGTGAGTGAGTGAGTGTGTGTATGTTCTCAGTCATGTCCAACTCTTTGCAATCCCATGGACTGTAGCCCACCAGGCTCCTCTGTCCAAGGGATTCTCCAGGCAAGAATACTAGAGTGGGTAGCCATGCCCTCCTCTAGGGGATCTCCCCGACACAGGGATTGAACTGGTGTCTCTTGTGTCTCCTGCGTTGGCAGGCAGATTCTTTACTACGTCTAGAGGGAGGGAAAGAGGGCTGGGGCCCTAGAAACCTGGGACGAGCCTCCCTCTGCTGCTGCTTCATACCCTTGTGGTTCTACAGGAGATCCTCGAACCATCTGAGCCTCAGTTCCACATCTGTAAGATGGGAGTGGCCACCCCATCTCAGGGAGGCTATGATGAGGATTCAGGAAGTAAAGGGTTGGAAAGATGGGCCCCACAGGCCCATTTCTCTCAGCTCACATTCCTACTGGACCCCAAAACTCTTCTTGTTGATCAAAACATACAGCCTCCGCTGACATCAGCAGGGAATTCTCAGGCGACTGAAGAGCAGGCCACGGCTGTGGGGTGGAAACCCCTGGAGACCACGGAGGCCATGTGACAGAACAAGCCAAGTCCCAAACCAGGATCAGGTCAGCGGGAGGGCCTCCCCAGCCCGCAGCAGCTGTGAGGAGCAGCAGAGAGAAGCAGGCAGCCGCACTCCCGCCCCCGCCCCATACGGCTCACGATAATCTCAATCAGGGACCAGCAAACACAGGTCCCCGGGTGCTGGGTGGGGGGAATCCTCGGCCTCGGGTGGACCAGCGCCCACTTCTCCAGGCAGCCGAGTCAGAGCAAGACCCGGGAGAGCGAGGTGGGGCCAGGACGCCAGTGAGCTCAATGAGCTCACCTGCAGCTCAGGAGAGAGGCCTGGGATTGAACTGGCCGGGTCAGCCGTCCTCTCTGCCACTCGGTCAGTGCCCTTCAGAACACTAGAGTATTTTATCAAACGAAGCTACAACAGGCAGCCTGGGGCAAGACGTGGAGCCTAGCAGCAGCTCTGGGAGGTGGGAGGAAAGGCCAGGCCTTTCCCTCTCTGCATGTTGACTGCATCGCTGCCCCAGAACGTCAGACTGGCCCCAACACACGCCAGCCCACAGCGGGGCAGCCATCATCTTTACAACTACATTTAAGCCAAGCCCTCTCAACTACCTCCCCTAAGGTGTCCAGTGAACCCAGAAAGACCCACAAGACCCAGAGGTTCCCCTCAAGCAATGAGGAAATGGGGCAAGGTGTGTCTCCTCTCCCATCATATTCCCTCACAGCAAAGTCATGCCAGGATGGAAATGAAATTCCAACTTCTGGGCTGATGTGGTCGACTAGTAGTGACTGCCTTCCAAGCCCAGGCCCAAAGGAGAGAGGTGCTATGATTGACTAGTAATGTCTGCCACGGGTACAGCAAGGGACAATTGAGGCGCACATCCTATATATACACCTGATCTTAACACATCTCTCGACAACAGCATCCCTTCAGGGAGAAATAAACACAGACGCAACACGGATTATAGAAAAAAGGAAAGCTGGGACAGTTAGTCCAGGAGAATGGCCAAGACCAGGGAGGGGAGGAAGAAGAGTTGCCTAGAATTTCCATAAATCTCTGAACGACTGTCATTCAGTCGCTCAGTAATGTCCAACTCTTTGTGACCCCATGGACTGCAGCACGCCAGGCTTCCCTGTCCATCACCAACTCCCAGAGCTTGCTCAAGCTCCTGTCCATTGAGTCAGTGATGCCCTCCAACCGTCTTATCCTCTGCCCGCCCCTTCTTCTCCTGCCTTCAATCTTTCCCAGCATCAGAGTCTCTTCGCATCAGCTGGCCAAAGTATTGGAGCTTCAGCTTCAGCATCAGTCCTTCCAATGAATATTCAGGACTGATTTCCTGGAAATCAGGAAATTGGTTGGATCTCCTTGCAGTCCAAGGGACTCTCAAGAGTCTTCTCCAACACCACAGTTCAAAAGCATCAATTCTGAACTTTACCAGCCAACAATAAACACAAGGCCACAGGTTTTCTAGTCCACCTTGCCTGCAGAGGTGTTTACAGAGAAGGTTTTCTCCAGGGAGAAATAACGAAGAATAGATCTCTCTGCTCAGCTAGCCACCTCCCTGGCTTCAGCTCCTTCACTCTGGGTCTGGAACAGGCTCCCGGAGGACCCAAGCAGCTTGCACCCAAGGACCAAGAAACCACCATCCTGAGAACTGGGCTCATGGCAAAGTGCAGTGGGCCTCTCAAGGGTAGAGACACAGGCAGCAAAACTGGGAAGCTGGCAGAGGGCAGGGGCTCCCAAGCAGGGTACTGAGGGCGAAGCTTCCCAAGGGGACGAGGAGGCCCAGGCGAGCCCCTCAGAGCAGCTCACATGGTCCAGCAGGGACACCTGGGTACTCCAAAGCCTGGAGTCTCCACACACAGCATGGGGGCGGATTCTGGGGCAGGGGCCCAGCCTTCATCACCACGCCCTCCCTCAGCCCAGCTACCCCCAGCCCGGGTCACTGTGGAGAAGGAGAAGACACCTTCCCCTCTACCGACAATGACAATGATAGTCCTAGAAGGATGGGCAAAGGTGCCCTTCCTGGGGCCTCAGTGCCAGGCCCATGCTAAGCTGCGGGCACACACTGGAACCTAGGTAACTCCCTCACCTCCGTCCAGTAAGTGAGGAAACCCAGGCTGCAAGACCGAGGTGAAGGGCCACCATCACCCAGTTAGCAAGGGGCAGAGCTGGGACAGGCCCACGTCTGGAGACTCCCCGGTAGGGCTCTCTGCTCACCCAGCTCTGCCCCTGAAAGCACCAGCAGGGTGGCCAGCGTGCACCAGGAAAGATCCAGGGTCCCTGAGAGGGCCCGCGGTCACGCATGAGGGCATCATCCAGGCACTTCACCCCCTTTGGGTCCTGTGCTTGTCTCACTGCTCCCTGGCCCTTCGCAAAGCATCAGAGAAGCTGGCCACGGATCCTGGTCCTCAGGGTGGAGAGTGGACACGCCATCCATGCACACGCACGCACATGCATCCGTGCATGCAAACACAGACATGCACACACGCGGACACACGTACACACGTGCTTATGTGTACATGCCTGCACACACACACACCTCCGTCTGGATACTCAGGTCCACAGCCCTTACCCCCCAGGGTGACTTTCCTAACATAAACAGACCTGCTGCTTTGGGTCCGGAGGCTCTGACATGCTAGCCAATCTCCAGCCCAGAGGTTCTCTTCAAACACTAACCCACCATTGCGTCCTCCACCGTGGGTACCTCCATTCTAAACCCTTGTTTATTTTCTGGGAAATTTAATGGATAAACAACCTGCTTTTCCAGCCTGTGCTTCTCATGGTCTACATTTCTTCTTACACATAAAAACAGGAAACTTCAACTTGACAGAGTAAATGAACTTGAACCTGTGCCCGCTCTTACTCCACCACATACATCCCCCAAAAGATGTGATGATTCCAGACTTAAGAAACCACACTCCATGTCCAATTCCAAAGCAAGAATCTTCCCCTATCCTGGTCACTGACTTCAGGTCCGTCTTCCCCATCCCCTTCCATCTCAGTCTTTCTCAGATGTGTCCCAAAGTACCGTCCTCATAGCCGGGGGTTCACCTGAGCCGTGGGCGGGCTGGAGCACCTTGAAGAATAAAGAGAAGCGGAAGCAGAATGGACCCCTCACACACACACACAAAAGACTAAATCTCCAAAAACTCAAGTGGTGCACCCAAGCCAGAGAGATGCAACTCCAGGCTGGTCTGACAGCAGCATCCTACAGGGCTCAAATCTCAGGTTTCTTCAATACGCAAGGCTGCCGTTTCCCCGGCCCGAGCCCAGCTGAGACTCCCCAGGGGACCTCACCTCCCTCCCTCCCTGCCCCCACGAGCTACACGTGGGGCTGGAGGCCAGCCCGCCTGGTGCCCGGGCCCCTGGTGAGAGGGTGAGCAGGTGGGCAGCACAGGAGACCACAGCCCGCGAGGCTAACCCCAGCCTCACTGCATTCTCCATCCTTCCTGCCCACCTTGGTTTTGCTCCCCCAAAGTGGGGTGCAGAGAAGAAGTCTCTGGGTCCACCCCTTCCCTCCAGGGACACCTCTCCACCTTGGTTTAGGACTTAAGACACCGGAAGCTCCCAGGAAAGATATACCAAATCCAAAGGCCGGTTTCTTGTTTGTTTTCTCTTTTTTATTTAAGGCTGCGCTTGGAAGCTTGCATGATCTTACTTCCCCAATCAGGGCTCAAACCCAGGATCCAGCGGTGAAAGAGCAGCGTCCTAACCACTGGACCACCAGGAAATTCCCAAGACCAGTTTCTTAGAGGGAACAAAACCTAGCCTATTTTCTGCACCCACCACCTGAGCAGGAAACACACGAGGGAGAGGGGACCCTGAGATTCTGTGCCGGAGCCAGGCACAGAGCAGGGAGCCCACTGCACCCCACACCCATCTGCTTCCAATTCACATAAGCAGACAAGACAGGGAATCTTTTCAACTGGACATTAATCATTGGCAGCAATTAGATTCCCAAGACCTCGCAGAGGGTGTGCAATGAGTCCAGGAACGCAGGAGGCCCTGGAGCGCTGAACGGCAGGGCCACACCAACCTCGGTGTGCCGACACCCAAGGAAAGAGGGCCCTGGGTCTGCTCCGCTCAGGTGCCGCCTGCAAAGCCCCAACTGTGATCAGAACACACGAGGGAGAGGGGACCCTGAGATTCTGTGCCGGAGCCAGGCACAGAGCAGGGAGCCCACTGCACCCCACACCCATCTGCTTCCAATTCACATAAGCAGACAAGACAGGGAATCTTTTCAACTGGACATTAATCATTGGCAGCAATTAGATTCCCAAGACCTCGCAGAGGGTGTGCAATGAGTCCAGGAACGCAGGAGGCCCTGGAGCGCTGAACGGCAGGGCCACACCAACCTCGGTGTGCCGACACCCAAGGAAAGAGGGCCCTGGGTCTGCTCCGCTCAGGTGCCGCCTGCAAAGCCCCAACTGTGATCAGATGGCAGAGGGCTGCGATGCAGAACGCCCAGGGATCATTCAGCAATAAGGTGTAATTGAAAGGATTAACGTGAATGCGAGGTTTCCCTTCCAAAAATTCGAGGAACGCCAAAGCAACTCTCATTTGGGCTGGTATGACTCATGATTTAATAGAGGAACTTAATTTTCACTTCTGAGGAATCTGGCTCCGGGAAACATTGTCTAAGAAACACTCATTTTGCTCCGCTGACAACAAGTACCGCCACCTCGAGAGTAAAAATAAAGATTTCCCCAGCTGGCGCCCCCTACCGTCTCCCAGAATCCACCGTCAGCCACCAGGTGGACCCACCATGGGCCTGGGCAGAGGCCAGGGTGTCAGAGGAAAGGGTGCGGTCTGAGGTCCACCAGGCAGGTCCTAACTCGATCGGGTGGCGGGGACCAAGCCCTTCCCATCTCAGATGCACTGCTCAGGCTGGCCCGCCCGGAGGCACTGGCTACACCACACAGGGAGGGCCCCTGGCCCAGCGCCCTGTGTGGGCAGGATGGGAGGCTGCCCACCAGCAGGACAGGCACAAGGGCATCTTCCTCCTGATGCCCGAAGGCTCCAGATGCAGCAGCTCCCGGCGCCTCCTGAAGACGGAAGGGCTCAGTGCCTGGAGCCCAAGGCATCGTCCTCCCAGCAGCACCGGCTCCCAGGAGACAGAGCCCCGAACCCTCACCCCCACCCCCACTGCCTGACGCTGGTCCTCACACCCAACAGGGGCCAGTGGGACCAGGGCTCCAAGGTCAGAGTAACCTGCCACCACCCACCAGCTGCCTAGTTAGTGGAGGTGGGATCCCCGCCTCCAGGACGAGAAGCTGGAGAAACGCCCAACCCCTCCCTCCTGGCTCAGTCCCTGTGCCCATACCCACAATGTCCCTGCCCCCCAGGGACCTTCCAGACCAGCCCAACTCCGCTCCAGATTCCAATGAGCGTTGAATTTTAAGGAAAAACTGGACCCATGGTGAGCATCTGGGGTGCAGATTTCTGCAAGCAGCGGTACCTGGCAGGCCCCTGTTATCCTGCCTCTTTACCATCCCAGCTGTATTTTCTTATTTACATGGCCCCAGCAGGTCCCCATGCCCACAGCTTCTAGCTGAGGGATGGTTCCTGAAGGGGAGGAGAGATCAAGGGAGCTGGTTGAGACCACAGCACCCAAGTACCACCATCACACCACAGAAGGGCCCAAGTACCACCATCACATCACGGAAGGGCCCTGCAGGTGAGAATTTCCCATCAAGCATGACTAGACACAGGATGCTCCAAGATATCACAGATCCTCAGATGCTGACCACCGCATCCTGGCAGCTCTGTCACCCGGCCAGTTGCAGCCAGGGTCCCTTCTCTATGCTGCGCACCACTCACCGAGGTTTCCACAGGACCCAAAAGAAACCCCTGCCCCGACCTTGCAATGGAGAACAGATACCCAGATCCCCTCCCCAACTCTTCCCCACCTCTTCTCGGGCCAGGGGAGAGGCACTCATTTATAAGTTGCCGATAATGTCACCCACCATTCATCCAAATGTGTCACTTACATCCCATTAGACTGTAATTATTTTTTAATTAAAACTAAGAAAACTGGCATGCCTGTGCCGACTTTATGCATCTGTTATGGGTTAAAATAGCTTTTAAAAAATGTTTCGGAGACCGCAGTCTATTGTGGCCACGGCCTCTGCCAAGGAAAACGCAAGCTTGCTTATTTTCTCCGTGGGGCGCAAGAGCGCCTGTGTGCGCCGGAACAGAATCGGCTGGCCGTGAAAAGAATTCTAAATAAAACACAAACATGGAATTTGGCAACGCCACAGAAGCAAGCTTAAGACTAATTCCAGCATGCGGACGGCTCTCACATAGTAAGTCTGGCTCCAGCATAAATGAAACCAGGCACTGTAAAATACCAAGCAAGTTGGAGTCTCAACTTAAAGAGACAGAACGCTGGTTCCAGGTATAAAAGCTTATTAAGCTGGGCTCGCGCTGGCTCCATAAATCCATAGGTTATTAGCTGTTTGCTTTCAGCCAATGCCTCCTTTCAGAGATGCATATGAGGAGAGAGAGAAAGAGAGAGAACAAGAAATGAAAACCATCGCTTTGCACTTGACTTTTAGTGCAGCGGTTCTGGAAATACTGTGTTCATTATCTCGATTAGAGGAGAGAGATTATCAGACCTCAAATTCACACAGACTGAAACGGGAGGGGGAGATGCGGGAGGGACGAGCGATGCAAGGGGAGGATGCCCATTGCCCTGGGAACCAGAGACAGCAGGAGGCAGGACTCGGCCACCGGGGGACAGCCAAGCGGATGCTGGAGTCCCTCCACTCGGGGAGACGGCGATGGTAAGCCTTGTGATAATAAGTATAGTTACAGCAACAATAAAAATAGTAGAGTAATATCTGCTACTATTCACCCCCTTTCGTATACCATCTGCAGTTGAAGGCAGTATAGAATTGACAAAGCAAGGATGGTTCTCAAGTCTAATCAAGTGGTTAAGGGTTCTGAAGTCAGACTCGCCTTGGTTTCCAAGTCTGTAAAATGAGATAACAGCTTGCCTTCCTCGCAGGGCT
Organism: Aepyceros melampus; assembly: GCA_006408695.1. Taxonomy (NCBI): domain Eukaryota; kingdom Metazoa; phylum Chordata; class Mammalia; order Artiodactyla; family Bovidae; genus Aepyceros; species Aepyceros melampus. Next base: position 62,254 of record SJXQ01013185.1, read on the forward strand.
AGGCTGAGGGATACTGAGGATGGAGCCCACAGTGAGCGTTTAGCAAAGCACCCCTAACAGAGTCGGGACTTTGAACCCAGCTCTCCAAGGGCAAAGTTGGACACCCCCCTCACCCCAGCACACTCTCCTGGACGGGGCACCCTCCAGACTGGCCAAGTTTCCCAGGATTGGGAACTTCAAGCTCCCTCTGAGATTGGGGTAGGGCTGGGGACACAGTCTCCTCCATAAGGCCCAGAGAAGGGCATTTCATCCACAGGGAGAGACTTGCCCTCAGAGGCTTCAGCGGGCCTCAGCGCTGAAACTTGATCACACACACCGCAATCCAGGAAGAACTGCAAAGTTCAGGGAGGAAAAATAATCAGAAGTGTCTCCACCATAAACACCCGGTCCTGGGCAGAACAGGGGCCCAGGAGAGGGCCCTGTTCTATGCTGACAGTGCTTCCATGCCACCACACACACACACACACACACACGCACACACACATGCACAGACGCGTACACACACACACACATATGTACAGCCAAATGCACGTACAGACACACAGACTCACATATGAACACACACGTATCCACTCACCTACCCTCACATATAGGGCTTCCCACATGGTTCAGATGGTAAAGAATCTGCCTTTCAATGCAGGAGACACAGGTTTGATCCCTGGGTCGGGAAGATCCCTGGAGAAGGGAATGGAAACCCTCTCCAGTATTCTTGCCTGGGAAATCCCATGGACAGAGGAGCCTGGTGGGCTACAGTTCAACAGGTCTCAAAGAGTCAGACACGACTTAGCACTAAACAACAACACTCACGTGTACACAAATACACGCATACCCACGAATACACAATGACACACATGCACATACACACAGATACACACCAAGGCACAAACACTCAGGGCCTTCTATTACGGAGTCAGCGCCAGGCCCCAGGACCCTGGCAGAGGCAATGGGAAAAACCAGGGAGAAAATTACATGAGGCAACGTTTGGCTCCAAGTGAAACAGCCACGGAACGTTTTCCCTCTAGCCTTGATTATTCCTGCAGGTCCACTCAGACCGGGATCATCACAGCCCTGACCATCTTGGTCCCAGAGCTGAACCAGCGTCAGTCCTCCCAGTGGACCCGGTGTGGTCACAGTCAGGCCACGCAGGGACTATCGTCCCAGCAAAAACACGCATGGCCACACGGCCAGGCTCCCGACGTTCTCACTCACCCACGAACCGCCTTGCTCCAGAGGCCCCTGCAGCCTGACGTGGTGACATCACACATGTGCGTCTTCCTAAAAAGATGCTGGACATCTTAGAAGATGCACACTAAAAATACTCCTGGCTTCTTAGAGCCGGTTTACAAAAATAATTGTATTTTCTTAAAAAAATAAATAATAAGATTATAGGCGAGTATGTGTCCAGGTATTTTTAGCTTCTATTCAACTCTACTAATTTTTTTTCTCATAACAATCATTGCAGACTAGTTTTTAAAGCCACCCCCTCTCTGTTAATACGTGTGTTCTGAATTGGCGTGAGGCCAGAACTGAGGGGGCAGGGGGCGAGGGGCGCACAGCCTTGCATAAACCATGCAGGTCGGAGTGCTGTCCAGAGAGGACCGTGTCAGAGAATCATCGCCTCCTGGGGAAAGGAACATGTGGTCATTCCACTGAGTTCAGCTCCAAGTTCAACCCACCACACTTTTGGGGGGTGCCTGCCTGTGCCTGAATCTGTGCCAGGCATTGGGAGTTCACAGAGGGCACCAATTGGAGTTCCTGCCCTGGAGGGGCTCACAACCCGGGAAGGGGTTGCATTGCCACCCCTGAAATGAAGCGTCCTTAAATGTTTCTAACCAAATCCTTAGAATCTGTGAATGTGACCTTATTTGGGAAAAAGGTCATTGCAGACAGAATTAAGCTCAGGATGTGAGATGACATCATCCCAGATTATCCGGGTGGGCTCAGTGACAGTTGCCCTTTTCGTTTTAATTATCCCAGAGAGCAGACAGATCCCAAGGAGGAGGCCACGTGACCATAGCGGGAGAGACAGGAAGGATGTGGCCGCAAGCCAAGGGATGCCTGGAGCCCCCGAAAGCTGGAATATTCTCCCCTTTGGAGGGAGCACGGCCCAACTGACACCGTGCTTGTGGACTGGCAGCATTCAGCACGTGAGATAACAAACTCCTGCTGTTGGAAGGCACCCAGACTGGTCATTTGCTACAGCAACCCTGGGGCCACAGAGAGCAATCACAGCTCTGCGTGATAACCCCCACCCTATCCCACCAGGGCTTCCCTGGTGGCTCAGAAAGAAGAGAATCCACTTGCAATGCAGGAGACCCCGGTTCAGTCCCTGGGTCCGGAAGATCCCCTGGAGAAGGGTATGGCTACCCACTCCAGTATTCTTGCCTGGAGAATCCCTATGGACAGAGGAGCCTGGCGGGCTACAGTCCACGGGGTCACAAAGAGTCGGACACGACTGAGAAACTAACAATTTCACTATTGCCCTTTTAACAAGGACCCGAGGCCTCTTGATCAGAGGAGCAGACCCAGGGAGTTGCCCATAGTCCAGCTCAGGATGCCTGTTCTTCAACCCCTCCCATGCCAGCAAGGCTGGTATGACGATGACCCCCTGCAGACAGAAGAGGTTCAGAGAGGGGCCACAGGGACCCTCAGACACCAACCAGCTCTCCCTGGCCCCCAAGGGTCCGCACCCTAAATACACGCTCTTCCTGTTGACCGAACCCAAAGCAACGCCCTGAGGACACAGCAGAAAGGACAGCAAAAACTGTCCATTTGCAAAATCTCCTTCCCCCCAAGGCTCAAGGTAATGAAATGCTTAGTGACAGCTGAAAACCAGCGCCCGGGGAGATGGGGTCACTGGGAGGAAGCCTTTACAAATGACGTTAAAGACCCTCAAAGGGACTGAAGACACTGGCCCAGGACCACAGCCGCAGGCACCAAGTCTGAGTCCGGAGGCCGGTTCCTGCCCGGACTCTCAGGCTTACTAACCACATAACCTGGGCCAGCTGGTGTCCACATCCCTGAGGCTTGGAGTCCTCAGCTACACACCTCAACCAACGGTCAGCTACGGGTGAGGAGGTGGAGATACTGGGCCCCTTGAGCACTGCTGGTGGGAAGGTAAGAGGATGCAGACACCGTGGGAAACAGGTGGGTGTTTCCTCAATGAGCAGAATTACCACGTGACCCAGCAATTCCACGCTGGGTACTCACCACCCGGAAAGCAGGGTCTCCAACCATTATGCACACACCCACATTCCCAGCAGCACCATTCACTGTAGCCAAAGGTGGAAATAAACCAGCGTCCATGGCAGGATGAATGGCTCAACTGTGGTCCATCCGCACAATGAGTATGACTAAGCCTTCAACAGGAAGGTGTAACGTATACGGGAAGAGAATCAGAAGAATGGGTACAGGCATGCGCACAACTGAAACATTTAGCTGGACACCCACAACTCAGAGAACATCGTAAATCAACTACACTCCAGTAAAGCAAAATTTAAAAGGATACACAGAAAGCAAGGCGATCCGAACACAGGCCGTGACGTGGAGGAACCTTGAGGACGCGGTGCTGAGTGACCCGCAAGGTCAGTACTGCATGACTCCACTCACATGAGGCCCCGAGAGCGGCCAAGTTCAGAGAGACAGGAGGGAGTGCAAGGTGGTTGCGGGCTGGGAGGGGGCGGATGGGCAGTGAGCGTTTAACGGGCACAGAGTTTCGATCTGGGGTGACAGAGTGCCTCGATGGATGGCGGTGATGGTAGCAGAAGCAGCTGAGTAGACTTAATGCCACTTGACTAAAAAAGATTAAGATGTTAAATTTCATGCTTTGTGTCGTTTACCACAATAATTAAAAAATATTTTCAACACACACAGCCTCACACTGTTGTGAGAAAGAATCGGTGGAGACGACTGTACGCAGCCCAGAGCACACAGCGGGCCCTCAGGCCAGTTTCCCTGCTGTTAAAGCAAGACAGAATTGTGCATGCCGGTTCACTCAGTAAGTCGCATCCGACTCTTTTTGCAACCCCAAAGACTGAGCCCACCTGGCTATTCTGTCCATGGAGTTTTCCAGGCAAAGAATACTGCAGCGGGTGGCCATTTCCTCCTCCAGGGGATCTTCCCGACCCAGGGATCGAACCTGCGTCTCCTGCGGATTCTTTACCTCTGAGCCACCAGGGAAGCAAGAAAAAGCTCGATGCTGGTTCATAAAACACCAGGAAATTCACGAAGAGGGCGCCTGCCTCAGGAAACACTGGTTACACACACAGCTCCAAGGCTGACTCAGGCGCCAAGGGCCTGGTCTCACCAGCCCTTCCTCACCTCTCGTGAACAAACGGCCATCATTAAAGGTGTCTGGGCTTAGGAAAAGATTCCAACTGCTCCCGACTCTGCAAGGAGTGACTCCATTGTTGCACTGACCTCCTTAGAGAAGAACTTCCAAGCCCTCTGATCCCTCGTGCTGAAATCATAAATCACAGGTCCTCCAATCGGCCCAGGCTCGGGCCAGCCCCGAGCAGCTCCCCTGATTCGTTACCTTGCCCCTCTCCCTCACACCTGCCAGGTGGAAGGCCAGCGGGGTGGGCAGTCCAGAGCCAGAAAGGGAGAAGGGCAGCATGTGGCCCCCACACCCAAGGGGACCTCTGCCCTCTAGCAGCTGTGCTATGTGGGGCAAGTCAAATCACCTCTCTGGTCAAGGTCACCTCACCAGTGACCTACAGAATAGGTTACCTTCCTAAGAGAAAGGCTTAAGTGTGTGGGAAGCCCCCAGCAGAGAGCCTGAGGCTGGGGAGTGGGGTGGGGGAGGATACACAGAAATGATGACCTGGCCGTGACCTGATGGCCCCTTGCTGCCTGTAAGCACCCTGATGGGAGAGGAACTCATCGTGGTCGCATCCCCCACCCCGACCACACACATGGTCACACGTCATCCCCCACCCCGGCCTCTCGGATTATTATTAAATAACGCCCCCAAGGAGGGGGTGGGCGCCTAGGGCAGGCTACAGATTCCATCCCCCCCAATCCCTGCTGGGTGGCAGAGCACCACAGAGGGACCCCTGCCCGCCAAGGGTTTCTTCCCACTGCTTTTTGGATTAAATTGGCCAGCCCTGATTATGTTTGGATAAACTTTATTTCATGGTTTAGACGATTTTGGTTTGATTGTGAAATATGTACAGCACGCAGTCCCTCCTCTGCCCCACCCGGCCCTTGGGTTTGAAAACTCAAGGACATCTTGTTCCCCCCACCAAAAAAAAAAAAAGCAGCCACGAACACCTCCAGCTATAAGGACTACGAAAGCGGGTTTCTTCTGGAGGAGAAATTGCTTCCAGGAAACCACGTGCAAACCTGAGGCACTCATAGCACCCCTGTGTGCTTCCATCCGCTTGCTCTCACAGACAGGAGCACGCCTCTGCGGGGTCTCAGCGCCCACCAGCTCCAGAGGGCCGGGCCAACTCAAGCACTGGGAAGACTCAGATGGGGCTCCAAGTCCACCCGGCACGAGAAGGAACTCAAGGGCAATCTGATGACACAATCCTCCCCCACGCTCCAGGCCTCTTCTTCAGGGTCAAAACTTCCCTGTCCTTTCATAAGTCACTAACAAGTCGGACCCCTTGGGGGCCAGCTGGGGCTACAGAGGGGCTCACGGGGTCATTGGAATGCCCACGCACACATCTGCCACCCGGCCACACCCGGGAAGGAGTCTGTTCCCCCCCACCACAAGTCACCTCCACGAGGAGAACCCCAGTGGTCCTTCGAGACCCTCCCAGCTCCCACAAGCCCAGTTGGTAATTTCCTGTAAGCAGAGAAAGGCCTTACGGAACGTGTACCTCCCAGTGTCCGCCCACCCCCACCACCACTGCGGGCTCCTCTAGGGCAGAGACCCCAAGGTGCTCATTCCTGGACCTGCGTGTCCGGCCCAGATCAGGCAGCAGAGGACCCGCGGAGGAAGGAGGACCCAGGGACTCTCCCAGGACCGCATCCGAACTCGACCTGACTTCCCACGGGTGACCTGCCTTTCTGTCGCCTGCCTCTGAGCCACCAAGCGGCCCAACAATGTGAAGCCGGGTTGGGGGGAGCACGGTGGACAACCCAGAAAACGACTCCAGGGCGGGCCAGATCCATGTTCCAATCTCAGTTTGGCTCTTTGTGTGCTGTGTGAGCCCTGGTGAGTTCCATAGCCTCTCTGAGCCCCAGTATCCTCATGAGCAAAAGGATGGGGCTGGGCTTCCCTGTGGCCCAGCGGTTAAGACGCTGCACTTCCACTACAGAGGGCTGCAAGTTCAATCCCTGGCCGGGGAACTAAGATCCCACATGTCACATTAAAGAAAAAAAAAAATCTTCAAAACAGAAAGGAAGCAGCTGCCTTTCCTTCCAGGTGTTACGAGGATGGGCGCCTGAGTGAGGTATGCACGGTGCCCAGAACAGTGCTGGGTCCTGTCAGGCCCCTGAGACACAGTGGCAAGTCTTAGGGGCAGTGATGGCACTGGGCCTTCCTCCTCTTTCATTCCTGCTAAGAAAACCTCCCAGGACAGACGTTCAAAGAGATGGCAACCAAGTCACCGGGGTATGGAGCACCCAATGCCAGGCGTCTCCTTCCTGCTCCCCAAACTTCCCTTTATCTGTGCTTCCCCACGTGCTGGCAATCAGCTGTGGCCACCCCAGGATGGAGGCCAATCAGGGGACCCTTCAAGGCAGGGATGAAGAGTGGGTGCTTCTAGGGTCCCCATTTCTCAGATGGGTAAACTGAGGCCTGGAGAAAGACAGCGGCTAGCCCAGGGTCACATATTAACAACAGCACACCTTGAGACAAGGAGCGAGCACGGGCCCATCTCTGGAGCCTCCCACAATGCCTGTGGCGCTTCCACCGATATGTGTCCACAACAGCATTTAATTTTTTAATTATGCCACAACGGCATAAATCCATGCCACAGAAGAGATGAGCCACAGAAGGGATGGGGCAGCCAGCAATCAAAGGACAACAACAGAAAGTCTCAAAGCTGGGATGCATGGACGCAGGTCCCCACCGCAGGTGGCAAAACTGGGGGTCCAAGAGGCTAGGTTCAGGGCTCCTCAAAACAAAAATTCTAGCAGTTGCCAAATCTAACTGCACATATCGTGTGGCTTCAGCCAGATGATGAATTTCCCTCTCCAGTTTCCAGGATGAACTCAAGAGGGGCAGTGACGTCTAGTGGGCAGAGGCTGGGGGAAGGACAGAGCTGTGCCGCCACAGCACGCCTTGTGGCCTCTTCCCCAGTCTATACCTCAGTGTCCCCGCTCCGGACGATGAACGGGTTGGGTAAGATGATTTCTCAGGACCCCTGGGCCCAGATCATTAAAAAATTAACTCAAGTCTTTGGGTCACTAGAGGCAGACCCATTTCTGGGCCAGTCCATCCATGCAGAGGGCGCCCAGCCTCCTCTGCCCCGTTCAGATCTCCTTTCAAGCTGCAAAACGTGGCCGCCCTGCTCTGAGATCTGTGATGTCGGTGGCCAGTGCTGGTCCTTCTCACCCACTAACAGCTTTAAAGCGCTGCACCCAGCGCTGCATTAAAAATTAATTACACATGCTATTTTATTGCCAGTGCGTAATGTAATGAGCACCAGCTGTGCTGAGCAGCCAAACTCCTTTCTAAGACAGCTATAAAAAAAAAAAAAGGAAAGAAAGAAAGAAAGAAACTGCACTTCCAAATGCCTCTCCTGTCAGAGCAGAAAAACAGCAACATCTTGTGCGGATTTTGAACAGAATTCTTTGATTTAGCTCTGCCTTCAGAACGTCTGAAGGGCCGGCTCGGAGAGGCAAGTGGAATCTGGCAAGGCAGTGCAGCGGCCTCACTCGGGGATGTTGCCGGGCCCCCCCTTTTATCTAAGGACAGTCACACGGGTAGGTGCCCCAGCCCCCCACTAGGCAGCACAGGCCCCTCCTGGCCCCCAAACCCCCGCTGATGCCTGGTGGTGTCGGACGAGATCTGGGTCTGCAGCTCTGGGGGACAGGGGACTTCCCTGGAGTCCACTCAAGCCCTGCCACCCCTGGCCACCTCAGCCAGGCTAGAGGGGCGGCTTCCTCGACTGGGAGCCATGCAGCTCCCAGGAGGCCAGCAGACAGACACTGGAGCAGACACCAGTCACCACCGACGGTGGGATAGCCGGCGCCCTCCAGCAATGTAGACATCAGCACAGGGCATACAGATGACTCTTTACATTTTTAATAACTCCCCTGAGAGCCCTTCCTCCAATAGTTAGCTAACCCCTCCACGGCCCCTGGGACCTGGTGAGCCCAGAAAGACCCCACAAGGCACGTAACTCTGCAAGAATCAGGAGAAAGGCAAGGGCGTGTCTGGAACCTTCCCGGACAGAGGGCTTCTGTCCACACACGTGCGCCCACACTCCACTTCTCTTCCTCACCTCATACTCACCCCTCCCTCCAAGGTCTCCACGGAGGCCCCCATGCCCCAGCAGGGCACCTCTGCACCCACCCCCGCCCCAGGATGGAGGCGGTGCCCCAGCAGGGGCCTGGCGAGCACTGCCATCTTGTTCCACGTCGCCCTGTGGCTGCCCACTGATCCTCCGGTGTTAATCAAACCCAGTCCGAAATGAAACTACGGCTTGCTTCTCGTTCTAGTATGAAATGTGCAAAGCACAGACCATATCATTAACATAAAACTTCCAGAAATAAGGCCACTTTCCAGACAGACTGTATTAATTGCATCAAGCTTCCACAGCTAGGGTGGTCTCCTTCACGGCGTCCCATTGGAAGGCTCCAGTTATAAAAACCAACACAAAATGAACACTGGGATATAATTGAAGGAGGAGAAAAACGATAGATTCTACTGTGAAACCCTACTATTTACTTACGGTATTCTTTTATCTTTATTGTCCTTTTAACCCATGCCAAGAAACCCCAGACTGGTTAAATAACACAGCAAGCACAATTTCAGTAGAAAAGTAAATTGAATTTAACTTTACAAGATTGCCCTGTGATTTCAGCATATACTAATGACTGCAACTGACTCCTTCTATTAAATCCAAACACTTCACTTCCCCGAGCCGGGATCCTGTGTGTTCTTGCTGGAGACCTTGAACTTCACCAAGCGCATGTATTAATCACTGTGGCTGATGACCATTTGCAGCTTTTAAATATGCAATGAAGTTTCTCGATTCCTTCACCACCTCCCAAAGCTGGTACACCGCCTGAGCCAGCCAAGAGGCTAAATGCCTTTAAGAATGGAAACTAGGGATCTAGCTTCAAGTTAGATTCCAAATGGAGCCAGGCAGATAATGATATAATGATGTGAGATTCATCCTGCTTGTGCATGAATCAGAATGTCTGGAGGGCTCGCTCAGCAAGAGGCATTGTTCTCAGCACCTGGCGAGCATGACCTCATCCAAACTTCAGAACACGCTTTCAATGACCCCATTTTACAGGTGAGGAAACGGAGGCAGACGGGTAGAAATGACTTGTCCAAGGTCACACAGCCATACAGGACAAAGCTGTCTTCACTCCGCAGTCTGATAGTCTTTCTAATGACTGCCTCCCCATCATGGAGGCCTCAGATCAGGGAAAGGTTTGGGAGTCCAAAACCCAATGGTTCTCTGAAAACCCTACCCCCACCTCGGGAACCCTAGCCAAATCTCACACAGGCAACCCCTGCATCTCAGTAATCGAAACTGATCAGTACTTTCTGCTCTGAGGATCAGTATGAGAGAGGAGCCTGGTTTTTAAATGCTACATATGTACCACATGCGGAGAAGGCAATGGCACCCCACTCCAGTACTCTCGCCTGGAAAATCCCATGGATGGAGGAGCCTGGTGGGCTGCGGTCCATGGGGTCGCTAAGAGTCGGATACAACTGAGCGTTTTCACTTTCACTTTTCACTTCACGCACTGGAGAAGGAAATGGCAACCCACTCCAGTGTTCTTGCCTGGAGAATCCCAGGGACGGGGGAGACGGGTGGGCTGCCGCCTATGGGGTCGCACAGAGTCAGACGCGACTGAAGCGACTCAGCAGCAGCAGCAGCAGGTACCACACGGGCTTCCCCGGTGGCTCAATGCTGAAGAATCTGCCAGCCAGCGCAGGAGACGCAGGGTCCATCCCCAGTCTGGGAAAGTGCCCTGAAGAAGGAAATGGAAACCCAGTGCATGATTCTCGTCTGGAAAACCCCATGGACAGAGTCACCTGGAGGGCTACAGTCCATGGGATCACAAGAGTCGGACACATATATACAAACATAGATATACGTATACATATGCATGCTAAGTCACTTAAGTAGTGTCCGACTCTGCCAGGCTCCCTTGTCCAAGGGATTCTCCAGGCAAGAATACTGGAGTTGGTTGCCATGCCCTCTTCCAGGGGATCTCTCCAACCCAGGGTTCGAACCCATATCTCTTACATCTCATACATTGGCAGGCGAGTTCTTTACCACAAGTGCCACCTGGCAAGGCCAGAGGGGGAAACTGACGTCCAGAGAAGGGAAATGACTTATTCAAAGTCACCAACCAGGTGGAGTCAGGGCCCAGACCAGAGCCCCAGACCTTTGACTCCCCAGGCACCTTGGAGCAGTTCGTATGTGGAATTTGCCAGGGAAGACATTTCAGTTTCCAGGAACACCCCCAAGTCAACAGTCATAAAGCAAAGGGGACCCCTAGTCCCTTCTCCTTCCTGTGACGATCAGAAGACCTGGCATTGAGGTCCTGGGAGCCAGGGCTGTTTAGGGTGCTCCCAGAGGAAAAGGCACACACACACACACACACACACACACGTGTGGTTTTCTCCCCCATAAAATCTCATCCTCCTACAAATAACCTCGAATGCATTCACAGGCATGCGACTAACCTGGGTGAACACGGTTATACCGGGGTTTCCCACATTAATTTGAAGAGAGAGTTTCAGTGCATCCTATCCAAAAAGGGTCAAGACAAAGTTAAGGACAGCAGCCCCTTTCCGTCTCTGTAGAGGACCACTTCTTCCTAACGGGTTACTGGGAATTTAATGACTCCATTCAAACTACTAATTAAACAGGCACTAAAAACACTTTAGCAAACAGCCCAGTGCCAGGGACAGAAGCCACAAAGGGACAAACACCACTGGAATAGGATATTTTTCAGGTACTGACACTGATCTGAAAATATGATGGCACAACCTGCCACAGGCTAATTACTGCAGACCCAAAGAGGAAAGATTGGGGCTAGGGATCGGGGCAGAGCGTCCGAAGCTGAGAGCCGGCCCCTGAGCAGGTCAGGAGGAGAGGCCCGGGGACCCAAGGGACAGACACAGCCCCATCTCACCCCCGCTCCCCGGCACTGCCAACAACCCCAGGGGCTACTCACAAGTTCTGAGCCCTGATGGCATCAAGTTCTAAAGTTCAGGAAGGCCTCTGAGCCAGGTGAGCCAAGGCCAAAGGGGAAGCGGGTGCAGGATGGGTGGCCAGGGATCAAAGCCCACTTTTGCCCTCCCAGCCCCTCCCTCTGGTCGCCATTCCCACTCCACCACTTGGCCCATCACACTGCAAGTTACAGGAGGGCCGGGACCCGCTGACTGCACCTCAGTTTGCACAAGAATGAGTGAACACATGAATGGGAGCCTCAATACCTCACATCTCCAAGGCTCATCCACAAAGTGGGAACAGGAAAGCTACCTCCTAAGGTGACTGTGAGGATTAAATTCAAGAAGGCACACCACATGTCTAGCAGAAGGCAGCACACAGTAGGCCCTCAGTTCACGTTTCCTACAAGGAAAGCAGGCTGCACTGTGGCTGAGCCGGACAGAGTAAGAACGTTCCCAAGGACGCTGGCGCGCACGGCCCAGCGGGAAGAGGGGTGGCGTTGCTGGGAGATGGCCTGATGGCAAATCCCAGTTTGCAGCCCGGGCCCAGCCACTGGCCCCTCCTGAGCCTTGGCTTTCCCATCTGTAAAATGGGATTATTAACTTGCGCTCAGCCATAGCTTCTAAGCAGAGCCAGAGATTAAGCACAGCGGAAGGCTGAGCCAAGCCCCAGGCAACTCCACTGCCAGGGAGAGCCTGTTCCTGCACCAACTTGACCGAGTCCAGTCAGGAACACTCAGGCTGACCGTCAACAGTACGACTCCCCTCCCCCAACAGCTGCAGCACGAATTACGGGAGGTCAAGAGAGCCACTCGGCCACCCGGACGGAGCAGGTGCCCTGTACTTAGCAAGCAGGGGTCACAGCACAGTCCCACGGAGCTGGGACAGAATGCCCCATCGCCCTGGGCACCCGGGCAGCTCAGGACAGGGAGCCGCCCTCTTTGCAAACTGTGCAGATGCCTTCCTGGGTGATTCAGTCTCTGCTCTGTGCATTCAGAACCCAAGCCCGGTACCTATGACATCAGCCATCTGTCACAGGAAGGGGCGCTGAAGCCTGCAGGCCACCATCCCACCAGCAGGAAGGCCTGGGGCTGGGCTGCGTCTGTAACAGGGGCCACCCCTTGGGACAGCTTCAGCTAAAAGTACAACCTGCCCCCCCCAAAAACACAAGTCTCCCTTTCACTGCTTGAGTCAAGAGAAAGCCAGCAACACGCCTGGTGCCAAAGCAGGGACACAGGGAACCTGCCCTGGTGGGGCACTCACCCTGTCCTTTTCTGGTCCCTGCGGGGCACCCGCCACCACCCATGTCTGTCTCAGCATCAAGGCTCCTGCAGCCTCAGTGTCTTTTACATCAGGCTCTGCCGAGATATTAAGCAGGAGAGGCTGGGATGAGGGGTCCCCGCCTACACATCCCAGGGACACCAGGCTGGAGCAGGAGTTTGGGTTTTGTTTGTGGAGGGAGAAGGGAGGTAACACAGCACAGGTCGGGTGGCTGCATTGCCCTGTCTGCCCATCTGTGTAATAGGTGGCCACGCCAACCCAGGAGCTGGGCCCTCAGCCCCGCCACCTGCCCTGCGCACCCCGCCCCCCCTCACCCCGCACACCCCAAAATGTTTCACTCCCTCCCAGAGCCAAAGC
>SJXQ01013185.1:76728-93177 GCA_006408695.1 Aepyceros melampus
AGACTCCCATCCCCAGGAGGTCTAACGCCTGGGGCTGGGGCACCCAGGGGCGGTCAGGACCCCTGATCCCGGGAAGGTCTCCCCAGGCGGGGGCTTCTGGGGTGTCCCGGAGCAGACTCCACTGGGGGATCTATTTTCCCCCACATCTGGGCCACCCCCTCCGGAACAGCCAGGAAGTCCCAGGCCGCCACTGTGCGCTCTGTCAGGATGGGCTGTCTGTGCAAGCCTGGGACACCCCCAGGTGGTCCCCTCCCAGCGCCTGGACACTGCCCAGCCTCCCGCCTGGAGGAGGGCCAGCCGGTGCCCCTTCCAGCCCAGAGCAACTGACACCAACACACAGCACCCAAGCCCCAAGGTCTTTTCAAAGACTGAACCCGTCCCCTCCTCGCCCCAGAGAGCCCTGGCACCACTCAGCACCCCCTCTTCACACCTCCCCGTTTCTGACAGCGGCGACACCCGGCCAGGGGCCTGCCAGTCTCCGCCCAGCCCCACAACTTGCCCGGGCTCCCCGGCAAGGTCTGCGTTTGATTTGGCCGTTTATCTTAAATGGCTAAGAGACCACCAGGGCAAAACATTTGTGTGAAGCCCTTGCCAAAACCACAAGTGAAGAAGCCCAAATTCCCTGGGTAAATAATTGAGCGGGGAAGCATCAGAGAGACAAAAGGAAAACATCAACAAGATGACGGGCAGCTGGGCTCCGGGGCCGGCTCTGCCAGGGACTCACCCCCCCCACCCCCAGGCCGCTCTGTGTCCCACACAGGTCTAGGGGGGTGGGGATGTGCCCACTCTACAGCCATCATGAGGGAGCCACAGAGCCCTGCAAACCCTCTGCGAGCCAGCAGCCTGCCAGTCTTCATCATGAGCGAGCTTCCCAGCATGCCCTGGGGGCAGGGCTCAGCAGACCCATTGCACAGACCAGGAAACTGATGACATGACCACAGAAAACTGCAGACGCGGCAGCCAGACCCACCAAAACCCTGCTGGCTGTCTGGCTCCAGAACCAGGGCTCTTTCTCAGTACCTCCTGGGTCTCCAAGACAGGTATTATCTTGGACCAGGGGTATAGAGCATGTAAAGACCGCCTGCACGTGTCCTGCCAAGAGGCCAAAGCTTAACACTCGCACCAACACCCGGTCCTTCTGGGCCAATGAGGACCGTGTGCTAGGCTAGGCTCTGGGCCAAGCCATTTCTGAGCCCACGACAGCCCTGGAAGGTGTGGCCAAGACCTCGTGTGCTGTTCCAGCCACAAATGCTAAGCGGAAGGCCGTGCCCCAGATTTGATGCAGGAACCTCAAAAAGGTCACCTGATCTGAAACCAGTGTCCCCGGCCTCCTCCCAGAAGGCCCTGCCCGACCCTTGCCCAAAACTCCCCGGTGCTGGAGACAGCACGTTCATCCTTGTCCACACTTGCCTTCACACCACGGAAGGCACAGTGGCTTTGTGCCCAGCACCTGTCACAAGGAGCTGGACTCACCCGCTCCACAGGGAAGACCACCTCCAATCTAGGGGGCAAGGGTGAGGGGGACTGAGGCTTGGGGAGGTCTGGACTTGAACCTGAAGTGTCTCCAAAGTGTGAAAGTGCCCTGCCTCCTCTGAGGGGTGAGGAGGGGTGCTGCAGCAGGGATGGGGGGACCAGGGTGCCCCAGGATCCTGAGAGGTAGGGCCATGAGGGTTGGGAGGAAGCCAGAGAGTCCTTGGGCTGAGTCGGGCTTCCTGAGCTTGCAAAGAACAACTTCCGGCCCCCAGGTTCTGGGTGAGGCCATGGCACACAAGCCACCACTGTTTCCCACGGCTGAGAAAACCAGCTGGAGCATCCAGGTAACAAGCGTCCAGTCCCAGGCTCAAAGGGAGCAGAGCCTGTGTGTCCACAGTTGGGACAAAGGACCAAAGGGCAGGTCTAGCCACACCCCTTTTCTTCTGGAAAGGTCAGGCTTCAGGAGGCCAGAGTCTACAGGCAAAGTTATCCTCCAACATGGACGGAGGTTGGGGGCCGAGCCGGCCCCCGGAGGGGCTCCTGGGTGACCTCATTAGACTTCTGGCCTCCTCAAAGTCCACCTGCTCCAAGGAGCCTCTCCATGGAGGCAGAGGAGGGTGCAGCAAGGGTGAGGGGGCTTCCAATTCTAAGCGGCCCACAGAGGCCCCTCACGGTGCTCTCACAAGACCCCTCTGCCCTGGGGGAGGTCCCCCTATCCCACCCAGAGCAGCTTAAGCCAGAACCCCGCCCACAGGCGGAACTCCAAAACAGCCTCTTTCTGAAGCTGCAAAAACCAAAGATGATACGAGGAGCCACCTATTGTATGATGACAGGAAGTGTCCAGAAGAACAAATTCAGGGAGACGCCGGAAAAGGAGAGGAGAAGCCGTCATGGGCCCAGAGTGGGGTGGGCCTCTCGAGGTCAGGGCTAAAGAGCGCAGGATTTCTCTGGGGGTGATGGAGACACTCTGGCATCACAGACTGCTGATAGCTGCACAGCCCTGTGAACAAACTCCAAACCACTGACTGCACACCCGAAACTGGTGCATCTTACATTATGTGAACCTTATCTCAATTTTGTTTTTGTTTAAGCTCGACATGAAGGCTGGCCACTGCATCTGTCCCAGACCACCTCCCAACCATGGGCGTGGCTACCTCCCAAAGTGCAGCCAGGGAATCCAGAATGCCCTGAGCAGAACACTCGAGACCCTGTGACCAGACTATGCACCTACAGGCGGGCAGAGGGAGCGCTGAGCGCAGAGGCCCCACTGCCTCAGAGTCCGGCTTCTGCCCTGCCATCTCCCGGCCGCGTGACCCGGGCTGAGTCACCGTCTCAGAGCCTCGCCTTTTAAGGAAGGTCAGGACACGCCTGGCCAGAGCCAGGCTGCCAGTAAACACCCAGTAACCGTCACTATCATTCATTTATTTTCCGTTCTGGAATTTGCCCTAACTCCCTATGCCCCCCCACCACCACCACTGCCGCTACAACCTGGCAGCGATGGCCCCCTACAAAGCCCTGCAAGTCACTCCTTTTAAAAAGACGCTTTCTTCTGAGGTCCAGGCCGGCTTCCCTCTGGACCTGTTAGAGACACACGTGCACCAAGGTATGCGGTGGAGGGACGCCCAGACGCCATCTCGGCTTTACGAGGGATCCAAGGTGGCTTAGAAATAAGACCTCTGCTGGCTCCACTCCTTGTCGTGGAAGTTCACTTTCCTTAAAGGAAAGAGAAGCCAAAAATGGCTGCGCATGTCATCTCGTTGAAGCCCAGCAGCTTTCCTATCAGACGGCTATGAGACGCCTCCCGTCCACGAACAAGGAAACTGAGGCTGGATGTCTGAAACCGCAAAGCCCAGAGGGGTGGGACTCTCACTCCACGCATACAAGGAAAAAGAGCGCAGGATTTCTCTGGGGGTGATGGAGACACTCTGGCATCACAGACTGCTGATAGCTGCACAGCCCTGTGAACAAACTCCAAACCACTGACTGCACACCCGAAACTGGTGCATCTTACATTATGTGAACCTTATCTCAATTTTGTTTTTGTTTAAGCTCGACATGAAGGCTGGCCACTGCATCTGTCCCAGACCACCTCCCAACCATGGGCGTGGCTACCTCCCAAAGTGCAGCCAGGGAATCCAGAATGCCCTGAGCAGAACACTCGAGACCCTGTGACCAGACTATGCACCTACAGGCGGGCAGAGGGAGCGCTGAGCGCAGAGGCCCCACTGCCTCAGAGTCCGGCTTCTGCCCTGCCATCTCCCGGCCGCGTGACCCGGGCTGAGTCACCTCTCAGAGCCTCGCCTTTTAAGGAAGGTCAGGACACGCCTGGCCAGAGCCAGGCTGCCAGTAAACACCCAGTAACCGTCACTATCATTCATTTATTTTCCGTTCTGGAATTTGCCCTAACTCCCTATGCCCCCCCACCACCACCACTGCCGCTACAACCTGGCAGCGATGGCCCCCTACAAAGCCCTGCAAGTCACTCCTTTTAAAAAGACGCTTTCTTCTGAGGTCCAGGCCGGCTTCCCTCTGGACCTGTTAGAGACACACGTGCACCAAGGTATGCGGTGGAGGGACGCCCAGACGCCATCTCGGCTTTACGAGGGATCCAAGGTGGCTTAGAAATAAGACCTCTGCTGGCTCCACTCCTTGTCGTGGAAGTTCACTTTCCTTAAAGGAAAGAGAAGCCAAAAATGGCTGCGCATGTCATCTCGTTGAAGCCCAGCAGCTTTCCTATCAGACGGCTATGAGACGCCTCCCGTCCACGAACAAGGAAACTGAGGCTGGATGTCTGAAACCGCAAAGTCCAGAGGGGTGGGACTCTCACTCCACGCATACAAGGAGGGACAAAATGTCCAGAAACAAGACGCCTAAAACGTTCCCGAAGCTTCAAATCCGGGAGATTCTGAACGCCTCCCTCCGGTGGGGGGTCTGTGACCATGTCCCTTCTGGAGGGGGGTCCCTGCAGATGGTCCTCCGCCCTCACTCCGCACACATGCGCAGTACCCAGCAAACGCGCCCACACCGACCGAGGCGGACACAAAAAACTGCCTGGAAAAGCCCCAGCCTGGTTTCGAGGCGAAGGCTCGCCTTTTTCCCATCGCTGCATCCTCGTATCCCCTCCCACATGGGAGGATTACAGATCTCTAGCTAGCAAAGAGGAGAACACACGGGTGCAGGAGATGTATATTTTTCTCCCTACTGCTGCCTTTCAATCGATACATTTTTTAAGCCAAGAACTCCTACCCGTAGTGCAAAAATGAGTCATAGATCAAGGAGGGGAGACAGACAGGCAGCGAGTGTGTGTGAGTGCGGACCACTGGCAAGGCCTGACAGCCCCCGCGCCCCCACCAGAGGGGTGGGACTCTCACTCCACGCATACAAGGAGGGACAAAATGTCCAGAAACAAGACGCCTAAAACGTTCCCGAAGCTTCAAATCCGGGAGATTCTGAACGCCTCCCTCCGGTGGGGGGTCTGTGACCATGTCCCTTCTGGAGGGGGGTCCCTGCAGATGGTCCTCCGCCCTCACTCCGCACACATGCGCAGTACCCAGCAAACGCGCCCACACCGACCGAGGCGGACACAAAAAACTGCCTGGAAAAGCCCCAGCCTGGTTTCGAGGCGAAGGCTCGCCTTTTTCCCATCGCTGCATCCTCGTATCCCCTCCCACATGGGAGGATTACAGATCTCTAGCTAGCAAAGAGGAGAACACACGGGTGCAGGAGATGTATATTTTTCTCCCTACTGCTGCCTTTCAATCGATACATTTTTTAAGCCAAGAACTCCTACCCGTAGTGCAAAAATGAGTCATAGATCAAGGAGGGGAGACAGACAGGCAGCGAGTGTGTGTGAGTGCGGACCACTGGCAAGGCCTGACAGCCCCCGCGCCCCCTCCCCCCACGCCAAGACATTAATTCTCACAAGTCGGAGAAAATTACTATGCATGAATGCAAAAAGCATGATCAGGAGTAATTAACATGGCTTCATATGCAAATTTTATTAATGCAGAAGTACAAAGTCATTATGCAAATGAGACTTACGTCAACTCTCTTGACAAATATTCATCTCTGAGGCTCAAGTTTCTTCCTTTTTATTTATTTATTTAATTTCTCCCCCCCCCCCCCCAACAACACACACTTTTTTTTTTCCTGGTTGTTTGGTTTGGTTGTCTTGTTTTGTTTTTTTTGCCGGTGGGGGCAGGTAGCGCTGGGGCCACTTCAGTGGCAGCAAACCACGAGGACTGTTTGACAAGTTTGCAGAGTTGTTTTTCAACCAGAGAAATTTATTCCTGCATTGTTGATTTTTTTTTTAAGAGGTTGGGGGGCTGCTGCTGGCAGGTACAAGACAGCTCATAGGAGAAGAGGAAAAAAAAAAAAAAGCTCTGGGCAGCAGCAGCCAATCACAACGCCAGAGCCTATAATGAGGGCGATTGATGGCTGTTTGGCTTTTACTGCAGGGTAATGAACGAGACACCAGTCTGAGGAGGGGGAAAATATGAATATTCATGAGACTGTGCTCCTGCCTTTGATGATTAAAGAAATTTTTAATATTCAAATAAGCACTTGCCAAGTGATTAACAAAGAACATGCACGCAGAAATATGGAAATGGGAGCCGGGAAAGATTTGAGAGGCGAACAGACTGCAGGAAAGGCAGCCCCGAATTTCATAAACAAGCTAGGCAGATAACCCAATTCGCACGCGGGCAAATAAAAACATTTCTTTCGGATCGCTTCAATATTTTGCCAGCTACTTTGTCTTAAGGATGATTAAAAAAAAAAAAACAACTATGTATTAAGCAGGACAGAGGGGGTCGAGGGGAGAGAGAAAGAGAGAGGAACCACAGGAAGCCAAATGCTGCAGTCTCACTGAAGAATCCTGGTTCTGGTCCTAGCCCAACCCCCCTCCAACCCTGATGGGGAATCAAGACTCCTTCCGGTTCCGTAGTGAAGGAAATGGCAACCCACGCCAATAGTCTTGCCTGGGAAATCCCACGGACAGAGGAGCCTGGTGGGCTACAGTCCACGAGGTCGCAAGGAGTCGGACCCGACTGAGTGAGCCGCTGGCCCGGTTTGGTAGAGAGGGAAGAAGCGGGGGGGTGAGACCAGCTAAGACTTGAAAACCCAGCGCTGGAGGTTCTGGCCTGCCTGTCTGGGGCACCTCGTGGCGGGGATACAGCCTGGGGTCGCCAGGTCTATCTACAGCACGTGGTCATTTGCTGCTTCGAGGCCAAAGAGGGGACCATGACGCCTAGAGCAAGAGAGGGTGTGATTCTCAGGCCTTCAACCCGGAGAGCTCAGGGCCTCCTCTACTGAGGCCCTGGTCAGATCACCTAAGGCAGGTAGCCATTGAGGAAGATGGGGACCTCTCTGGGAGGCGAGTGGACTCAGACTCCAGCACGGAGTCCGGCGTGGCCCCTATGGGGCCACGGAGGGAAAGGGCTTCATGGATGCCGCAGCCTCCCTGAGCTGTCTGCCAGGGCCACAGGCTCCTATTCTAACAGCTCCACCATGGGTTCAGCGTGAAGCACATAATAAGGGTATTAGCTGGTAAAACGATCCTGCAGTTAAAATACATCTAATTAGCAGCCGATGACATCCATTTTGGCAATTTCCTATTTGAAAGAAGCAGAGTGCTACCTTAAATGAGACAGGCAGCAGGTACTCACCCAACAAGCCCTAGCTTTCCTCTGTGTTCTTTCTCTGTCTTCCTTTTTGGGGAGGAACAAGGAGCGAGGTAGGGAGTGGGGGAGACGGGGGAAGAGATAAGACAGAGTCTAAGCAGTCTTCTTTGTTACTCAGTTTCGGAGCTATATGGGTCCCCGGGAAGGGGTACTCGGAAAATAAATTCCTTCACTCTACAGGTATTATTTCATATCTTTTTCCTAGTTTTTAATAACCAAGTTCTGGGAACCAGCAAAGACTAGAACTCGTTCTGCATTTCATTATAAAATATGTAACAGTAAGTCAAAGCAGAAAGGGAAGTGGACGTGGTAAGTCACCACGAGAACCTGCAAGCCCAAGGTCAGGTCCCCAACCCTGGGTGAGTGGGCGTGAGGCACGGCTGGGTCACTGCACCAGAGCATTTGGGGGACCTGTAAACCCTCTATGGGAGCTGGGACTCCCCAAGTCCTAGCTAAATTCAAATTTAGTCACGCGAGTCTGAGCACCCATCAGGGAGTCCTGGCTGTCGTGGCTTTGGGATTGGGAATATACATGGGTAAGTATCCTTTAGAAAAGAAGCAAGGAAAAGGAGAATAAAGCTTCACGGGGTTTGCACAGCTGCATTTCAAGCCTTCCTTCAGGGTCATTCCAGCTCCCATCCATTTTGGCCTTTACTGGGGCCCCGTGCTGCAAACAGGCGTCTTCTACCTGGCTGGGAGGTGGGAATCCCAATGCAGATGGAAGGGGCTGCTTGGAGTCCCTCATCACAGTCTGGTTCGGGCCGGGCTTAGAAACAACCATGGGTACCTGATGCCAGGCAGCAGAGAGGAAGAAGCCTGCAAGAACATCTCTGGGCTTAAGGCCCCGTCCACTGCCATTCCCCCAAGGACCACCCAGAGACCATTCGGAGCCCACGGTGACCTCGGGGCATCTTCCTGCCCGCACATTCTCAAGAAGACCCGGCCTCTGTGAGGAGGTCAGAAGCACAGCCCTCCTGACACCCCAAGCCAGGCAGCCTCCCGCTGTGCGCACCCCCACCGCCCACCCCGCGTGCTCCTGAGATCCGACACGCTGAATCACCCACTTCAACTATTTTTGCTCCCCAGACCCCAGAAAAGGGAGAGGTGAGGACGGGAACAACCATGCCCCCTAACCCCACCACCCAGCTCGCTGTCTTCCCTCCACCAGGGCTCAAAAAGGGAACACCCCCCACCCAGCAGCTGCGTCTTGCAATTAGAAGCAGGCACATGGTTCCCCCCGCCCCTGCCAGGTCCAAAAGCCACTGTTCCTATGCCTCCAATCCCAGTCTCCGCAAGATGCCAGCAGCTAGAATATACCGGGCAGCACAACCCTTCCCACGCCCTGAGTCAAGGACTGGTGAGCTTAGACCACCAATTCCAGAACCTTCGATGGCCCTTCCAAAGGGCCCAGTGAGGGAGCAGATGAGACTTCAGGCGCTGCTGGGGAGGCAGGCTGAACCACACCCTGAGGACCATCCAGGGTGAGACAGAGGCAGCTGACCAACTACTCGGGGCTGACCAGGCCAGGCCCCAGCAGGCACCAGCAGGAGAGAGCACACAGCTTAGACTCTCCTTTTGCTGTCTTTTGCGGAAATCGTGGAGCTCTCTGAACTGCTGGCATGCCAGTAAAGACAATCACTTGACCTCCAACTGGGAGGTGAGGCCTGTGTACCATGGCTTCCGGCCACACACACATAAACAGGTATGAATCCTCTGGGGTGACCTCAGCAGGAAGGGTCGGCCAAAGGAGGCCCCACAGTCCTGGAATGGGCAGGCCTGGGGACAACAGAAGGTGAAACCACGTGTCTCACTAGCTAGAAAAATGCATGCATGCACATCTATTATAGAGAGATTATACATACACACATACACGCATGCACGCATACATCAGCACACGGACATGTTAAAATGTCTGCATGTATTCCATGCAAACTACAGAGGCCAAGGACAAACCCGAGTTGACAGATTCTACGAGTCTCGCCAGCAAAAACAGCCAACCAATACCTAGCAGAGGAATGTCCCCTTCCTCCTGATCTGGGCCTTCTGATTAGAAGCTGGGCAGTGGCTTCCATCTTTAGCAGTTTCTGCCCTGAAACACAACACATCCAAGAGCCTCCAGTAATTTTCTCTTGGGCGGCATCAGGAGCCACAAACAGTTGACTACACGTATCTTCACAAAGCAAACACGGCCGAAAAGCTCAGTCTACATGTGGAAATCAGAAACTGGTTAGATCATTCGGATTTCAAGCAGGAAGAATCTGGGACTTGGGGTCAGGACGCTGTGACTCTTTCCCTGATGGCCAGGGTCCAATGACCAGCTTGGCCAGGCAGGCCTTAGACACGTCCCCATTCATTTAAGGCGGAGGGGAGGGGTGGGGAGGAATCCACAGGCAAGACAGAAGTCACGTGTCACATGAAGGGAAGTAAGCCAGGAAGTGATTCTTCAGATTTGGTGCCTACAGTGGGTTTTAAACTAAGGGCATGTTTATCTTTTGCATCAGTATCCACTCGGCCTGGCATGTGAGGGAATCCTGGGAATATCAGAAACTGGTTAGATCATTCGGATTTCAAGCAGGAAGAATCTGGGACTTGGGGTCAGGACGCTGTGACTCTTTCCCTGATGGCCAGGGTCCAATGACCAGCTTGGCCAGGCAGGCCTTAGACACGTCCCCATTCATTTAAGGCGGAGGGGAGGGGTGGGGAGGAATCCACAGGCAAGACAGAAGTCACGTGTCACATGAAGGGAAGTAAGCCAGGAAGTGATTCTTCAGATTTGGTGCCTACAGTGGGTTTTAAACTAAGGGCATGTTTATCTTTTGCATCAGTATCCACTCGGCCTGGCATGTGAGGGAATCCTGGGAATAATGAATCCTGACACTCGCTCACAAACTGGTGAGCTCACGGGTGGTCGTGGTTTGCAGACCCCACCAACTCCAACACTGGCTCTGCCACGCACAGAGTGCACGATGGAATCACAAGGACCGAGTCTGAACTGTGAGAGTCCCAGAGAATCTGAGAACAGATGCAAGGCAGCACTACCAATGAGAAGAACTTCAAGTCAGTGCAGCCCCCAGCAAGGAGGGTCCCGCGACCACTCAGTCCGAGAGGAGCAGGCAGGCAAAAGGGACCAGCAGGTGCGGATGGAGCTGTGGATCTGAAGAAGTAGGCATCATGAACCTCCCAGCTGGCTCAATAGTAAAGAATCCACCTGCCAATGCAGGAGACGCAGGTTTGATCCCTGGGTCAGGAAGATCCCTGAAAAAGGGAATGACCAACCCACTCCAGTATTCTTGCCTGGAGAATCCCATGGACAGAGGAGCCTGGCAGGCTACAGTCCATGGGATCGCAAAGAGTTGGACACAACTGAGCAGGCACTTGCACACCCAGGCATCATCAACCTTTTTTTATGATCAGACCATAAAATTCTCTACCTGGGAAGTAAGAGAATATACAACCTCTAGGGCCAGCAGAGTTCCTTCTTTTTTAAGGACTATAAATTTAACTCGATTAGTGGAATGCTTAAAAAACAATAAATAATAAAGGAAGGGAGGAAGAGAAGGAGTAAGGGAACGGAAAAAATAGAAAAATCTAATTGTATTAAAAAAAAACCTGCTATAGCAAAAATGCCTTTTCTGGTTTTAGTTCTATTTATTAGAGTTACATGCAATTGATCTCTACTATTGTAATAAAAACCCTAGCTCTCTCCTGCATTTGTTGTTGACTGAGTCTATTTTTTTTCCTTTCACTTCTTTTTTACCTTTTGCTAATGGACATATAGAATGTGAGGTTCAATGCTTTGCATCACGTAAGAACAAAATCTTTCTATGGCCTCTTTATGTTTCTAAGCCAAGTCTGAAATGTCACTGACTAAAACGTGAACAGGCCTGTAATTACTTTCAACAAAGTAGTTCCCTTTAACTGAGTTTTCTGTATGTAGATGGCATTTCACATACATATTGTGAGCCTTCCTTTCAGCGCAGGTAGCATTTGATGGTGAAAATCACAAATTTCTCTTCTAAGGGAGCCTTCTGACAGCCACCTTCTTACTTCCTTTTCGACAAGAAATCATTTTCCTCTCCCAACACACCAACGGTGACGTACAGTGTGTGCACAACAAAATTTGTAAAAATTAACACTTCGCAGGATTAATTTAATAAAGACTGTTAGCACATTAACACCAGTAACTTGCTCCTTGCGATTCAATCTAGCCTCACTCGCAGTGCCGCTGTAACAGGGGTTTACGTTCAGCTGAGGTTTATACCGCTATTTAATGTAATTAAAGAAACCGGTAATGCGGTCCTCAATGGAAACATCATTTCTGTTGCAGAGTATTCCCATTAGAAACTGGGGGGAAATCAGACCACGCTGACTTTGATTTTGTTGTCATTTTTTTTCTCCCCCTCGGCTGTCTTTGAAGCAGAGCCGATGTCCTGCACTCAGACTGAATTCACTGCAAAGACTCCCTGATAAGACCAGCCTCGCCTTCTGGCAGGAACACCCAACATTTCTGTACCACTGTTTTGATTTTGAAACTGTTTTTTAAAAAAATTGTATTTTTTAAAATCTGTAGTTAATATATTCGGCTATAACTTTCTGCCCAGCAAACAGCCTCACACGGTGAAAATGACTTTTCAGAGACCGACCAAACAGCATTGTGGATAAAAACCCAGAGGAAGGGACGCCTCCCTGGCTGCTCTTCTATATAAACAATGATAGTCTAGCTAGAATCCCAACAAGCTCCCCTCTCCGAACCTGGACCAGACTCGAGCTTACAACCTGAGGGTGATCACAGCCAGCACTGCTCAGGAGGCCTCTGAAACTAAACGGACACAGAACCAACTCGAAAACAGGGGGGAAAAAAAATCATGTATCACATCATCCAAAATGGCAGAGAAAATTAAGTCTTGGGGCTGAAATGAACCTGACTCAGCTCTCCGGGCCGAGACAGCCCCTTCTTACCCACTGGCTGCCTCTGGCCCCTGGGGCGGCCAAGTGCGAACAAAAGTGAGACCCTTTCTAAATCTGCTAGCCGCAGGTCCCCATGCTGTGGGGTGGGAGTGACTGGGTGGGTTTTCCTTTCCCCTCTTCCCTAAGTGCATTTTAATACCTAATTTCTTTGAGAAGGAAAAAAAAAAAAATTAGTGTCACTTAAAAAAACGTCACTCTGTTTTGCAAAATGCAGCAGCTTCCTTGGCAGAGAGAGAGGCGGCTGGCATTATCCCCTCGTTTGACAAAACTACTATTTCTGGGCATGTGCTCAAAAACAGGTAGGAAGCAAATGCTGAGAAATAAGGAAGTAAAAACAGCCAACAGATTTTTCACTCCCAAGAACGCCAAGCGTAAACATGATTTATTTAGCTGTGTTTAGCGTCTGTCCTCCACGCAACTACGAGCCCACTTGGGTTGAAGGAAGGGTGGGAGGAGGGGACGGTGTTGGGGGTAAGGGGAAAGGGAGGGGGACAGTGGGGGACAGAGAGAAGACCGGGGAAGGGCAGCCCGGAACCCAGGATAGATGAGGACTTTCTGAACGGTTTCGTTCAGAGTTTTAGGAGAACAAGAATCTTTTTGCCCCAATATACATGCATGTGTCAAAAGAAGGCAGCAGTAATCGGCTGCTTAATTAACGAGCTGCCACTAACAAAAGATAGAAGACACAGTTCATACAA
This sequence comes from Aepyceros melampus, assembly GCA_006408695.1. NCBI lineage: Eukaryota > Metazoa > Chordata > Mammalia > Artiodactyla > Bovidae > Aepyceros > Aepyceros melampus. Next base: position 89,549 of record SJXQ01013185.1, read on the forward strand.
ACAGTATTTACATGGGTGCAGAGTGATCCTGTACACCACCCGTCCCCAACCCAGCCACCCATTTGCCTTCCTCTTTTGCAAACCAGGTGAGGGGGGTGCAGGGACCAGGGAGGAAGCCCTCCGGGTTGGGGGGGTTCTGGGCTTCCAAGTCCAAGGGGAAATATCAGTGCCTTCGCTGCCCACCCCTGCATGCCCACGTGGAATTGACTGAGATCTGTATTCAATTAAGGAGCACCAGCCAGCTTCTGGCTCCAAGCCTGCACCAACACAGGCTACACGGATCTGCCATGCCCCCGCCACCCGACTCCAGCTCCCACGCCGATGCCAGGGAACCAGGGCTCCGACACGTCCCCCGTGGAGAAGGCAGAGTGCCACACTCGCCCCAATCCCACCCTCAAGTCTGGGGTCTTGGCCCTCCTGGAGGGAACCAACCAGATATACCAAGAAACCATTGGTATTTTCCAACTAGCAAACTTAAAAAAGCCAGAGGTTTGGGGCCTTGCCAGAGGTGATTCCTATTAAAAATCGAATTCAGGTCATTCAGGATTTGCTGGAAAAAAAGATCAAAGCCTCATCGAAAGAAAAACGACAACAAAAATGTAAGAGGAAGCCCCAACAGGACACGTGGGCCTCCCATTTCCCTTGTGAAGGTACCATTTCAGGGGAGCCAGCTGTGTGCTCAGTGGGCATAAATGCCAATTTCTGTTAGCTTTGCAATGCAGTGGCATAGCAAACCGAGAATTTCCTCACCAGTCTGCACCGAGCACTTTCCTCACCTGCACCAAACAAGACTGTGCACTTACAGGCTGCCTGCTGTATGCATTCCTCCCCAGCCCAAATCTACACTCCCTTTACACTCCTCTCCTGGGGCTAGACACCGAATATCAGGAAAGACACCTTTTCTGGGGTGTTCAGCTCAAGGACAACAGCTCTGTACTAGGTTTCTGAGTTACATGGCAGCCCCCAACAACAACCAGGAGCTGAGACAAAGGGGGCAGCTCCTTAAAATGAAAGAGGATGAGGAAAGGGCTCTCCTATTGCTATCAGGTCCCTCAATTGGAAATTCAAGTCCTGCCCCTCACACCCCTCCTCAACCCCCTAATTCCTTCCCCTCGTGGAGAATGACAGGCTACACAAGTAGCTGTTTGGTTCCTTTCCCTTTTGCAAATTAGTCACCCTGCCCCGTGGATTAAACAAAAACAGTCGACACTTTCATGATGTCTTTGCAATCAGCAATTACTGTACTTCACTCCTCCAGAACGGCGTGTTTTCATATCTGCACGGTGGCAGGAGTGTGGACAATGGGATGGCTCCATTTTACAGATGAAGAAATGAAGAGGTGAACTGGTCTGCCCTGGGTTGTTTAAGAACAAACCCATTTCAGCCCTGTAGGTGTTTTTGTCTCTACATCAGGGGTGTTCTAGAGTCGGACACGACTGAAGTGACTTAGCAGTAGCAGCAGGAGTGCCCCTAGACACATCAGCAAAGGGCAAAGACAAGTTTAACCCAGAGTCAGACGCTGCTTTGGAGGCCACGCTCCTAGAAAACCCTCTAAGAAAATCTAGATTGCCCAAAGTAATAACACGAAGATGCTTAATGTACCTCTGGAGGAGGCCTGCCTGGGATCCCTCCGGCTACCAATTCCACGGGTATTTCAACACGATCCAACCCACAAAATCCCTCATTCTCAAGCAAGCTTCCACACATGACAAGGCTAGTCACTTGGGCCCTGCAGACCTGTCCCACGACTTAGAACAACATGCCTCAAAGGCAGCCGACCAGCCACTGGGACACAGAAAGATGTGTGTCCGCCAGAGGACGAGGACGAGAACTCGGGGGGCTACGGGCTCACTCTGAGAATTCTGAATGAGAACCTTCCACCACTCTGCCCCAAACCTTAACGGAAGTCGAGAGGGAGAAATCACTCATAATTTTCCTCACTGTTGAGTCGTCAAAATAAAGAAAATAGAAATAAGGTGGCCTCCTCCTCCCTGTGACAGCCATTAAATCACCAATCGCACATTTACCTGTCTTGCAAGCAAAACCTGAACAGTCACCCCACGCCCCCACCCCACACACACACCTTGTCTCCAAAAATCCCGAAATGGACCTCTCTCTAAAGGAACTGCACAGACCCAGGACGGGGCCCCTGGAACACACACCCATAATTAGTGTTTCTTCTTTCTTTCTGTAAAGGAATCCGGTAACATAAATATTAATCAAACACGAGAATCTGCCTCTTCAGTCTTGGACCATTATGCGTGCGGGATTGTGATCTTTACCCATATTTACAGATATTCAAAGGCAGATTCTATCTTGTTAGAACTGTTATAAATGGACGTCTGAGAAATCAACGAACAAGTTCAGGCACATAAGAAAACCTTCCTGTCCAGGACTGGCAGCAGCTTTGAGTTCCCAAGTGTTGAATTTGTTACCTTTTCCGTAGGCCTTTCAAAAAAAAAAATTTGACAAATGCCTTCAGATTCCTCCAGCAGGAAAAAAAAAGCAAGCTGCTCAAAAGTTCGGGTAAGCTAAATCTGAGATTTTTTTTTTAAGATCAACTCTTACTCAAAATGCCATGAAGGCATTGTTTACAAAAAACGTTAGCTCTGAGAGAAGAGAGAGTGCCATATTAATATTCTGTCATGATTTGGGCCAGCCCAAATCATAAATATATATGTATATACGTATTTTTTCAAATTATCTTGACTCTCGTTACAGCAAATATATTCTGCTTGATTCAGACCTATTTCTGAAATAATGGAAAATAGAGACATGGTTCCAATTCTAGCTAGAAAAGCTGTCATGGTGAAGGTAAACTTTTAATCTTCTATAGGCAAACAGCATACATTTTTATTTCCAGAGCAACAGCTTTGGGAAAATGTTTGAACATTCTCTTAAGAGCTTTGTGGGAAATACATTGGGCGTCCAACCAATGCTTTTCTGGGTCTTTAAGGGCCTGTTGGAGTGCTTTAAACAATTGGAGGCCAATTTTTAGGAAGCAAAAATAAAGAGAGACTCCTAGCAAGGTGACCATTTGCATTCAAATTCTCTTAGGGGGAGTTATTGTAAGAGGTCGGCCTGGAGGAAGGGCTGACATTAATTCCCTGTAATTCCAGGGGGCTTTGTGCCCCATTCTGGTGGAGGGCTGCGTTCCCACACAATTGGGAAAACACTTTTGTTCTTGAGTGTTTTAAATCCCAGCCCCAGGAATTCCCTCTAGAAAAGCAGGCTCCCTCTCCACCCCCGCAAAAAAAAGCTCCGAAGAACACCACTTTTGGACAGGGCTTTTTGGCTCCGAAAGGACACAATTTATGCACAACCGGACTCTGCGGAAGGCGCCTTCCAACCGAGCCTCACCTGAATCTAGGGAACCGCCGGGCTCTGTCGGGCCAAGGCGGGTGGATGAGGGCGGCACGACCCTCCAGAGCTTAGGCAGCAGGAGGAGAGGAGACCTCCCCCCAGCCCCTCGCCAAGATCCGGGACCAAAGCCCGCGAAGGAACGCCACCCCAGCCCAGGAGGCCCGCCCCTTGGGCACGGCGGCTCGGGAAGGGGGGCCGCTCGCAGGACTTTTCATGGGTTCTGAAATGCAATTCCCCACGCCCCGGGAAGGTCACCAGCGCGGGCG
>SJXQ01013185.1:94783-110308 GCA_006408695.1 Aepyceros melampus
AGAGTTGGGCGGATTTAAGAGGTCCATCTTCCCACCGTCCCTGCTAAGAGGCCGACGACCCAGGCCCCACCAGCGACTCCGGCCCCAAAGCGCGGGGGCAGCCTCGCCCGACCCGGGGAGCCAGGCATCGCCAGCACAGGAAGGCTGCTTTCGCGTCTGGGACCGCGGGGCCGCAGGCGGCACGACCCCGACGCCGAGCGCGGACCTTGTTTATGTCCTAGGCCCCGTTTGCGTCTCTTTCCCCCTTCCAGATCTCAAGCAAAGGCCAGGTCAGGAAAATTACATACTTCTTTTTCCCCGGGGAATCAAGTCGCCTCGCCTCCTTCTTCAGGGAAAGTTTTACAAGCCAGTGATGTCAGCGATGCCGGGAGAAGACCACACTGTTTAGGTTTCTTAATTGGCTGGCTTTGAACTCGGGGTGGGAGGGGGAAAGACTCCACTGGCTCCCTTGGAGAACTTGGTTTTGTGGGGTCTAGCAGCCTCAACCTTTTCAGCCAGTCTCTGGGGTGGGAGGGGGCCATCAAATGTTTGTCCTGCTTCTCCTTTAGGGAGAGGAAGGACACTAGATGACTGTGGTCATACTAAACCCAAGACAGGCAATCTGTGACCCCTAGCCCCAGGGGAGGACCCCTAGAACCCTGCTGGTTGGAAGCGGGCCGCTAAACTTTCCAGATGCCATTCTCTGGCCCAAAAAATACAGAGGACCAGGTACCAAAAAAAGCAGGCCGGCTACCTGCTTCCAACACAAAGGATGCGGGTCAGATCCCTGGTCCCTTTATTTTTTGAAATAAAGCCAGTGCTTTCTCTGCTACTTTCCTGGATCCCTTTGGTACCTGGTGTCGGGGGTGACAAGCATGTTTTCTGGACACGGCTGAGTTAGGCAGACGTACTCCCCCACACATCACTGCAGCTCAGGCACTGGGGCTGAAAGGCTGCGGGTCTCTGCACACGCAGGTTCATCGTGGGTGGGCAAGGACCTATTTACACCTTTGAGTCTGGTCTCACCTGCCTACATCTAAGGCTGTGTCCACAGTGGCAACCTGAAGGCAATGGAAGCTGCCCAAGGGTCGGCAGCCCTGATCAAACAGTGCCCTGACTTAGAAAACGAGCTGGCTGTCGCAGGCTGGGGGGTCCACCCGCTTTGAAAGTCACATCTAAGTAACTACCCTCTCCTCTCTACCAGGAAGGGAGAATTCTGACTTCTCCCCTCCAACCAAGACCCTTGCATTGCTACTTTTCCACCCCAAGGAGCCTGGGGGTCCCAGTTTCCAAGCTGTCTGAGCAGCAACCAGCAACCCCTCTCCCAGAGGGGTCTCTCATTCACAAGGACCCACCTCTCCTCCCCAGGCCTCCCCTTCCCACATGACCCAGCCTCCCCACAGACTGCTCCTTCCTGGGGACGGCCCCCTCTCCCTAAGGGCCGGGGGAGCAGGCCTCCAGATCAAAACCAGTAGATGAAGAGGACCCTAAGGAAACCCACTTAAAAACAAAAGCAAGCAAAGCCTTGAGACGTCCCTGGCAGTTAGGACTGTGCTTCCAACGCAGGGGGTGTGGGTTAGACCCCTGGTCCACAACCAGGATCTTGCACGCTGCCACAAACAAACAAGATGAAGTCTTACATTCTCCAAAAAGGCCTCTCCCACCCCCAAGTCCTGATCCACCGTGCCATCTGGAGCGCCTCCCTGGGCTCAGTTCCAGCAAAACTGACACTCCTGCCCCCTTAGGTCACTGGTTGCCTGCTAGCAGTGCCTGGGCCAGGGTGGGTCCATATTTTGTGGGGACTGAGGTTTATACACTTGGGGAAGGAGAGGTCCTCTTAACAACCACACCACCAGCCCCCATCTACAGGATGAGGGACAGTGCCCAGAAGGCGCCAGGCCACTCGAGGGACCCACAGTCTAAACTGGATGCCTGTCACAGGGCAGCACAAAATCCTCCAGAAGAACCGTCACAGCTTAGAGCAGAAAGAGACCCCGTGTGTCCTTTAATGTCATACTTACCATTATCACTTTCAGTCGCCAATATCGTCAAAGAAAACTTACTTCCTAAGCCCACTATGTAACAAATGAGGAAAGTCCTGGAATGAACTTTCTTTATTCAACAAAATTAAACTTTTAGGCTTCTTTTAGAAAAAAAAAAGGGGGGGGGAATTTAGGTGGGAAGTTGGAGTCTGCCCCTCACCCTGCACAGGCTCTTGCACTTGGTCACTCCTTTTCCATTAAGGAAGCTCAGGCCCAGAACAGGGAGGGTCTGCTCAAGGTCACACAGCTCGCAGGGGCTTGCCTCTCCCCAGGCTTCATGCAATAAGCCCACAGGCCTGTTGCTAACCCAGTCCTGACCCTGGGGGTCAGCTCCTAATAAGATGGCTTTTGTGCAGACGGCAGAAGGCACAAGCAATCCACAGACAGGCATAGGAAGGCAGTGGGGTGCACCCCACATTGCACCCCGAGTTCCCTCACGGAGCTGCACCCTTGGGAAACAGGGAGCAGAAAGGGCCCTGCCAGCCACAAAGGCCCACAGGAACCCCGGGTGCCTGGGCTTCCCAGAGATGACCGGGTGAGGACCCCCATGCCACCCTGTGAAGGTCACTTGCTGGCTGGAAGTCAGGAGCCTGGTTTCTAGACACGTCCATGCTGCTGACTCACAGGACATGGGCAGGTTAGGCAGGCATCGTCCCTCGCCCTCAGACTCAGCACAGCACAGGGTGGCTGAGCAAGGCGCCTAACCTCGCTGTGACTCGGTTTCCTCATCTACAAAATGAAAGTAGTATCTGATTTACCGCCCTAGTGGGGCGGAGATGGTGGATGGGAACGCGGGGTGAAACATGACCACGGGCAGCACGGGCTTCACCACAGGAAAGAACACGACTGCTGGAGTCCACACCCGGGTCCCCGCTCACCGGCTGTGTGGCCCTGGGCCAGTGACTTCATGTCTCTGTGCTCCAGCTTCCTCTTCTGCACAGTGAGGCTGCTGGGAGGATTACATCAGTGAGCTCAGTGAGCATGTGTAAAGCCCTTCAAACAGTGACTGGCACGTTGTAAGCTCTAATGAGGACGTGTTAAATTAAAAACCCAAATATGAAAAATTCAGATCTTTTTGTCTCCTCGGTGAAAGAGGAATCCAAGGGCATAGGGTGACAGCCAGGCTGCCTTATTTATGGAGCTGTCTTAGCCCACTCCTGAGAGATGCTGGAGCTGCTGGTTATGCATTAGTCAGCCATGAAAATTAGGGGATGGGGGGGCTGTCAAAAGGCTAATAAAAACTTAAGTCAACTGCTAACTATTTACTGTCAAATAAAAACCCTAATAATAATAATAATTGAGGCTGAATGTTGGTTAGGTTCTCCTCTTGAGAGCCCAGTGCCTTTTTCTCTCTCTCTTCCTTTACTTTCCTTCCCCTTTTCTGCACTCCCGCTGGAAGTATGGATCCACCTATATAAATCAGATCGTAAGGTCCCTAACCTAAAAGGGGGAGGAACTGACCCTTTCACTGACTGATATTTTGCGTCTCCGTCTTAGTTCAATACAACTTCCAGCTACGACATAGTGTTACAGTCATGTTGCGGAGCTTACTGACCCTCTTTGCCATGGTGTAAACAAAGGTTACCTGCTGTCTCCCGCCTCCCTGAGACCGCCCATCCTCGTTTACAGGAGAGGAACCCAAGACTCCAAGAGAGGAAACGGCTTGCCTTGAGCTGCAGGGCTGGGCAGCCTGGTGTGGCCAGCACCCTGCCAACAACCAAGTACGCAAGCTCAGACAGGTCTCTAAGCAGGCGAGGATGGGCAAAGGCAGAGATCCTTCCGGCTCAGGCCAGAACCCCGCTCACTCCACTGGCGACTACTATTTTAACAGTTACAAATGCACAGTGACCTAGTAACAGGCGTGTGTGTGTGCCTGTGTGTGTATGGGTGTGTTCTCGGTCGCGTCCAACTCTTTGCGAACCCATGGACTGTAGCCTGCCAGGCTCCTCTGTCCGTGGGATTCTCCAAGCAGGAATACTGGAGTAGGGTGCCATTTCCTTCTCCAAGGGATCTTCCTGACCCAGGGATCCAACCTGTGTCTCCTGCACTGCAGGCACATTTGTAACCATGAGCCACCTGGGAAGCCAGTATGCACATATATTGTTTAAACCATACCTTAGAGCAAGCCTGACCAATAAGAAAGGTTAACTCCATTTTACAGGAAATGAGATTTGGAGAGGTGGACACTTAGCTGAAGGTCCTACAACAAGGCACCGGCAAAATACTAGCTCTAGCCCTGGTCCATCTGAATTATTGCTTTTAGTTATTGCTTTTCTGCCACCTGTCTCTCCAAACCTTCACCAGGAAGTGTGGGCAACTGTATGAGCATGCCTGGGACTGCATCAAGGTTTCTGGGAGCCTCAGGTTTCCTGGCAGTGTTTCCAAGGGTCACACCTGGGACAGGCTTCAAAGACCACCTTGAACGGGGTCTGGAGATAGTGCCTGCCATCAATGGCTCCACCAGGCAAGCAAATTAGAATCCCTCTCCCTAAAAGCCTCCATACTCTGTGCTATATGAAGAAGCCAGGCAGACTCGAGTCTGATTCCACTTTGCTGTGTGACCTCGGGCAAGTCCTTAACCTCTCAGCCCCAACTCAAAGTGGGATTAGAAACATCTGTTTCAGAGTGGGGTTAACAGTGTCTGTTTCAAGGTGAGATTTCAACCCAAGAAAAGCACCTAGTTCAGTAGGTGACCAGGTTGGTCCCCTCTTACCCACCACCCACCAGCCCTGCCCAAGCCCTGAGGTCAGTCCTGCAATGCCCAGCTTACTCCAGCCAGAAACTAGGGCCGTGTCCCTCAGACAGAACAGCCCACAACCCCTTGATGCAGACAGAACTAATAATTAGCTGTCACAATTTAATAATAAAAAAATATAATCCATGCCACAACACACATGGATTTAACTAATCTTAATTTGAAGGGAAAATAACAACTCTAAATATATCAAATGCAGGGTTTTTTTTTAAGACAACCTGGAAGTGGGGTTTATCTCCAGTTTCCAGCATGAGCAAGTTATTTAGTTTCTCCCACTGGCCAAGCTAATATTCTTTCCTCACACTTATTTTATTTATTTTTTACGGTCTGAAACGAACGTTCTCCAAGCAGCAGTGTAAATCCCCTGGCTGAGCAGAAGCCTTTTTTTGCAATGCATTTTGTCGCTGGGACCCCAAACCGAAGCCCTGGTGTGTGCCCTGCCCGCCACATGAACCCTGCCCTCCACCCCCAGGAGCATCTCCAGCCCTTCTCGGTTCCTGATAAAGGAACCAGGTGGAGCCATCACGGCTGGACCTGCCGCCGCCTCCAGCCCAGGGGGGCCTGCCACCCCCTGTCGCCTGCTGCTTGTCTACTGCATTTCTCCAGAAAGCTGACACTTGGCGTTTGGGGGAAGGAGCAAAGAAAAGGCCAACCTATGGCTGACAGCTGATGGCTCATTCCTCCCCTGATAGCTTCATTTGGTTGTGGAAGGGGTGATAACACGCAATACCTGTGATCAGGGGCTATACAATGGGAATTCTAAGGCGGAATCTGGAGGGAATGGCTGAGAGACATCCAATAAAAGTTTTCAGGACACTGACTCTGAAAGGCAAGCATCTCACATCTCCAGGCGGGGTCCGCACTCTTTTCAAAGCTTTCCAGATGCTTCCATTTCTCAGGGGTCTATCTGAGCCCAGATCCTGTGCTGGGTGGGTGCTTAACACTCTGATCTCATTGAACTCTGAGCATGAAGCCAAAAAAGCAGGTGCAGACGAGGAAACCGGGATCCAGAAAAGTGAAGCGACTTGCCTGGGTGGGCTCGGAAATTCCACCCTGGGCGACCGGCACCAGAGCAACTCGCTCCTTCCACCCTCCAGACCCCTCCTCCGAGTGACCTGCCCTTGAGTTGTCACCAGATGACAGTAATGTGAACGAAGATGCGAAAGGAGGGGCCCCACGCCAGACGGGACACGCGACTGGCATCCTGAGGTTGTTTCTCACGGGCAGCCTCAGAACCCAGCGGAAATTTCTCCCACATCCCAGGGAGACCAACGGTCACCATTCTAACACCAGGAGATGATGGAGCCAGAGAGAGACAGCAGAGCATCCCTGAAGGAGGAGGGGCCCACTCATATTCGCAGCATGCACGCCATGCACACGTCCTTTCTAAATGTCACAATTATCGTTAGGTAGATGAGGACCCTGCAGCTCAGAAGGGCACGTCACACTGCAAGTGGCCGGCAGAAAGCAGGGTGGGCGCAGACTTGGGCTTGCCGGTGCGGATGGCAAACCCAGACATCCCTAACCCCGCTCCACCGCACCCTTCCTCGGCCGCCCATCCCAGAGCAGAGCTCAGAGACTCATGCTCTTGGCAAAGCCTGGACCCTGCTCATCTCCCCTCCCAGGGTTCACTCCTGCTGCCCTTGATGAATGGGTCCCCGAGCTCCATCAGAATCCTCCTCAGAGAAAGGAAGGATGTGGCGGGAAGGGATCTTAAGAAACAGGAAGAACTCCTCTACAGGTAGACGTGTGTCAGATGCCTGCCCCTGGGTCAGATCTCCAGCCAAAGCCCCTCCCTCTGGCCAGCACCAGCCCTCCATCTGCAGGGGGGCCTTGGACAGAAGCTCAAGGGACGTCCTCCAGCCCCGGCACACCGTCAAAAAGCAGCACCCCGGAACTCTTCCATACACATCAAGGGCAGGGCAGCTCACACCCCGGCCTTGTCCCCACATGGCCACCTCCCACCATGCTCCTGCCCCATGGGGGCTCTTTCCAGTGGGGATGTCCAGGGTCGGAGAAGGGCAGGAGGTTCTAGTTGAACGAATGAATGAATGCAATAGGACAGGGGTCCCCAACCTCCAGGATCTGATGCCTGATGACCTGAGGTGGAGCTGATGTAACAATAATAGCAGTAAAGTGCACAAGAAATGTAACGTGCTTGAATCATCCCCAAACCACTCCCCACCCCACCCTGGTCAGTGGAAAAACTGTCTTCCACGAAATCAGTCCCTGAGACCAGAAAGGTTAGGGACCGCAGCCCTAGGAGACAAGGCTTCAGAAACATCCTCTCTCCACTCTCCTACTCCTCTATCATTTAAAAAAAAAAGTAGTTAACTAATCTCTTTATACCCATCTCCAGAATACCATCCCAAGGAACGAGTGCCACTCTGGGGTAATGACTCACAGAATCCCAGCTCAGTTCTCACCCTGGGGATGTCCTTAATAGTGGAAGTGCACGCATGCTCAGTCATTTCGTGTCCGACTCTTTGCAACCCAATGGACCACAGCCCGCCAGGCTCCTCTGTCCATGGGATTCTCCAGGCAAGAATACTGGAGTGGGTTGCCATGCCCCCCCTACAAGAGATCTTTCTAATCCATGGATCGAACCCATGTCTCTTGCATCGTCTGTACTGGCAGGTGGATTCTTAACTACTGAACCACTGGGGAAGCCCCTAACAGTGGAAGGGACCCCCGACATATTTACAGACCAGCCCTGCCCAGCCCATCTCTGGAGCCCAGTCTCTAGAAGCACCTGGTAGGAAGAGAGTTGGGACCTGCCTGTCTAGACCACGCTCAGATTGTGGGCTCCAGGAAAAGCAGGACCCTCACAGCCACGTGGGCGCCCCGCCTCAGACCACCAAGCCAGAGGCCAAGTCCTAGGAATCAGCACCACCCACACCAGCTACCGACCAGGGCCAGCTCCAGGGATGACAGGGGTGCATGGACAGGCTGGAGCATCCCCTCCCAGCCACAGCCAGGAAGCAGGGACAGGAAAGGCCTGGGCAAGGCCAGCAGTGCCCGAGGCTGGGGCAACAGCTCGGTAGATTTCCGGAAGCCCGGGCGGAGAAGCGCCTGGAATTCCTAGTCCCCCTCTTAAAATATAAAGACTCAATTATCTTTGAGCAGCTTGCTTTACACATGAATTGACACATTTATTTTACAATAAATAACTAAAAGTTATCTGTGTTTCCTTTACTGTTAATCTACACAGAGAAATAATAAACAGGGCTTGTCTACAAAAATGCAACTACTGCAGTCCTCAGAATTCAATTAAGCTAAAATAATTAATGCTCCCACCATATTAAATGACTTTAAACATTTGAGCTACTGAAGTTTTTATTCTTTAATCTTTCCTTTTTATTAAATTAAAAAAAAAGAAAAGAGGAAGAAGGGAAAAGTTGGTGTCAAAGTAGGGAGGGGAAAAGGCAAAAAAGGAGCCTGGGAAGGAAAAATCATGATGGGCTGTTAAAACGGAATGGTCGTCTTTAGCTGACACAGCATGGAGACTGTCTCGTGCCTTTGATTAAAATAACATTTTAAATGCTTTGAACAAACATATCTCCTTAGACTTCTAAGGGATTATTTTACATATTTTTTGAGAATGAAGAAATCCATTCGTCCTGTTGCTGAACAGAAAAGGCCAAGAATATCTTTCGTCACACGCAGAAATACTGTAGGCCGCTGCAGTATTACAACCCCGAAAAAGGGAGGGGAGCAGAGGGCGCCGGGGGATGTGGGGGTTGAGGACAAAGCCGCCTTGGAGATTAACTTTGCCTTTTATGAAATCATATTTAGTCGCTTTCTTAAACAAACCTACCCACAACGATCTGCAGCCTCTCATTGGAAAATACCTTCTCTGTGAAATGAGGATTTGGATGGGCCCTGGCGAAAGCAGAAAGCCTTCCCATTGAACCATGAATGGGGCCCCTCTCGTAGGCAGAAGCCACTCCGGAAAGGTCTGTGTGCCCTGATGCCCGGTGTGTGTGCCACCAGTGAAAACTGTCTCTCAGCGTCGGACAAAGAAAAGAAACACAGACACAAGGGGCCCAACACCTCCCTCGCGTCAGGGCTCCGGCCCTAAGGAAGGTGGGATCACTCAGACCTGCTCAGTGCTCTGAGAAACCGGGGCAGACGGGACTTTGGCCTGAACACGTCGGACACTTTTCTCAACGCCCTGGGCAAGTTGCGAGTGTGGGAGATTTCACACTAGGACGCCCGCCAGAAGGCCAGCCCCACAGGCCAGTCTGGTTGCACAGGGTCTCCCCAGGGCCCAGCCCATGCCTGCAGGACTCGGCACTCCACTGCAGGCCAGAGACAGAGTTCATTAACCCCACTGCACAGACAGGCAAAGGGAGGCTCAGGGTCACAGAGCTGCCCAGTGGCTGCCCCAGAGCAGCTGGCCTTGCTGCGTCACCTGACTGCCTCCTGGGTGACGGCGGGGTGGGGCTGGGGGGTCTCCTGGCCACACTCATCTGTCCCACCCATGGGAGCACAGTGTCCTGGTTCTACCAGGCTCACCCGCCCACCCCAAGTAGCACCCAAAGCCTCAGTCCGCCCAGCGTCTCCGCTGGTTTCCATGACCCAGACGCAGTAGAGATGGGTACAGTCTTCTCGGCCGCCACCTGCTTGAGCGCTGCAGTGCCAGAAAGTACCCCCAGGAGGAAAGCCACACTGGCAAAGCATATATGGAGCTCCTGCTCTTTGAACCTACCCACTCGGCCCACCAGGACTGTCCCTCCTGGTGACACCAGGAGAAACTGAGGCTCGGACCCCGAAGGAGCTCGTCCGAAGTCCCCTGGCAGGATCCGAGCCCTGTACGCACTCCGATAGCGTCCTGCCACTTCTAGGAAACCCGGGCCAACCTGGGCCCTGAGCTCAGGAGGACAAACCGGAAGCCACCACTCTGGGCTGCACGGGGAACGCGTTCCCTGAAAGAGGCCCTGGCGTGCCGTGGCCTTGACCCGAACAGAACTTGAGGCCAACTCCCCAGGCCTGCCCGAGGACGCCAGCCCCTGCACATGTAGACCCAAAGCTAGCCATCCAGGTGGCCCACCAGGTAGGCGTGCCAGAGGTGATGGCCAGCCTCCCCCAAAGAGCACCGGCTTCCAGCCAGGTTCCCACGAGCCCCTCCGTGGGCCCACTGCTAGCACCAGGCAACATCAGAAGGGGCCTCTTTAGACAGATGGGAAACCGAGGCCAGAGAGTGAACGAGAAAAACGAGGGCCCTCAGCAAGCTCTGCCCACACGCAATATCTCATCAAGCCTCACAACAGCCCCCAACAGATAGGTCTCATTCGCTCCATTTCACAGATGGGGAAACTGACTTTGTCCAAGATGTGAAGAAGAGATTCCAATGCGATACGGTCGAACTCCAAAGCCAGAGACTACGCCAAGAATACCAGCACAGTCAGGGCCAGCTAGCCTTCCCAAGATCTGTCCTGCCCTCCCGGCCAGCTCTGGATGAGGCCCCCACCACGGAGTCCGTTGCCAAAAGCAAAGCAACCCTCAGCCCGCTGGGCCTCTCCAAGCCCCAGGCCTGTCTCCCCAAGAGTCACCCGGATGGCAGCCCCTCAGCAAGGGCGAGCCTATCCTGGCAGCCCCGCGGGCCCTCCCAGCACCGCCACCCTCAGACAGAGGGTAGCCACCCCCGCCCCCGGCACAGCGAGGGGCGAGGGCGGGCCTGGGACCCGAGGGGCTGGGGTGGCTTCTGCAGCGGCCGGGCAAGGGCAACATTCCATACCTGTGAGGTTCTCCTGTTTGGGGCAGACGCCTTTCGTGGGTGACAGCAGGTGGTCATCCTCATCGGGGGTCACCTGGATCCCGATCTCCACCGGCTCGGACACCTTCCTGAGCTCAGAGCGCGAGGAGGGCGGAGGGCTGCCCTTGTCCAGGCCTTTGTCATAGCAGGCCCCCAGGCTGCCGCCACACTGCTTCTTCTTGTGCTCTATAAAAACCAGGATGTCTCCCAGGGGGAAGTTCATCTGACACTGTCCACAGGTGAGCAGGTCAGGGTCGGGGCCACCCACCATCAGCCCCAGGCTGCCGGGCTCCTCTATCTCCAGACCCTCGTCTTCCTCGAGGATGGCGGCCTCCACATGCTCAGGCTCTGCTGGAGAGAGAAAGCACAAGGGGAGGGGCAGAGAAGACAAGATGGGCTTAAGGAGTCACAAGACCCATCGTTCATTCCAACCCTTCCCCACCGAGAGGCAGGCCCCTCCGCTGCGGGATGCGAAGGGCTCACCACGTTCCCCGCCCAAGACTCCTGGAGGTAAGGGGTTCGCCATCCTGCATGCCACAGATGGGCAAACTGAGGCTCTGGGTGCAGCCCTTGCAGCTCCCAGAGGTTGCCCCTTAAGCGGTGTGGATCTTACGGCTTTCTAGTTTATTTCCTGCCAATTTCCCTTCAGTTCAGCATAGGGACACGCACATGACCACCTGCACATCCACACACATCCTGGTTCCACCAGGGGCTGGACCATCCCCAGCCTGGTGGCAGCATGATGGAGAGGCATCTCGAAAACTCTGCAACATCTCAGAACCACCTGGGACCTTTGAAAACCCCCAGGCACCCAGGCAGTACCCCAGACTGGGACACTGGGAGTCAAGCTTCAGGCTCTCTTTTTTTTTTTTTTTTTTTTTTAAGGCTCTCAGGTGATTCTGAGGGCAGCCAAGGCTTAGAACAGTGAGCCAGAGCTGCTTCTCCCTGCTCTGGCGAGAGTCACACACCCCCTTCCCTCCCACCTTTCATTCAGGTCCTCCCCATTCATGAGCGCCCCTGCTTGCATTCCTCTACCTGAGACCTGGCTGCACACCAGACAGGAAAACAGAAACCCAGACAGGCGTCCCGGGGCTGGCCTTTCCAAGAGAAAGAAAGGACCCGGGCTCAGAAAGCAACAAGTGAGCATTGGTTCAGAAAGAAGTATCGAAGGGAAAAAAAAAAGGCAGGGAAGAGACGCGGCTAGCGGGCTGAACGAGGCAGCCGGCTTCCCTGCCAAACACTCTGCTTCTGGTCAGACTTCCATCGCTTTGTAGATTTTGCCGACATTCACCAACTCCCTACTGTCCTTTTTTGTTGGTCGGTTTTTATTTCACTCCCAGTAAAAAGAAAAGAAAAAAAAAAAAACTCTTTAGACTCCAAAAGCATTTCTTGGCAGATGACAAACCACACTTGCAATGGGCTGTATGTTTTCATATTTCTTTAGCAGCCGATCTACCTACCTCCTTTCATTTTTGTTTTGTAGGAGGCAAGGGACCCAAATATTTTGAAGCTAATAAACGCCTCAAAAAGCAGCAACCCCCTCAGGAAAACCCGGGAGACACGGCCAACCAACAGGTTATAAATAAGGCAACTGGACAGTGAGGGTTCATCCACGCTCAGGGTCTGAGCAAACTCGAGGTGGAATTTGTCAGTCAGTGGCCATGTAGACAGCACCAGTGGTGGGGTCTTCCAAGAAGCCAGGGGGCAGCCAGGGGTCCGAAACCCGAGGAGGCAGGTACGGTTTAAGTTGTGTGGCATTTAAGAAAGGATGATGAAAACCACAGAAGAACAGAGGGAAGAAACAGACTGGAGGAAAACACATTCCGTGGCAGTGAAGTTATTGACGGGCCAGAGCCAAAGAACAGATAATTTAAGGAAAAAATCCTGTGGCATCTTCCATCCTACATTATAAATCACGGCTCTGTTGTTCTGAGCACAAGCTTCTTCAGGGCCTGTGAGAGTCCGTGCAGAAGACCCAGCAGACAGCACAGGACAAGGAACACACATGAACTCTGCACGCACGGGTGGGTGCCCGGGTGTTGCGGAGAAGGGAAATGACAGTCTAGAGAAGCGGACAGAGAGAGCCCTCGATGAATTACATGTAGAAACGCACTGGCAATGTGGCCGCCCAAAAACATCCCGCAGATGAAGAAATCCGAAATCTCTTGTCTGCATACCTCTAACAAAAAAAAAAGAAAGAACCTAGAAAGTAAGAAAAACCAGTGTGCACAAAGGCGGCCCCAGAAACCATTAATTACACTTTAAAAAGAAACCAGAGTTTACTTAAAAAGGAGTTGGAAGACAATGCTACATAATTAATTTACCAATTTATTTTATGAAAAGATGCTTTGCTATGGTTAAAATGTAATCACAACCCTCACGCCGAACAGTGTTTCTAGGGGTACCGGGTTCCCCGCGCACAGTTTGTCAGAATGTTAAAGGTAATTATTCGGTGCCTCTTTTCCCTTTAATGATCTAACATTGAGCAATACTGTTTATATTGAAAAGCTCGCACCTTTAATTACCAATTACATATACATAATTTCAGAGCCAAAGGAGAAGGGCTGTGAAAACAGTTCTTTTGAAATATAAGGATGTATTGTGCACCATTGCTAGAGAAGGAACTCTTAATAAATGGGAGGAGGACGTCAAAATACTGTTTTGTTAAAAAGAGAGAGAGAGAGAAAGAGAGGCACAAAGGAAATGAGCTGAAAAGGCAAAAAAAAAAAAAAAAAAAGGACAAAATGAAATCGAGAATTCAAACCAAACAGGAGTGAGTTCTGTGGTAGGAAGAGTGGAGGTACCTGGTCCTCCTGAGCGGACCTGGCACTCGGCGGCATCTGTGAGAGCATTTGATAAAAAATAAACAAAGACAATACTTCATCCACCCGAACCCCAGCCTGATCATCCCTTCTGTGGACAGGGAGACGTTTCTGTCATCTAATTTACCTTGGCTTCCCCTGTCTTGGTTTTGCGTTTCATTAAACTTTTTCAGCGGAGTCCGTCAGTCCATTCTCCCCGGTGGGAATTTTGAGAAGCAGCCTGAATAGTTCCTCTCTGCTGAGGGATTTTAAGCTACATAATCTCAAACTTCTTTTCTCTTGCAAAAGAAACAGGCTAATTTAAAAAGGAGCAAAGGTCACACAGGCCTGTTCATAGGTATTCATCCTTCTCCCCTTTTGCTAAGCGACTCTGTACCAGCACTTTTTCTGTTTCCTCCTTTTTTGTTGTTGTTTTGTTTTGTTTTGGTAACATCTGGTATTCTTTCCTTTATTTGGCAGTCTCTGCCTTTTCACTTTCCTCCCGCTGCAAGTCTCGTGAGCCCCAGTAATTGAGTTTGAAAGTATCCGAAGCCGTTGACTGGGCTGCAGGTCTGAGTTCTGCCTCCAGCCCTCTTGCAGCCAGCCAGCCTGGGCAGCCAGGCCCCGCTGGAGTCCCATCCGGAAGACAGCTCTGAACTCGGGTCCCCAGACCCAGGATCCAGCCCTCTGCCTCCTCCAAAGGCGCCCAGGAGGAAAAGAAACAAAAACATCTCCTTCCCCTCCCACGTGCCGTGCTGAAAGTAAAACTGCTGGAGATGACAGGGGGTGTTCGCCCAACTTCAAGGACTGGGGTTTTCTCTGCCCACCCCACCCCACCCCACCCCATCCCCTCAGGGCGTGGAGCCCTGGGCTCTGGCTGCTGCGGGAAGCACTTCCCAGGAAAGTAGCAACGTCACCCCAAACCCCCAAACTGTCAAGCTTTTGGGTCAGAGAGGGTGGACCAAGACAGCTTGCTGAATCTCATGCTTGAGGCCTTCGGAGACACCCCCAAAGGCGGGCTGTGGTTTCATTTCCTCTGCAGGCGGATACGGGCTGGGCGTGGGGGTGCGTGTGTGTGTGTGTGTGTGCGCGCGTGCCTGTGTCCCTTCTTAGAAGCCGATCGCTCACAGAATAAAAGGAGAAAGAACCACTTGCCCAGGCTCAGAAAGGGCACAGAGAGATGGGGCCTGCCCCCCGCAAACCCTCCTTCCTCAGTCCTGTGGGCGCGGGTGGAGACCCACTGCCCCACACAGGCTCAGAGGACCAGGCCCCTGCCTAACAGGCAGAGTCGCCCAAACTGCCACCCAGAGACTAGAAAGCACCAGGAAAGAGAAAAGTCACATATACACAAAACAGCCTTTCAAACTCCCAGACCCTCCAAACCAGCCCCTCCGGCTGCCTTGTCCCACAAACTCCAGCCTTTAAAAAAAGGCAAAGATGAGGTCCTTTCCTCGGAGAAGATTTCCGCTTTCATGCAAAGCTCCCCCAAGAGTCAGCAGCTCTGGAAAACCCTGCTGCCCTCACTCTCATGAGCCAAATAAAGTCGACGGATCGCTGCGACATTTGACTCAACGGGAGGAAAGCTGACTGAGTGCAACTGATGACTTGTTCCAACAGCAGGTACCTGGCTGGGGTGGGTTCTGAAACGTGACATCCTAAAGCACATGGACAAACATATATTTACACACACACACAGAGTTACACGTTTGTTGTCATTTTCTTTTACAACAAAACCACATTTCATTTACAAGGCGAGGCCTCCTCCCAGCTCATAAATACACATAGAAGCAATGAAATCAGGGTTCACAGATACTAATGGACATTCCTATTAAGTGGACGGGGAAACACTTGATCCTCAGACCAGTTCCCCCATGCCTCGGGCTGGCCGGGAAGGAATTTGGGCAAAAGACAGAAATGGAAAGACATCATTAACACCAACCGGGCCAAGCAGCCCACAGGACCCCCAGTAGCTGCAGAGGCTTAGTGGGCCTTACCTGGCCAGGGACCCCCACCCCCATCACATGCTGGGCTCCAGGGGCTCTGCCCACCCTGGGTCTCCTCTAACAATTGCCCCTGCACCTGCCCTTCAGGGAATTCCAACCAAGGGGCCGGCCTCCTGCTATCCCCAGAGCCCAGAGCATGTGCCCTGCTGCACACACAGCACACAGGCCTGCGTCTCCTTAACCCTGC
>SJXQ01013185.1:122346-136729 GCA_006408695.1 Aepyceros melampus
AAGACAGAGAGCTCCCTGCCCAAGCCACCCCCGATTAAAAAATAACAATAAAATATGTTCTAGCAGGCAGTTTTGCGGACCGGGCTTCAGGGTCGGGGGACGAGCTGGTAGAGACTGGGCGGAGGGGGTGAAAGAGGGCGGGCGAAGAGCCAGCCCGCAGGACCTCCCCACCCGGGACTGCATGCCCACCACCCACCACCAACACCCCACCTCCACGTGGTCCAAAGTCTGGAAGCACCTCTCCTCCCATCCAGCCCCGCCACGAAAATCTTTCCAGGAAAGTGGCCTAAGTAAGAAAGAAAAAAAAATGCCCACACGCACCTTTAATAAACTTCTCAAGAATACCATACACTGGCCATCCCAACTCATCCACATTCTTAAACTTGGGAGAGTTTTTTTTTTTTTTTTTTAAGCTGAGAACTGTCGGTGTGAAGTCCAGAGAGGGTGAGCGTGAGGCCCAAGGTCACACAGCGCCAGGAGGCAGGTCTGGACTTAAATTGCCGGCGGTTCCCCGCCGCCTGCGCCCAGGCGCCCGAAATCCCAGCACGCCGACCCTCGCCCTCCCGGGGTTGATCGCAGGGATGGGGACTCGGGTCTGCGGGCAGTGGTGGTAGGACTGGGTACCCCCCTCCAAGAAAGGTTCCCCCCCCGTGGACTGCGCGAGGCGCCCGGGGTCGGAGTGGGGAGGAGGCGCAGCGGCAGCTGCTCAGTGGCGCGCGCTCGGGCGGCGGCGTCTGGGGAGGGGGCACCCCGCCCCACCCCCAGCAGGAAGTAGCGGGCGAGGGGCGGCGCGGGCCGCGACTGACCCGGGGAGCACTTCCTCATTGGCCCCGCGCTGCCCCGACGGCGGGAAGAAGGACGCGCGGGCGGGCCGGCGCAGGGCTGGACACGCCGCCGCCCGCCGGCGCGCTCCACCTCGCGGCGGCCGGGGAGAGGCTGCCCTGCCCCTGCCCAGCCCTGCGCTGGCCCCTTCGCCTTCCTCCTCCTCCTCTCGGGAGAGGCGGCCGGGCGCAGGCAGCGAGCGATCCCCGCTGCCGCTCCAGTCTCCTTTTTTTCCCTCTGCCCGTCTGGCGCGGGCATCATCAGCGCTGAAAGCTTTAATGTCTGGTCTCACAGCTCCCCCTTTAGTCTTGCTGGGCTCCCTGTCTCGCGTTCCAAGCCGGATCAATAGCCGCCTCTCCGCCGACCTTGACCTCTCCCTCGACCCCGCCGGGCTTCGGCAGCTGGCCCGCGCTAATGTTTCCCCACTAGCTTGATGCCCAGACAACAGGCAGGCGGAGCGGGAGGCGGGTGGCGGAGCTCGGGCCCCAGCCCCAGCCCTGTTACCCTCCCCAGGACCTCAGGCAGGCCAGCGATCCAAGACCCTTCTGAGAAGGTTACTGCACGCGCGCGCGCACACACACACACAAACACACACCATACCCTGATCTACCGAGGCTTTGTTTAGAATAAAAGTCACTCCCTTCCCCAAAATGGAGGGGAGGAGGGTGCAGGTGCTTAACATACGAAAATAAAAGGGGAAAGTGCAAGTACAAATATGGCGCTAAATACCACAATATTTCCAACTGGGTTCTCCAAAACCTGCTGCAGACCTACTGTGTGCTGGGCCCAGAGCTGGGTCTTTGTGCAGACAGGAATCAGATGGAAAGAAATGCCACATTTTCTGCACTCTTTAAAAAAAGACGGTGTCAGAAAGCCTTTTGAACTCACAAATATTTCTAGCTTCGCAGTGCATTCCAACATAATCCTTCATATTTTTCAGTTTCTTTAAATTTCTTTATTGAGGAATAGTTTGAGAATCATAAATCGTTTTGTCAAATCAAAGTGCATTTTTATTAACCTTGTGTGGAGCTCTGGTTCCCAGTGTGGCTGCAGGGCCCAGGCCATGTAGTGGGGGCAGATTAAACAGTCACATGACACCCCCTCCCCCCAAGCCAAGCTTTTTAAAAATTCTTTGAACAATTCTCAGTACTTAACTCTTAGCGCTATTTGAGATTCTGCAATGTTATCTTTGCCTTCTGAGCTGTTATATTTTGTATTACGTCTTTACTAAAAAACCGGAACCAATCAAGATGTGTAGTGTCAATAAAAATGGGAATTCTCAAAATTTATGCAGAAAAAAACGGATGTTTCATTTGTTTTTTACACAAGGCTCCACCCTCTAAAATGTAGTCAGATAACTTTGTGGCAACATAAAAATTCAACGACCTGTCTTATCAAATTATCTTGGGTTTTATTTCTGGTGCTTAAAAAAAAATCCAGGCAAAGAGAAGGCAAATCTTTTCATATTCACAGGTGGGCAAAAGAAGCAAACTGTATCTAGTGATTTCTATTCCTCAGCATCTGTAAATGCTATTGACTGTGAAGGTGAGGATAAATAAAATGCATCCATCTGATCGGTGGATTGACTTGTTTTAAACTTTTTAGGAAACCTCAGTGGAAGTCCTGTGCAAATCATATTTACGTACATATTAATAAGGCCCCCAAGATGGTCCTCATCTCCTTCTCTGTTTCGGAATCTCTAGGAGTTTTCAATTCCAAAAGACAAAAAAAGGCATCTTAAGCTTCCGGGCATATCTTCTAGAATTATTTTATGCCATTTCTGAATATTACAGCAAATTTCTCGGACCCAGTAGCTCTCAATGAAAGCTTTGCTAGATTTGGAGTTTGTTTTTGTTCTGTTTTGTTTTTTGCATTGTCACCTTATAGCAGAGGCTGAACCACAAAACTTGCCTTCCAACAAGTGTTGGGTTGATTCTTTCCATCCACTGAAAGTAGCAGCATTGCTTTTCTTAAAGCATGACATCATTCACACCTTCTTCATTTCTGCAGTAATACCTGGGCTTGACACAGTGGCAGATTTCTGATTCCCGGAAGGATGGAAGCTCTTGGAAATCTGTGAGGCTTTCCTGCCTGCTGTTTTCATAGCTGCAGCCTATGAGGGGTTAAACCAAAGTCGCTGTTCCTGATTCATGTATTATTTTCCTTAAAAAAAAATACTTACCCAGCTCTCCGTATATGAAAAAGACTTACACCCACATCGAATGTTCCTAGCTCTGTCCCTGTCATCAGAAATGATATTGAATGGCTCAGTTCTAGGGGATCTGGAACTATTTCTACAGCTTTCTCACCTCATTTGGATTTTCTTGCCTTGCTAATTTTAATTCTTTAGTTGAGTCATCAATTCAAATTTGGTCGGGATTGGCATCACCCAGTTGGTCGTTTTGGTGGGAATACTGTTCACAAGGATGGTCAGACTTCACCAGATCCCACCCACCACGTCCACAGAGATCAGCGTGGCTGTGGTGAGTGTGTGTGTGTGTGTGTGTGTGTGTGTGTGTGTGTTGCACAGAAAGGGTCTCTCCGCTGCTTTCTGTCTTGTCATCAACTCTCCAAATTGCATATCTGAAAATGCAAAACACACACACAGACACCAGCTTGAAGTCAGTGGCTTGGTGACCGTCAATCTACCCTCTTTAGAGCACAGACAAGGAAGAGAGAGTTAAAATGGTTCATCTGGGGAAAGAACTGGAATTCAGAAGAGTGTTTTCAGACCCAGCTCTGGCTGTCAGAGGCTGTCGTCGGAACTGGAGCTACAGTGAGGTGTCTGCTGATAGGAAATGGCAGGGGGGTGGCCGGCAAAGGAGGCAATAATGATCACCTTCTTAACAAGGGTTTTATGAGGCCGTGAGGATTAATTAGTTTGTATCCTTAAGCAGTTTGAGAAAAAGGAAGTTTCAGTAAATGCTAAGCTGGAGTTGTAGACGCATCTGAGTCAGTTGTGAGCTCGCCCCCCCCCCACCCCCCAATCTGAACGCAGGCTCTGAACACTCCTGTCTGCACTGTGATGCTCTACAAAGGAAGTGGTGAAAAAGGGAAGTGAGGGGGAAGCACTCGCTTAGGCAGGAACAGACGAGAGAGAGGCATGAGTCAGGCAAAGGCACCGCTAATGAAGATGCTGCAAGGGGGCGCTTACAAAAAATAAAACTAAAAACCGGCCAATACCTCACTTCAGCTCTGCCTTCCAGAGCTGGAAAAGACAGGGGCATCTGGGAGACCTCATCTGCAGTCTCATAGTTTTAGAAGCAGCCACGTAGGCTTTTGAGTGAATTCAACAAAGGTAGCTTGTATCCTAGAAAATATTTAAGGGCCATTCCCTCTACCACTAGAGGAGGGTGAAGGTTGCAAGCTGACAAGTAAACAAGCCTCTGCAACTCAAAGTTTGAACTGCAGACGCATTGGTGGAGATGGAATAATATGTCTACAGAAGGTGGAAGTTGTCAAAGTTCTTCCATTGTGTGCATTCTAAAACACTGTCTCTGCTTGAAGACACACAATTTACAAAGCTCGATTTACAAGGCAGACAATTCGCAACAACAAAAGGTAATTAATGCTGCCCAGGGAAAACTGAGATGCTGGATTGCTGTGCATTCTGGTATTAGTTTAAACTGGGTCCTTTTTTAAAAAAAATGATTTTGATGTGATTCTAAGCCTTTGGAATCATGAAACAAGAATGGCTTCTAAAATATGGATTTGGCAGTAACGTTTCCCATTTGAACTTGCGACAAAACCCCTCTTTTTCTCCCTCTGCCCATCTCTCTCTCTCTCTCTCTCCCTCCCACGTGTCCTGAAATGGAACCCTGCACAGGGGCAAAGACACATATCTCTGACCTGTCTCTCATGGTCTACCATCTACACACGGCAGGTTTACGGTCAATTTTTGGCCACGTCTGAATTTGGACCTCTGGATTCCAACGCATAGATTCATCAGCTGCTAGGATTTAGCACAGGCATCTGCAGTTTCATTATTTGTATCTGCTTAACAGGAACAATTAGAGAATTGAGGAGTGAGGACGCCTGTTTGGGGACCGTTTCGGTATTGTACCCAGACCACACATTCCAGCCGGGTACAAACACAGTAATGTAGAAAGCATTAGTGGATTTAACGCTCTGCGTCGTGTTCGGGGAATCGAATTGTCGTTGTTTCTGGCAAGAACTCATACTTCAACTGATATCTATCAAACACCTTAATTAGCTCCAGTGGCGCTAGTGGTAAAGAATCTGCCTGCTAATGCAGGAGATGGAAGAGACGTGGGTTCGATCCCTGGGTGGGGAAGATCCCCTGGAGGAGGAAATGGCAACCCACTCCAGTATTCTTGCCTGGAGAATCCCGACAGAGGAAGCTGTAGGCTGTGGTCCACAGGGTCACAAAGAGTCGGGCATGACTGAAGCAACGCGGCACGCACACACCTAAAGGCCCCCAACCCAACAGCAAGCCAGGTGGCAGGAGGAGACAAAGCAGGGGCTGGGCAGGGGGGCGCAGGCCCCCCGACTTCCCCCAGGGCCCTGTGGCCTCAGTTTGGGGAACGAGGATGCACAGGCCACGATACAAAGTCAGAGCAGCCCTGTCTCTCGCCGCCGTGGCCACAGGGGACAAGCTGGAGGCTGTTTGGACGGTTTGACGGGTGTATGCCACCAGGGTGGGAAGAGGCCACAGTGACACGCGCCATTGCCGATGGTAACTGAAGTCTTTTCCTCAGCCAACCGTTCCACCTGGACTTCAGCACAAATTATTGTTTTCAATTACCACCTGTGTATTCCTTCCCATGCAACTTATTGATGTAAAATTACAGCTACACCGGTATAAATAAGTTATGCTGCAGTTGTAAAATGGAAGAAATTTTGTTGTAGCAATTATGTTCAGCAAGATGACAAAATAAATTTCCAGAGCTGTGCCTGCAGTAACCTGGGGAATTTAAACCTCATAATTTCCATTCATTTCAGATAATTTGGAGTAATTTCTATATGTAATAACTTTGTAATGAAAAACACAGCGGTACTGAAGTGATTTTGCTCCGTTTTTTTTTCCTCCTATGGTATACATGGCACAAAATAAATGATAAAAATAATATTTCCTTTTTATATGTGTGTGTGTTGAGTAATTCCTTCAGCAAAAAAAAAAGAATCATAAACTAATACCCAGACTAAATCTCTGTCCACAAAATGAAAAATAAATTGAGTTAAAGAAAGTGAAAAAGTATGAAAGGCTTTGGATGTTTTATTGTGACTTTATTGAATTGTCTTATTCCCAGGTTTCTTCCGATCTCCAAGGGTTACACTTCCTAAGTAAAGGGTTGAATGCAGGCCAGCCCCTAGGTTCCCAGGAGAGGGCCACAGGGAGACTCCCCCCACCCCCGAAAGCTGGAAATCCAGGCCAGGTGGCGATGTCATTCCCGGAAACTGTTAGGAAAGACAGTCTCTGAGATGAGCTAGGCTGTTCTGAGTTGCTGCTTCCCATCAGGTCTTTAATAGCAACTTTCTCCGCAACTGGAGACAACTTATTAGGCTGAACAGTGGTCACAAGAGGGCCTCATTTAATTAAAGACGTGGCCGGAAGGCACCGCTTCCCTGGTTGCCCCGTGCCCTGCCCGACCTCTGACAGTGACACTCACCAAGAATGCAGACGGCCCCCCGAACGCCTGGCATGATCTCCCGGAAGCTCCCACTGCGTCGTTAGAGGTGACAGGAATTACAGCAGCTGCATTACTCCCAGCGCCGTGCAATTAGCCTCCAGCGCCCACCAAGGCTCTCCTCCACACGAAGAATGGAGGCTGGTTCTGGATGAGTCATCAGCCCCTTAAACGCTGCCTGCCAGGAGAGAAGGCCAGACCTCTTGTCGGTGCCCAGGAGAGCTGTCTGCCACCTCCAACTCGAAGTTTCTCCCTCCGATCCTGCCGCTGCATGCAGCTGGGGGTGGGGGAGCAGACCTGGGGTCTCGGGCTGTGTACCGGGCTCCCACTGGCTGGTTGGTCCAGAGAGAGGGGAGAGGACCTTCCTTCTCAGCTCAGTGACCTCCCTGGTCCAATGGGGCTCCAGAGCACCCATGGGCTGACTGTCTGAGCAGCGGTGAACACCGGCCCGGTCGCTGGCACCCAGCAGTCAGCCTATAGCATCACTGTGAATCACACATCGACATCACACATAGATGGGGCGGACTGGGGGCTTGCCATGTGCCAAGCACGTATGTGGCACCGAGACAGCCGTGTGGCTCCTCATCTAGACAGACCTGAATTTGCTCTCCACCCTGCTCCACAGACTGTGTGGTGAAGCAGACACAGGATAGGACCACAGTGGCCTTGGCACAGCCCACCGAAGGTTCCCATGGCCGTGCCTCCCAAGTGCCATGAGAGCAAAGCAGGGGAGGGGTCAGGGGTCCCAAACACCGAGTAAGAGTTCTTCCCAGACCCTCAAGGCCTGCTAGGTCAGAAACTCGAGAAATTTATCTTATCTGATCCTGGGAAGAGAAGGACCTTCATCCCCAGGAAGTCCAAGGCCAGTCTCAAAGACACAGAGCAAGAATCACTGCCGGGTTGGTGTCTGGTACAAACATGCCACCAGCCTCGGGTCAGATTGGATTCCCAGCCACCCTGCAAGGCGGCCCCTGGAGGCCCCGCTGGGCGTGGAATTAAGTCAGCAAAGGAAAGTAAGAGCAGGTAGGACCGGGACTCAGGGAGAAAGAGGAAATGTAAAGAGGACCAAAGATGGGGTTAGTAGAGGAATCCCCCACACACACCCTGCAGAAACAGCAAAATTCAGAAAACATGACCACGGCTCTGAAACCAAATCACCTAGAAATGGGACGAAGGAGCGAAAATAGTGAAGGTCTGGAGATGCTGAGTGTCATAAAGGACTCAGCAGAGGAAAGGGGCTTGACGCACAGCACAAGAGACTGGGTGTGCGCAGAGGGGTCTGCTGGCTCAAGTTTGGGTCAGACAAATCACTGATCCTGGCACAGATTGTTACAGAGTGCAGAGCCCGGTCCCTTCCCCGACTTGGGTTTGTCCTTCCAGCAACCTCACGAGGTGCACAAGCTTCTTGATCCACACCTCTGAGAAGCACAGGAGTTGGGTCTCCCCTGCCCCTGCTATTTGCTTCAAGCGAGCTGCTTCCCTTCCCAGCATCCCAGTCCTCCAAGACTCTCAGCAAGGATTACATCACATAATATGTTTGAAAGCCTGGAGCATGGGACCTGGCCCATAGTAGGAATAGAGCACATTGTAGATATTATTATCATGGAGCCTTAAGCTGAGGTCAAGAGGAAACTCACATCCACCCAACCTATGGTATACACTGGAGTATTTTGTTTCAGGAGTGAAAAGAGTAAAGTTCCCTGGACTTCCTTCATGAGCATATTTATGCTGGTGAAGCACCTGCTATGTACTGGAAACCTTGTCTTTATCAGCATACAGGCGTAGCAGATCACTGGGCTCTGAGCTGCTCAACGCAGATGGCAGGCTCTGCCTTCTCTCCGCGGACAGTGACAGACATGTAGTGGCTTTGCGTGAACGAGGCAGCAAGACCTCAATGCGAGACCTAAAAACGCCTGCAGGAGGGCCCCGAAAAAGCCAAGCACGAAAAACTACAGCTGAGCGTCATCAGAGATGGGGACCAGGGGCTCACCATCCACTCCTTCTGTTCATCTCCAAATTACCCAGAGTTGACATTCACGCTTTTATAATCAGCCACAAGAAATTAAAAAGTGAAAGGTGTGGCTCCTGTATACTTTGTGTTAGGGAGCAAGAGGGGAGAAAAACTGACCACCTATGAAAAACAGACCGGAAAGAGAGACAGAAATGACAACCACTATTGTGTTAGGATAATGGGATTAGCAGGGCTTGAAAAAGGGCTTCCTAGTAGCTCAGAAGGTAAGGACTCTGCCTATAATGCAGGACCCTGGGTTCAGTCCTCGGGTTGGGAAGATCCCCTGGAGGAGAGAATGGCAACCCACTCCAGTATTCTAGCCTGGAGAATTCCATGGACAGAGGAGCTTGGTGGGCTACAGTCCATGGGGTCACAAAGATTTGGACACTACTGAGTGACTAACAGCACTTTTATAAGAACCTATTATTTCAAACCTTCTAAAACATCATAGAAGATCTACCTTGCATTTTTGCAAAAGAATCAGGGGAGCAGTGACAGGACTCTGAAGAGCTCTGTGGTGGCGGGATGAGGGGTGTGGCACGCACCTGGCTTTGAGATGCGGTGAATACTGTCCTGGCAGGGTACCATCCTGGGGTCAGAGGCCACTGAGGGATGAGGTTAGGTGGGACCCTTTTTAAAAAGCTGCCTTTCCCCACTTCCTTCCCTTCTGTTTGGGGGCCTCCATTGCCTGATGCTGCATGCCGGATTCTCTGAAGTCCAAAGAGGCAGGTGTTAAAAGCACTTCTCCCCACCTGCCAGGGATGCTAAGAAGCTGGGGTTGTCCCCTTCCCATGGTGTCCACTGCCTGGCTGGGCTCTGCGCAGGGTTCGTGCTAAGTCGAGGGTACACGCACAATAAAGAATGTCCTCTCAAAGCTTCCCCCTCCTTCCCACCTTCTGTCATCCGGGGAGATAATTCATTTATGCAGCTTTCACAGAAGACTGACATTTTCGACTTTTTTAGCAGAATAAATTTATAAGGTAAATTAGGGGGTGGGAGCCCTAGTGTCCTAGGCAGATTCAAACTGGTAATTACAGAGGGCCTAATTATGTATTCACCGTGGATCTTTCTGGAACAGGGAAGGCTACAGGGTGGCTTTTGTTCCTCCTGCAGAGGACAGTCTCCCCTGGAAACTTCACAACCAGCGTTTGAGACGCTTTTGCTTCCAGCCCCAAGCCTTGGTGCGGAAGAGCTTCTGTCAGCCGTACCCATGCCCTGGTATTTGCAGGGAAAATCCGGATCCTAGTCAGGCCGCCCAGATTTTCCCCAGAGATTGTGAGGTCAAGTATTCTTCAGATCGGGGTAGGGGGGCCTGACTTGGATAAAATAAAGTAAAAAATTTTTAAACCACAGTTTTTAAAAAGCCCTGCTCTGCCACATCTTCCCGCAATTCCACTTCGAATTCGAAACCTATATCCACAGCCTATGGTGTCAAAATTACCATCCCAGCCAGCTTCCCTGCTTGGCTGGGAGCTCCTTGGGAGTCGAAACTGTGTCTTTTACTTCTCCTTCTCATTAAAACTCGGCTTGGGGTCTGGTCTCTCTATAGTCACTTAATGAATAGAAAGGCCTAGAAAAGGGCACAAGTGGCTCTCGGAAGGGAAGGACCCTGGGCCTCAAAGTGGGTGAAGACCAGCCTTTCTCAGGCATCCGAGCACATACAGTGTTTGACGTATCTGAGCATCTTAGTTCCAGAGGCCCCCCCCCCCGTCTAGAGCCAGCTGCCCCTCATTTTCCAGAGCGCTCTCTGCTCCCCTGGCGTCTGAGCATTCACTTGGTAAATATGGGCTGTGCCCTATTATGGATTGAATTGTTCCCCGCCCACCCCCAAATATCTTGAAATCCTAACACCTGTATCTGGATGTGTAACCTTATTTGGGAAGAGTCTTTATAGATATCACTAGTTAAGGCAACCTTATGCTGGATGAGGGTGAACCCTTAATCCAATATGACTTGAGTCATAAGAAAAGGAGAAGGCACACAGAGAGAAACACAGAGAAAGCAGGATGTCCATGGAGACAAAGACCAGTCCAGCAGCCATCTGAAACGAGAGCGGCAAGGAAGCATTTTCCCCAGACCTTCGGCAGGGGTATGGCCCTGCTGACACCTTGATTTCAGACTTCTGCCTCCCCTCCCAGAACGCTGAGACGGCAAACGTTTGCTATTGTAAGTCCCCCAGTCTGTCATACTTTTGTCATGGTGGCCCTCGGAAGCTGGTACACGCTCCCATCCTGTGCCAAGCCGGGATCGAGGCACAGAGAACAGAGCAGAAGCTGAGATGATGTGTGGCAGGTTCCTCCTTCCATCCTGGAGCCCCAGCTGTACACCTCTGCTGGCCTCTTGTTCCCACTTGGCACTTGCACGAACTTCAGACGCCCATTATAAAGGCAGAACTTGGGGAAGAGCAGAAAGTCAGTGGGGGAAATTCTAGGGGTGCAGAAGGGCCTTCCCATCAGCCCTCAGATCACATCCCCCCAAGTAAACCTGCACCCAGCATCTCCACAGAGTTGACTCTAAAACATGAGCCTGCTCCTCTGAAATCGTTCAGCCGCTTGAGGTGTTAGCTTGGCGTGTGGTCAGGTTTCATTTTCATTTCGGGGTTTAATAAACAAAGAATTTTTAAAAGTCAGAGACAACAGAGAACTAACTATGCAGTGTAGCCGACGACCATGCAGGACTAAGGATATGGCTTTGGATAAGAGTTGGGTCTCTGGAGTTTTACTGAAAGGTATTTGGGGTGAAATGGAAGACCCACTGCCCTCTCCTCCCCCACCACCCCCACACTAGTGAATCATCCAAGCCAACAAAACCAGCCCAGCTCCTACACGTGCCAGATGGAAAGAAAATTCTTTTCTTCCCACTCACCCCCCACCTCCCATGGACCCCTCTTAGGAAAGCTTCAGCCTGGGCAGGACTGACTCCGGATGGCTCTGCCACCTTCCAGCCTGTGTGTGCAGCCGTAGGGGAGCCGATTAAAGAGTTCACACTTCTGAGAAGTGCTGGGTCCACGCCCAGACACAGGCGTCTGCAGCTTTGACCAAACGCAGGCTTGAATGACGTGGATGTAACAGGACTGTCTTCCTGTTAGGCTGCGAAGGAGTGGAAATACAGGGAGGGGCTTCCAGACAAGAACAGACACAATCTGGGCCCCTACTATACACCAAGCATGGACTGGACTGTTGACATCTGCCCTTCCAACGTTCCTACTCACCAGTTGGATATCGGTCAGTGTCCAGGAGGGGAAACCAAGTTCCACAGCCAGCCCAGTGCTCTAGGCAGGAGCTTCAGGGTTAGGACTCCCAGTCTGGTGATGTGGGTACCATTCATTTCTACATCCTCACATTAGTCAGCCTCAGACAGGCTGTTGATGCAGAAACAAAATAATCTCTAATGGTAAGAGTTTGACACAAGAAAGGCAGTTTCGCTGTTGTCCTATACTTTGCATGTTAGCGGCCCTCCTGCCTCTCTAAGGCACTCCTCGTGGCCTCCAGGGCCATAGCAGGAGAAGAGGGATATCAAAAAGTCCCATTGCCTCTTAAGTGCCACAACCCAGAAGGCACACATGTCACTTTTACTCACAGCCCATAGTCATGTGACCCAACATAACCTCAGGGGAGGCTGGGAAACGTGAACCAGCATCTGGAATGCTATAGGACTGTGCTTGTCAATCACCATAACCAGAAATAGCATGAGCTTGAATAAAAGGGCAAATGGACCTTAACTGGAAATACCTCCACCAGTCAATCTGGGGAGCAGAAGTATGGCTCCATGAGAATAATAGCATGCCTGATTTGTTACATAACTGTACTTAGGATTCTTATTCTGAGTCTCCCCACAACCCACCCCCCATCCTCTGATTTTACTAATGGCACTACTTTTTTATCCATCTCTCACTGAGCTTGCCCCCATCACATTGAAGACGTGAGGGCCTTCAGAGTAACACAGAGACCTCATCACTGTGCAACTTCCCACTGGGAGCAAACAAACCTAACAGGACGTAGAGGGAACTAGTCAGCTCCTCAGGAAGAGGCTCATGAGACAGAGTCCCTCTGGTCCTGAAATGTGTTCGTTTGAGACGTTTGTCAAAAGAGACTTTCAAACTCTGGAAGATGTGAGATAACTGTTGTTGTCGTTGTTTGGTCTGAGAGTCACGTAAGACTTTTTACGACCCCATGGACTGCAGCACGCCAGGCTCCTGTGTCCTCCAGTATCTCCCAGAGTTTGTTCAGATTCACGTCCACTGAGTTGGTGATGTTATCTAACCACCTCATCCTCTGCCACCCCCTTCTCCTCCTGCCTTCAATCCTTCTCAGCACCAGGGTCTTTTTCAATGAGTCAGTTCTTCACATCAGGTGGCCAAAGAATTGGAGTTTCAGCTTCAGCATCAGTCCTTCCAATGAATATTCAGGGTAGGTGTGTAGGTTGATGTAAAACACCCAGGCTTCACTTCAAAACCCTCAAAATAGTGTTTGATGGATGGATTTAGATCAGAGAACTTTTCAACTGGGAGGAGCCAAGAGATGATGGGGCCCACCTACCTCAGAGGGAATCTGAGGCCGGGGAGGGGCTCACCCCCAGAGGGAGACCCCGAGCCCTGGGGGTGCCCCCCGCCCCTGGCTCCCAGGCGGTGGCTGCAGCCCCAGAGGCCCCAAGTCCCCTTTCCAACTCTCAGTCAACACATGAGAAATGATCACTTAAGAAGCCACAGGATTTTGTCTCCCGTA
This sequence comes from Aepyceros melampus, assembly GCA_006408695.1. NCBI lineage: Eukaryota > Metazoa > Chordata > Mammalia > Artiodactyla > Bovidae > Aepyceros > Aepyceros melampus. The sequence goes on from SJXQ01013185.1 coordinate 135,552, forward strand.
AGCCTGACAACAGCTTAGGAAAGCTCACAAACCTCAGCCACCTTGGATGACAATGGGTGACAGGAAAATGAAGGGCGTGATGGGAACCTTCCATCTTTAGAGGAAGGAAGGGGCAACTCAACACAGGGCTTCCCTCCCCGACATCTCCCCGCATCCACCCTGGGTGCCACCTGCGCCCTGCTCGAGGTCAGACAGGCAGCCCTCACCTGAGCAGGGTGTCGCCTTCAGGGAGGCCAACCAGGTCCTAAAGAAGCAAGAACTGACTCAGGAGGGACAAGGGCATGGAGGTGGGGGTGGGGCCCCGCACTGAGCCCTGCTGATATCCCGGTCGGGGCAGGGGTCTTGCCTTGGCATGCAGGCCACCCAGAGGTGAGCCTCTCCACTCTGCCATGTCCTTGTGGGTCATGAGGCCCAGCATCCCTCCGAGTGAGAAACGGAACCCCCAGACTGCCCCAGACTCGCCATCCTGACGGGTCAGAATGGACAACCCAAGAGCTGAAGGAATCCCAGGAGGAGTGGCTGAGCCCCAGTTGGTGACAGATCGGGAAACTGAGGCCCACTGAAGCCCCATCCCCAGCCGCATCCCCTCCCTGCAAACCAAGCACAGCCTTCCTTCCTGCACCCCTTCCCTCTCCCTGGGGTGGGGCGGGGGGCTCTGGCCCTGTTCCTGCACTCTGGAAGCCCGTCCCCCTCACCGCCCCCCTCCTTGGGGTTTGGCTCCGTCCTCCTGCCTCCAAACCTCTTAGCCCTGCTCCGGGGGCTGCCACCCCAACCCCTTCCCAGGCTTCAAGAATTTTCCCTCGGCCCTGAGTAACTGCGGGCAGAGACCAGGGCTCACTCGCCTGTGTGTGGCCAGCCTTCCTTCCAAGGAGGCCCCCAGGATTAATGAAGGGAGCTGCGAGGGGAGGGGCAGCAGGTGGAGGCGAGGACGCAGGGCTCCAACAAGCCCGCGGGGGCGGGGCGGGATGCGGGCCGGACCGGGAGTGACTCAGCGCGGGGCTGTCCGCCCTGGAGGAGGAAGCCGTCTGCTCCCTCACCAAGCACAGCACCCAACACCCCGCGTGATCGCAGCCAAGAAAAAGAAAAAGAAGCGTACGAAGGAAAATCTTCTCGGTCATTTTCAATAAAAGGAAAAGAAAGAAAAAGAAAAAAGGGAGAGCAAGATTTAAAGGCTGTCT
>SJXQ01013185.1:137156-179984 GCA_006408695.1 Aepyceros melampus
TTCTTCTTGGAATTCATGAAAATATAATTAAAGGAGATTTTTAAACACTTGGTGTTTTTTTTTTTTTTTTTTAAGAAAAAGAAGGAGGGGATGGAGGGGAGGGGAGGGGAGGGCTGGGGAGAGGCCACACAGGCCCCCTGGAATTACCTTCAGTTTTCCCCAAGGCTCGCTCACCTCTGGGCCCAGGCTACCAGGTATAAACCACTCGGCTTCCAGCAGCAGGTCCTGTGAAGAGTTACAGGGATGCAAACCTCCTCGAGCTGTATCTGTGCAGCCAGGAGACAGTCTCCTCCTCTGGCCTCTGAAAAAAAGCCTCACTTCGTTTTTGTGTCATCTTAAAAAAAAAAAAAAAAACCATTTCCTGAGCCCCTGCTATGTATAAAGGCCTTTGACGTGAAGTACAAAGGTTGCTAGATAGAGACCAAACCGAATTCATATCAGAGCTCTGATACTGCCTGGCAAGGTGACCTCGGACAACGTACTTCACCTCCAGCATCTCAGTTTGCTCATCTGTAAAGCGGGAGTCCTAACCAGACGTCAGAGCCCCTGAGAACTCACTGAGCTAAAATAGGTGAAAGTACTAAGCATCTGGGCATGGCAGATCCTATACACATATATGGGCTCCCGATAAACAACCAGAACCAAGCAGAACGAAGCAAGTTCCAAGCAGCTGAAGAGGCAGGATGTTGTGCAAAAGCAAAGACATGATACCTCTGAATAGGCAGATCAGGGAAGGCTTCCTGGTGGGGGGGGCTCCTTGCCTCCCTTTCAGACTCAGCACAGTGCCACTTCCTCCAGGAAGACTTCTGTGCCTGCTCAGCTGGGTCAGGCCCCTCTACAGGGCTTCCACCAGCCCCTGGGGCTTCTTCCCTCACACTCCAACCCGCTTTGGGGTGCAAATCTCTGTAGGTCCGTCGCTGCTGCTAAAATGCATGGGGGGCAGAGATGGTGTCTCCTTACCTCTGAGTCCCCAGAGTCTCATGTGAATGACACATCCTAGGTGTGGAGTAAACAGCTCCTGTATTGGGGGTTATAATTAAAACATGCTGTGGTCTCCCCACACCTCTCCCAGGGGACTACCCCATTTCTCCAAAGAATGCAGATTCTTGAAAGAAGCGATCTACTCTTACTCAGTTAAGTTGCTGCCTCCCATCCCCTCCAGAAGCCACTCCATCAGCTTTGGCGCAGTCAGCTCCAGCCAGCTGCTCTTGACAAGGTCACCACTGCCCTCCATACTGCTAAACCCAATGGTCACGCTCAGTCCACATGTACCAGACCCCTCAGCAGCCTACAGTTCAGCCAACCACTCCCCGTTCTTCAGGGGGCCTCCAGGAGGCCCCACGGGGCCCTAGTCTTTTTTAAAATCCATTGCACTAGTCAGCAATCTTTTTTCTGGTCCCTCCCCATCTCTCCATCTCTGGACATAGAACAACCCCAGGGTTCATGTCTTGGACCTCTTCTCAATTTACAGTCACCCATTTGGTGACATCAACTTTACAAGTCCTTTCAAAGCTACATGACACTGACTCCCAAATTTATATCACCATCTCCTGTGCTCTGACTCCATCCACCCAAACCCCTGCTTGATCTGCTCATGGGGTCCCTAACAGGCACCTGACTCTTAAGGTCTCCAAAACCACATCCTGAACGTCCTCCCCGAACCTGTCCCCTAACCAAGCAAATGGTTATAGCTCAGGCTAACGTCCAGAGAGTCCATCCTGACCTCTCTCTCTGTCCCACACATGACATCCACTCCGTCAGTCCATCCTCTCAGCTCTACCTTTAAAGTCATCCAGACACGACCAGTTCTCACCACCTCCTCTGTTACCTCCCTAGACCAAGAGCCTTCCATCTAAGCTTTCCCTCTCTACCCTTGAGTCTGCTCCCACTAGCCAGTCTGACTGAAACATAAATGAGATCTCAGCTATATTCTATTCAAAGCCCTCAGTAAAAGCCAAAGACCCTGCAATGGCCTGGATGCTCACAGGTGGTCTGGACTCCATTACCTGTCTGACCTCCCCTCCATCATGCTTCATCTCTCTTGCTCTCCACTGGCCTGCATTTTTGTTTTCAATTTACTGGGGACATGCAGGCCTCAGGGCCTTTGCACCTCCTGTCTCCTCTCTCTGCTATACCCACCTCCCCAACATCTGCATGAGATACTGTCTCCCTTCAGGTCTCTGCTCAGTGAGCCCTGCTCCTCCCCACCTCCAGCCTATTTTTACATTGAAACACAGATAACTTAGATGAAATGAACTAATTTCTTTAAAAACAGGACAAACAACCAAAATTGACATAAAAGCAAGCAGAAAATCTCAGCAGTTGTGTCTATTAAAGATTAAATCTATACCTTAAAATCTTTCTCCCCTCCTGCCTCTTCCCCTTTTTCTCCCCACCTCAAGCAAAAGACAAAAACAAGCCTTTAGGTCCAGAAGAATTCACTGGTGGATTCTTCCCAACATTTAAGGAAGAAATGACACCAATTTCACACAAACTCTTTCAGGAAACAAAGAGGGAACACTTCCTAACTCATTTGATAAGGACAAATATAATGATACACTTGATCTTAGACAAAAGGCCAAGAAGTGATAGGACAAATAACACTCATAATTAACCTGACAAAGATACTATAAGAAAAAAAATGACAGTCCTTTATCCCTCATGAACACAGAGGTGAAAATCCTAAACACATTATTAGGAAATGATATCCAATGTATTCAAAGGAAAATACACCATGACCAAGTGGAATTTATTCAAGTAATGTATACTTGCCTCCTTATTCAGCAATTGATGTACTGATGTGGAATGATCTCTGCATATAGTAGAAGGTGATAAAGTAAAAGAGTATCTATAGTATATTACACTTGGTGTAAAAGAAAGTGAAAAATAAGAAAATATACATTCATCTGCTGTATATATAAAGGAACAGGAAAGATAAACCAGGGACCAATAACACTGATTACCGCGCTAGCTTTCCAGGACTGTCATCACAAAGTACTGCAGACTGAGGGGCTCAAACTATTGACACTGATTTCCACATCAATCTAGGGGATAGAAGTCCAAGATCAAGGTGTTCGCAGGGTTGGACTCTTCTGCAGCCTCTCCCCTTTGGCTTGTGGGTGGCCACCTTCCCTTGGAGGCGTGTCTGTGTTTCACTCGCCTCTTTGAGAAGCCAACTAGTCCCACCGGATTGGGTGCCCATCCATACAACTTCGTTTCAGCGTAGTTACATTTTTAAAGGCTCTACCTCTGGATGCAGCCACATTCTGAGGTACTCAGGGTTAAGACTTTACCATAGGACTTGTAAGTTTTGCAGTTCAACCCGTAACAGTTACCTACAGAGCTTGGGTGAGAATGGGGTAGGAAGGATGGAGGGGATAGCAGATGGTAGGATAACATTTCTGAGTATGTGTGTGTGTTAGTCGCTCAGGCATGTCTGACTCTTTGCAAACCCAGGTTCTGTAGCCCACCAGGCTCCTCTGCCCATGGGATTCTCCAGGCACAAATACTGACCTAGATAGCCATTTCTTTCTCCAGGGACCTTCCCCACCCAGGGATGAAACCCGGGTCTCTTACATTGCAGGCAGATTCTTTACCATCTGAGCTACCGGGAAACCCTTCTCTAAGTATATTATTTTATATAATCTTGACCATATTAATGTTTCACATTCTCAAAAAAGAGATGAAAATCAACAAGGATGGAGGGAGAGATCTAAATTAGAATAGAAATGAAATGAGAGCTGTATTTAAAACAAATAACTACACTGAAGGGAGAGAACTAAGTAACTTCTGGACCCAGTATTTGCATTACATGCCCGCAGAAAATAGAAAAAAGATTTGAAGCAAATATTGAATTTTAATTAGTAAACTTCCTTTTTTGCAGAGGTGGTTGTTGTCGTTCAGCAGCTAAGTCGTGTCCGACTCGTCGCGACCCCGTGGACTGCAGCTGCTACCCGTGGGGTCACAAAGAGTCAGACACAGCTTAGCAACTGAACAACAACAACAACAACCGCTTCTGCAAAAAGGAAGCTTACTAATTAGAATTCAGTGTGGGTTAGCAATTTTGAAACTACTCTCCGCACATTCTGCTGCTGCTAAGTCACTTCAGTCGTGTTCGACTCTGTGCGATCCCATAGACAGCAGCCCACCAGGCTCCCCTATCCCTGGGATTCTCCAGGCAAGAACACTGGAGTGGGTTGCCATTTCCTTCTCCAATGCAGGAAAGTGAAAAGTGAAAGTGAAGTCGCTCAGTCGTGTCCGACTCTTAGCGACCCCATGGACTGCAGCCCACCAGGCTCCTCCATCCACGGGATTTTCCAGGCAAGAGTATTGGAGTGGGGTGCCATTGCCTTTTCCCTCCGCACATTCTAGGATGGGACAAATAAACGAGTAGATTATTGATAACAGGAGCCAGGCTTTCCACTGTTGAGAAGGGAGTTACAAATATGGAAAGAGGGAGGGGAACTTCCCAGGTGGTCCAGTGGTGAAGACTCCAGGCTCCCTATGCAGGCTGCCCAGGTTTAATCCCAGGTCAGGGAAGTAGATCCCACAAGCCACAGCGAAGAGTTTGCATGCTGCTAAAGATCCTGCATGCCCCAACCAAGATCAAAACCCTGCATGTGGCAACGAAGACCCAGTGCAGTCAAATAAGGAAATTAATTAAAAATATAAATATTTTAAAAATACAAATATGGAAAGAGGGAAAGAACATCAATTGAGATCTTGTTGGAAATTGGAGTTGTTAGTGTGAACTCATAGTTTTTAATATATGTATAGATAGTTAAATACAGAAAGAAGTATAAAGGCATGTAGACATGTGTGTGCGTGTGTGTGTGTGTGTGTGTACAAAATTTCCCAGTCTACTGATAACAGAGCTGAGTAGCAATGAGCATACACAAAGATGAGATCTTGTTTTATAAATAATATTCTCCACTCAAAGGAACCAGTGGCTGATTCCACTGGTGCAGGGGAAGCACAGATGAACAACTTAAAGCAAAAAGCAAGAAAATGTTCAAAAAATGATGGAGGCATGTCAAAAGTACAAGAACCAGACCAAAGGGGTTTCCACTAGGCCAGTCTGAGACAATTAAAGCATTAAAAATAAATAATGATAACAAATAATTATAACCTACAGAATAAAGTAAGACTCTGAGTCCATATGATTCATAAATAAATAAAAAGAAGGACTCCCTTACAGTAGAAAATCAACTAATAAAGGTAGAAAGAAGACATCATTAGAAAATCACTATTTGGTAGTAGTAATAATAATAACAACCCATTCTATCAGTAGAATAAATGCATAGAATGAAAACCATTTTAAAACATAAGTGGCCTGTGCCCTTTAGAAGTATCAGTGCCATAGAACAGAAGGCTGACTGAAGAGGTGTGATAAACGTGTTGAGTAGATGACCTTGAGTTTCCTTCTAGAATAAAGGACATTATGGTGACAATCTGTGAAATGGTGAAATCTAAACGATGACTTAGGTAATAGTTTTGCACCAATATTCACTTCCTGATTTTGATGACCGGACCGTGGATACACACACATATGTATCGATGGATAGATAGATATAGATATATAAATATATTGATATGTATCCGTATATACATGTATATATGAGAAATTCTTATTTTTAGGAAGTACAGACTCTGAAATATTTAGAGATAAAGAACCATCGTATCTACATCTTACTGTTGAATAATTCAGGAGAGAGAAAGAGAGGGACCGAGAAATGCAAATGCAGCAGAATATTAGCACTTGAGGAGTCTGGATGACTAGTGTCTGAGAGTCACTTGTGCTGTTCGTACAGTCTTTCTGTATATCTTTGTTGTCGTTCAGTTACACACTCATGTCTGACTCTTTGCAACCCCATGGACTGTAATCTTAAATTTTGTTAAACAATTAGTCAACGTGGTAAATTGAATACCATTCTTGACACCTTCCATCTCCTTCCTGTGCTTTCTTTTCTTCTGTAGCAGAGACCAACATATATCAGTGTAGTATATTTTACTAATTTTGTTTGTTGTCTGTCTTCACTTGCCAGAATATAAGCTCATGAGGGCAGGAAGTGGGATCTATTTTGCTCCCTGCTGTGTCTCCAGCAACTAAAACGGGGATTGCCACAGAATTTTAACAATAAATGTTTAAATAAATCATTTGCCCAGAGTTGTGCTCATGTATACTTGTTGAGTGCATTAGTGGGGGGGAAATGAATGTTTAGTTGGGCTTGAGTTTAGCGTTCCTGTGGCCTCAAGTTTAACATTTGAATGCAAAGGTTAATGGAGAGCACCCTCCATATTCCATCGGGCTTCCCAGATGGATCAGTAAAGAACCCACCAGCCAAAGCAGGAGACGCAGTTTCGATCCCCGGGTAAGGAAGATCCCCTGGAGGAGGAAACGGCAGCCCACTCCAGTAGTCTTGTCTGGAGAATCCCACGGACAGAGGAGCCTGGCGGGCTACAGTCCATGGAGTCGCAAAGAGTCGGACACGACTGAGCTATTGAGCGCACACACACACACACACACACCACATCCTGTCCCTGGAGCTTGCTCTCCAGTGCTGCTGCCTAAACCTGGCTTTGATAAGTCTATTCCCACCTCCACGACGGCACTGTTGGCCCCAGAAGAAATGTCTGAGACTTAGCTGTCCTTAGCTTCCAAGGTGAAATGGAAATAAATTCTCTAGCAGCCACCAGAACTCACCAAGATCCAATCACAATCCCAAGACTATCAGTCAAACCTCCCCAAATATTCTCTCTGAGTGTACTCACTGCTTCTCCTCGTAGGCAAGACTGAAGGGCAAAGGAAGATCTAAGAAGGCTTAATTTCTAGCACAATTTGGGGAACAACTTGGGAAGGTGCAAAGGGAACCGAGGAAGTTAAGGTAGCAGAAAAAAATACCGCTCCCTCCTCTCTGTCTCCCCTCTTGCCCAGAGAATTTGTAATTCCTTGTGTTTTAGCATTCCTAGTCAGTTTCTCATCATAACCTCCACTCCTATTTTAAAACAGTCGTTCTCCAATTTGTAGAGCTGTGAGACTCACCTTAACTTGTATGCAGAGTACATCATGAGAAACGCTTGGCTGGAAGAAACACAAGCTGGAATCAAGATTGCCAGGAGAAATATCAATAACCTCAGATATGCAGATGACATCACCCTTATGGCAGAAAATGAAGAAGAACTAAAAAGCCTCCTGATGAAAGTGAAAGAGGAGAGTGACAAAGTTGGCTTAAAGCTCAACATTCAGAAAACGAAGATCGTGGCATCTGGTCCCATCACTTCATGGGAAATAAATGGGGAAACAGTGGAAACAGTGTCAGAGTTTATTTTGGGGGCTCCAAAATAACTGCAGATGGTGATTGCAGCCGTGAAATTAAAAGATGCTTACTCCTTGGAAGGAAAGTTATGACCAACCTAGACAGTGTATTAAAAAGCAGAGACACTTCTTTGCCAATCAAGGTCCGTCTAGTCAAGGCTGTGCTTTTTCCAGTAGTCATGTATGGATGTGAGAGTTGGACTGTGAAGAAGACTGAGCACCAAAGAATTGATGCTTTTGAACTGTAGTGTTGGAGAAGACTCTTGAGAGTCCCTTGGACTGCGAGGAGATCCAACCAGTCCATCCTAAAGGAGATCAGTCCTGGGTGTTCATTGGAAGGACTGATGCTGAAGCTGAAACTCCAATACTTTGGCCACCTGATGCAAAGAGCTGACTCATTTGAAAAGACCCTGATGCTGGGAAAGACAGGGCAGGAGGAGAAGGGGACGACAGAGGATGAGAGGGTTGGATGGCATCACTGACTCAATGGACATGAGTTTGAGTAAGCTCCGGGAGTTGGCGATGGACAGGGAGGCCTGGTGTGCTGCAGTTCATAGGGTCGCAGAGAGTCGAACACAACTGAGTGAGTGAATTGAACTGAACTGAGACCACCTGGGGTACTGATGCAATAGGCCTAATGAGGAGTCCTGGAATGTGTATTTTTAACAAGATAAAGGACCAGAACTCAAATCCGGGAGTCTGCCTCAGAGCACTTGCTCTCAATCACTATGCTATGCTCTTGGAATTTTTTTTTAAGGGTGCAAAAAGTAATTACTAGAATGTCCACTACAGGATTTTCCAATATTACAAATACTGGAAGCAAACTAAATGTTTACCAACGAAAGAGTGAGTCATTAAATTACGATGCAGTGGGATTCTGCTCTCAGGATGGAGAAGCTTTCAGGAGACCAATGTGTCTGTTAAGAACAAGTATAAAATCCAGATAACTTTTTAGAAATTCTTCTTAAAGGCATCATGGCTATAAGCAAGAATGTAAAGCAATTCTCAACAAATCTGAAAATACTAAAGTCATTTAAAGTTTGCTCTTGAACAATGGTTTAATTAACTCAGAATTCAATAACAATAGAAAACCCTGAAATGCTGAAAACGAAGCAAAACATTGAAAGGTTGAAACTTCATGACCTAAGTATCTATTTCAAGTTAGGAAAAATAAAAGCATACTAAACACAAAGAAAAATAGGAAATAATAAAGAATGAAGCAGAAATAAAAAGAAAACAAGCATATACTAGAAAATTGGCAAAAATAAAAATTAGTTCTTTGAAAAAAGATTAAAATGGATAAACATTCAGCAAAATCAATCAAGAATCAAAGAGAGAGAAAATGAATTACCAACATTAGAAATGAAAAGAAGACTTCAGTACAGATCCTATAGGCATAGAATAATCATTTTCCAAAATATTTGAATGCTTAGATGGAATGTCCAAAGGCCTGGAAAAGTGCAACTTTTCAAAATGACTCAAGAAGAAATAGAAAATGTGGCTAGTGTACAAATATTTTTTCAATTGTTTTATATTTCAAAATCTTTCCCAAAATAAATATCTAGACACATATATCTTCCCTAGTGAATGTTTTTTGAACATTTAAAGGGGAAGTAATGTCATCAACACTAACAAACTTTTCCAGAGAACAAAAATAGGGAGATTATTTCCCAATGAATTTTATCTTTATCTTGATGTCAAAATTCTGATGAAGGCATATCAAGAGTATAAAATTATAAGTCAGTTCCTCTCATGAAGAGAGATGCTAAACTCCTAAACAAAATTTAAGCAAGTTGAATCAAGTGATTTATAAACTGGCCACATGTGATTTATCTCAAAATTGCAAGGATGGTTTAGTGATTGAAAATTAACCAATTTGATTCACTAACTTCTCAGAAAATGTGGCAAAATTATAATATCATTTGATAAAATGCAGCATCCTTTCCTAAGGAAAAAAATTCTTAGAATTCTTAGAACACAGCTTTTATATCCTGATAAAAATTATCTATAAAAAACTGATAGTTATAATCATCTTTATCTTTGCTTCTTAATATAGAAAAGAAGACAAGGATCTCACTACCATTTATATCAACATGGCTCTGAAGATTCTAGAGAGTGTGATAAAGAATGACAAAGAAAGAAAGGATATAAGAATTGCAAGAGATGAAACAAAACTGTCATTTTTCTCAAATAACACAACAGTATAAGTAAGAAATCCAAATATACATATGAACTGTTAAAATTAAGAAGGGAAGATAACAAGACTGTTAGATACTAGCTCAGTGTGCAAATATCATTCTTACTTCTATATAACAGCAGCAAATAATCAGAAAATGAAAATTTGAAACGATGCCACTTACACTTCTGGCCTGTTGTAATGGCAGAGGTAATTGGTTTGGCAGTTACTCCCAAAGATAACAATTGTAAAGCCTGCACAAAATTTATTAAAAGGAAATCTATTAGAAGGTATTTTAAAGTGATAAAAAGGAAACAGAGACAGGAAGAGACTTTGGTTAGAAAAGAGGCCACTGCAATGGGATAAAAATGGAAATATGTTGATTTTTTTCCCTGATGTGACTGAGAGTGATCTCCAATCCCCATACAACCTATGGCAGAAAACTTCAGATTTCCAGGCTTGATGAAGTAGAGGAGCATTTCAGAGATAGCAGAGTAACTAAAAATTTAAAGGGAGTGGAGGAAGTTCCTAGAAGCAAGAGAACAACAGAAAAAAACAAGGCTCAAAATCTAAGTGTCAACTCTGCCCAAAACGCTGGGCGATTGCTCACTTTTACATGCATACTGAAGAGCCCAAAGAGCTTAGTGAAAAATCACTTGGAAATCAGAGAAGAGCCTCCCTTTGAAAGACAGAAATGCTCTGGAAGAAATTTGAAAGTTTGTTGCATTTTTTTACTAAGGCTGTTCTTCAGTATGCAGAGCAGGCTTCAGAAAGTTGAACTGTTACTGAATACAGAGATCAGAGCTCAAGATTGAAAAAACAGCTGGAAATTTAAGACAGAAACCATAGGAGCAAGGAAGTCAGAGAAAGAGTGAATGACAAATTATGGGTGTGTCTAAAAGCTATGGTTTTTCCAGTAGTCATGTAAGGATGTGAGAGTTGGACTATAAGAGAGCTGAGAGTCAAAGAATTGATGTTTTTGAACTGTGGTGTTGGAGACAACTCTTGAGAGTCCCTTGGACTGCAAGGAGATCAAACTAATCAATCCTAAAAGATATCAGTCCTGACATTCATTGGAAGGACTGATGCTGAAGCTGAAACTCCAATACTTTGGCCACCTGATGGAAGGAGTTGACTCACTGGAAAAGACCCTGATGCTGGGAAAGATTGAAGGCAAAAGGAGAAGGAGACCACAGAGGATGAGATGGCTGGATGACATCACCGACTCAGTGGACATGAGTTTGAGCAAGCTCTGGGAGTTGGTGATGGACAAGGAAGTCTGGCGTGCTGCAATCCACAGGATCACGAAGAGTTGGACATGACTGAGCAACTGAACTGAACTGAACTTTCATAATCTGGCTAACCACCAACTTATGCTGGTACAGGGGAGACTCCAGAATGCAAGCTAAAATTATAGCAGCTAGAAGTTGAAAAACTAAGGATAGAAGAGATGATGTTTTAAGAAGATTACTGATGAAAGTGAGAGTGAAAGTCCCTCATGATGTCCAGCTCTTTGCAATCCCGTGGACTATACAGTCCATGGAGTTCTCCAGGCCAGAATACTGGAGTGTATAGCCATTCCCTTCTTCAGGGGTTCTTCCCAACCCAGGGATCGAACCCAGGTCTCCTGTATTGCAGGCAGATTCTTAACCAACTGAGCTATCTGGAAAATGCTAGATTGCTGATGAGCTAGAACCAAAAAACAACAATCTTTAGAAGAACATAACAGAATCTAAAATAATGTATTATTCATAGTGTCTAGTTTTCAACAAAAACTCACTAGACATGCAAATAAGCAAGAAAATATGACATATATCCAGGAAAAATTAGTCACTAGAAAACAGCTCCAAAAGAGCACAGAAGCTGAATTAACAAAGACTTTGAAGTAGTTATCATAAATACTTAACAGAGATCTGGTGTTTTAAGAGAGTAAATGAAAATGTGACCTTAATAAATAAACAAATAGGATATTTCAACAGAGAAAACAAAACTATTTAAAAAGTTAAATGACTATTCTACTGCTGAAAAACATAGAGCTGAAAAGAAAACTTTATTACATGTGCTTAACGCCATTTGAAGATGGGAGAAGGAAAAATATCACTGAACATGAAAGTAAATGACTAGAAGCTATACAATCCAAAGCAATGACAAAAAAAAAATGGAAAGATAGGGAGAACTACAGAAAAATGTCAAGTCCAAGTCCAATATACAAACCAAGGAGTTCAAAAAAATTCTAAAAAAGAAAAAAACAAAACTTTTTTTGAAGAAATAATGGTCTAAAATTTCCTATATTTGGTGGAAAATGTTAAGTTACAGAGAGAGAAGCTAAACAAACTCTAAGCAGGATAAATACAAAGAAAATGACACCCAAGAACATCATAATGAAAAGGCTGAAAGTCAAGATAGAAATTCTTAAAAGCTGTCAAGAAAAATGGTACCTTATATAGCAAGGAACAAGAATAAAATTAAATAATGCCTTTTCATCAGAAGCAGTGATGGTTAGAATATATTAAAATTATACTTCAAAGTACACAAAGAAAAATAAAACTACCAACTAAAAAAAACCTGTCCTTCCAAAATGAAAGCAAGGACTTCCCTGGTGGTCCAGTGGCTAAGACTCTGCACTGCCAATGCAGGGGAGCTGGGTTCCATCCCTGGACAGGGAACTAGATCCCACGTGTAGCAACTAAGAGTTCCCCTGCCACATCTAAAGATCCGCATGCTGCCACTAAGACCCGGCGTAACCAAAAATATACATAAATATGGAATTCCAGTTGAGCTATTTCAAATCCTGAAAAATGATGCTGTGAAAGTGCTGCACTCAATATGCCAGCAAATTTGGAAAACTCAGCAGTGGCCACAGGACTGGAAAAGGTCAGTTTTCATTCCAATCCCAAAGAAAAGCAATGCAAAAGAATGCTCAAACTACCGCACAATTGCACTCATCTCACATGCTAGTAAAGTAATGCTCAAAATTCTCCAAGCCAGTCTTCAGCAATACGTGAACCGTGAACTTCCAGATGTTCAAGCTGGTTGTAGAAAAGGCAGAGGAACCAGGGATCAAATTGCCAACATCCGCTGGATCATCAAAAAAGCAAGAGAGTTCCAGAAAAACATCTATTTCTGCTTTATTGACTATGCCAAAGGCTTTGACTGTGTGGATCATAAGAAACTGGAAAATTCTGAAAGAGATGGGAATACCAGACCACCTGACCTGACTCTTGAGAAACCTATATGCAGGTCAGGAAGCAACAGTTAGAACTGGACATGGAACAACAGACTGGTTCCAAATAGGGAAAGGAGTCCATCAAGGCTGTATATTGTCACCCTGTTTATTTAACTTCTATGCAGAGTATATCATGAGAAGCGCTGGGCTGGAAGAAGCACAAGCTGGAATCAAGGTTGCTGGGAGAAATATCCATAGCCTCAGATATGCAGATGACACCACCCTTAAGGCAGAAAGTTTGTAGAGTTTTCAATGAAAGCAAAACAGCCAAAAAAAAAAAAGAAAGAAAGAAAGAATCAGTCCAACATTACAAGAAATGCTAAAGGAAGCTGAAGGGAATTGATACGAGATGGTAATTTATATCTATAGGAAAGAATAAAGAATAAAATGCACCAGAAAAGGCCATCATGTGGGTAAATTTTAGGATGTATTTATTTCTTGTCTTAATGGCTTTAAAAGGCATATAACTGTTTAAAGCAAAACTAACAACACTGTATTATTAGGTTTATAATGAATACAGATGTAATATATGTAATAACATTAACGGAAACCATTGTCTCAAGGTTCTTCCACTTTACCTGAAATTTGTATAGAAATACAAATCCTAAGCAGATAAAGATGCCTAGTGTAATCTCTAGGACACCCATTAAAACAATGTTGATATATATAGCTATAAAGATGAATTTAAATAAAACATCAGAAAATTTTGTTAACACAGCAAAAGAGAAACAGAACAACAACAAAGAAGAGATACACAGAAAACAAATACCAAAATCGTAGATCTATCCCCTACCAAGTTAGCAATTAGCTTTTTTAAAAATGGGTCACACACTAAAATCAAAAGGCAAAGATTGTCAGACTAGATGAAAATGCAAAATCCAGCTAAATGCTGTCTGCAATAGATGTACTTTAAGTGCAAAGACAGTTTGAAAGTGAAGTCATGGCGTAAAAGGTACCATGCAGATAGTGAGCATAAGAAAGGTGGAGTGGCTCTATTACATTACACAAAATAGACTTTACGAAAAGTAGTACTGAAGTGAAGTTCATGATGATAAAAGAATCAACAAGCAGAAAGAGGTAAAAATTATAAACGTGTGCGTTTAACATCGGGGCTTCAAAACACAAAAGAAAAACTGACAGCGCTAAAGAAAGGAAAGCCACCACTGGAGGCTCAGGGCAAAGATCCACTTGCCAAGGCCGGAGGCCTGGGTTCGATCCCCTCTCAGGGAAGCAGCAGCCAAGCCGTTCACCCCGACTGCTGGGCCTGTGCTTAGAGCCCAGGAGCCACAACTTCCGAGTCCACATGCTACAACATTTGAAGCCCGCTTGCCCTCGAGCAAATGTTCTGCAACAAGAGAAACCACCGCCAGGAGAAGCCGGCACCCTGCAGCTAGAGCGTAGCCCCCTCTCCTTCCCTAAAGAAAGCCCCCTCGCAGCAACGAAGACCCAGCACCACCAAAAATAAATGAGCTAACTAAATTGTTAAAAAAGCAAAGGAAGTTATAAACCAAATCCTTTATAAAAATACACAAAACCCTTGATAAATATTAGCAATCAATTCTAGCAATATATAAAAATGGTAATACATCATAACCAATTAGAGTTTATTCTAGAAATGAAACAGTTTAAGATTTGAAAATCAATCAATGTAAGTTATCATATTAATAGAATAAAGAAGAAAACTGACATAATTATCTAAATAAATGCAGAGAAAGCATTTGAAAACTTTCAGCACTCATTCTTGTTGAAAACTCAGCAAACAGAAGGAAATTGCCTCATCCTGCAAAAAGGGTATCTACAAAGAAAAAAAAAACTATAGCTAACACCATACTTGGACCCTCCTGGTGGCTCAGTGGTAAATAATCTGCGGGCAGCAGTCACAAAAGAATCAGACATGACTTAGCAATTAAACAGCAACATCATGCATCATGGTAAAAGACTGAACACTTTCCCCCTATAAACAACCCAAATGTCTATCAGTGCTAGAATGGATAAATAAATCTTAGTATGGTCATAGATGGAGAAGGCAATGGCACCCCACTCCAGTGTTCTTGCCTGGAGAATCCCAGGAACGGGGGAGCCTGGTGGGCTGCCGTCTGTGGGGTCGCACAGAGTCGGACACGATTGAAGTGACTTAGTAGCAGCAGCATGGTCATACAACAGAAACTACAGATCAATGAGCAAATATTGACGAAGGAACCATTGCAATATGCAACAAAAGGATGAATCTCATGAAACCAGATACTAACAACCCAAATGTCTATCAGTGCTAGAATGGATAAATAAATCTTAGTATGGTCATAGATGGAGAAGGCAATGGCACCCCACTCCAGTGTTCTTGCCTGGAGAATCCCAGGAACGGGGGAGCCTGGTGGGCTGCCGTCTGTGGGGTCGCACAGAGTCGGACACGATTGAAGTGACTTAGTAGCAGCAGCATGGTCATACAACAGAAACTACAGATCAATGAGCAAATATTGACGAAGGAACCATTGCAATATGCAACAAAAGGATGAATCTCATGAAACCAGATACACATTTTTACATACTATATGAGTCCATTTCCATAAAGCGCAAAAATAAACAAGCAATTAAGCCACAGTGATAGAAGTCAGGATAGAGGGCACGTGTGAAGGAAAACAATGGCTTCAGGAGTGCTGATAATTTTCTATTGCTTGACATATGTGGAGGTTACACAAATAGGTTGGCTTTTAAGAAATTCATTAATTTATACAATTGTGGTCTGTGTCTATTTTTTTATGTATGTTACATCTCAATTTTTAAAGTTACTTTAAAAATGATGGCGCCTCCACTCTATAAAATGCCAAGTAACCATTTTTTAATGAGGTAGTTTTTCCTCCATGTACTAATTTGAAAATCTCCTCAAGACACCTTAAGGGAAAATAACAAAAAAAAATCATATAGCATGATAGTACATTTTAGAATGGGCTATTTATTATGCATGTAAGTGCTGGGTATGTATATACACATTCACATACAGTTTAGACGGGTAGATACGTATAGAAAGTAGGTATTAAATTGAAAGTTTTGAATGAAGCATGAAGATGGAATAAATTTGAAATTCAAAACAGAGTCCCAACTGAGGTGAAAATGTTCAAAGGAAATACTAAGTCAGTGGCATATCATAGTACCAAGTGTGGCCCCATGAGAGTAGTCTGCTCTGTGTGCAGACAATTGTCTATACACAATTTGAAAACAATAATAAAACTAAGTAAGCATTACTCTGCTTTTTATTAACGCCATGCATTGGCCATTCTAAATAATGCTAGTAATAAAATACTTCTCCTGTGGGGGGGGACGGGGAATCTTTTGTTGATCTAAGTTCTAAATAATTGTTACTATCTCATTTGAGTTTTAATAATATGTAGGCAAGGTTAAAAATTAGCACACTTTATAATGTACCCTTTATTAAATATTGTATCCTACAAGGAGGTTAATGCAAAGAATTTCTCCAGTTAAATGGTTTGTACCCACGACACATAAACTCAGTTCCATGTGTTCATTTGGAAAATAAGTTAATAATGGTGGGAATTATTCAAGCTTGCAAACTGAGAGATATGGTGTCTTTGACATGAGCATATTTTAGCTCATGAATAAAAGGTTTTACTGAATTTAAATGTGCTTAACATTGGGCTTCCCTGGTGGCTCAACGGTGAAGAATCCGCTTGCCGATGCAGGAGACACAGGTTTGATCCCCGGTCTGGGAAGAGGCAACTAGGCCCTTGCATCACACCTACTGAGCCTGGGCCCTAGAGCTCAGGGACCACAGCTAGTGAAGCCGCTGCACACTCGAGCTTGTGCTCTGCGACGGGAGAAACCACAGCAATGAGAGGCCCGTGGACCACAGCAAGAGAGCAGCCCCCGCTCGCCTCAACTAGAGAAAAGTCCACACAACGGCCAGGACCCAGCACAGCCAAGCGTAATTAAATAAACAAATCATTTTTTAAAGTGTACTTAACATTGATAGTTTTTTTTTATGGTTGTTAGTTTTTAAGAACAAAATAGCAACCAACAAAATAATTATCACTGTTATGATGTGATCATAACTAAACATTTTATTATATTGAAGAACTGTTAAAAATCTTTGACTTCGGCTGTTAACTACACTAAGTATGCTACTGACCACAAGGAAAATATAAAGATTCAAAAAGAAAACATATACAAAACTCATGGCATAGTGCCTAGTATATAGCAGAGGCTCAATTCATGGTCGGAGAAGGCAATGGCACCCCACTCCGGTACTCTTGCCTGGCAAATCCCATGGACGAAGGAGCCTGGTAGGCTGCAGTCCATGGGGTCGCTAAGAGCCGGGCACAACTGAGCGACTTCACTTTCACTTTCCACTTTCATGCATTGGAGAAGGAAATGGCAACCCACTCCAGTGTTCTTGCCTGGAGAATCCCAGATACAGAGGAGCCTAGTGGGCTGCTGTCTCTGGGGTCACACAGAGTCGGACACGACTGAAGTGACTTAGCAGCAGCAATTCATGGTAGCTTTGTTATTAACATTCATAAGTGACTGATTCCCATTCATCTTCCTAAATGAAGTTGCTCAGTCATATCTGATTCTTTGTGACCCCATGGACTGTAGCCTACCAGGCTCCTCTGTCCATGGGATTTTCCAGGCAAGAGTACTGGAGTGGGGTGCCATTTCCTTCGTCTTCCTAAACCACGTATCAATTTCCATCCTTTGAGAAGTTGAGATTCAGACTGAGATCAAAATTTCAATCATGTGCCAAGCCCTGTGATTAGCGTTTTATATGCATTGTCTTATTACCCACAGAAACTCTCAGTTCAGTTCAGTCGCTCAGTTGTGTCCGACTCTTTGTGACCGCAAGAACTGCAGCACGCCAGGCCTCCCTGTCCATCATCAACTCCCGGAGTTCACTCAGACTCACATCCATCGAGTCAGTGATGCCATCCAGCCATCTCATCCTGTCGTCCCCTTTTCCTCCTGCCCCCAATCCCTCCCAGCATCAGGGTCTTTTCCAATGAGTCAACTCTTTGCATGAAGTGGCCAAAGTACTGGCATTTCAGCTTTAGCATCAGTCCTTCCAAAGAACACCTAGGACTGATCTCCTTTAGAATGGACTGGTTGGATCTCCTTGCAGTCCAAGGAACTCTCAAGGGTCTTCTCCAACACTACAGTTCAAAAGCATCAATTCTTTGGCTCTCAGCCTTCTTCACAGTCCAACTTTCACATCCATACATGACCACTGGAAAAACCATAGCTTTGACTAGACGGACCTTTGCTGGCAAAGTAATGTCTCTGCTTTTGAATATGCTATCTAGGTTGGTCATAACTTTTCTTCCAAGGAGTAAGCGTCTTTTAATTTCATGGCTGCAATCACCATCTGCAGTGATTTTGGAGTCCCCCAAAATAAAGTCTGACACTGTTTCCACTGTTTCCCCATCTATTTCCCATGAAGTGATGGGACCGGATGCCATGATCTTCGTTTTCTGAGTGTTGAGCTTTAAGCCAACTTTTTTACTCTTCTCTTTCACTTTCATCAAGAGGCTCTTTAGTTCCTCTTCACTTTCTGCCATAAGGGTGGTGTCATCTGCATATCTGAGGTTATTGATATTTCTGCTGGCAATCTTGATTCCAGCTTGTGCTTCTTCCAGCCCAGCGTTTCTCATGATGTACTCTGCATAGAAGTTAAATAAACAGAGTGACAATATACAGCCTCAATGTACTCCTTTTCCTATTTGTAACTAGTCTGTTGTTCCATGTCCAGTTCTAACTGTTGTTTCCTGACCTGCATATAAGTTTCTCAAGAGGCAGGTCAGGTGGTCTGGTATTCCCATCTGTTTCAGAATTTTCCACACTTTCTTGTGATCCACATAGTCAAAGGCTTTGGCATAATCAATAAAGCAGAAATAGATGTTTTTCTGGAACTCTCTTGCTTTTTTGATAATCCAGTAGATGTTTTTTATTCTTAGCTAATATATTATAAAACTAGAGAGTTTTTCTCAAACTTACTTTCTTGAAGCTCATCCAGCTAATGTGAAAGTGTTAGTTGTTCAGACATGTCCAACTCTTTGCAGCCACATGAACTGTAGCCTGCCAGGCTCCTCTGTCCACGGAATTCTCCAGGCAAGAATACTGGAGTGGGTAGCCATTCCCTTCTCCAGGGGATCTTCCCAACCGAGAGACTGAACTCAGGTCTCTTGAATTGCAGGCAGATTTTTATCATCTGAGAAATGTAACAATCAAACCTACATTCTTCTGATGTTAATCCTTCACTCTGTCTATGTAACCATCCTGCAATTGTTATATCATCATCAATAACATCATCACTACTACCATTTATGAGCATCACATACCAGATACTCTCAGGCTTTGTCTGACATTGTCCATATAAAACAACTGGGGCGGGGCTTCCCTGGTGGCTCAGAGGTAAAGAATCCGCCTGCCAATGCAGGAGACATAAATTCAATCCCTCATCTGGCCGATCCCACATGCCATGGAGCAACCAAGGCTGTGCACCCCCCACGACTGTGCCTGTGCTCTAGAGCCTGGGAGCCACAACCACTGAGCCCACGCGCGGCAGCTAAGGAGGCCTGCATGGCCTAGAGCCGGTGCTCCACAGCAAGGAAAGCCAGCGATGAGAAGTCCACGCGCCACAACTAGAGGGTTGCCCGTGCTTGCCACAACTAGGAAAAAAACAAAAATCCTGTGCGGCAACAAAGAAAAAAATATTAGACATATTTTTTCTATATTAGAAAATATAGAAAAAAATTTTTCTAGCACAGTGAAAAAAATAAATACATTTTTTAAAAACACAATTTTTAACCCACATTTTACCACTTTCTTGGATCTTCCTTCCTTCATGCAGTGCATACCCTCATGGAATCATTTTCCATCTGCTTAACGTATATATATCCTTCAGAGTTCTTTTAATACAGGTCTATTGGTGGCAAATTTTCTGGTTTTGTTTACCTTAAATAAAAACTGCATTTAATCCCAATTATTAAATGATATTTTTGCTAAGTTTAGAATCCCAGGTTGATTTTTTTCCTCTGCACATTTAAGATACCATCCCACTGTCTTCTGACTTCTGTTGTCTCTGCTGAGAAGTCAACTGCCAGCCTCTATCTCCTTTGTGTGTGTGTGTGTGTGTGTGTGTGTGTGTGTTAGCCACTCAGTTGTGTCTGAATCTTTGTGACCTCATGGACTGCTGCTCTGTCCTCACCAGGCTGCTAGGTCCATGGACTTCCCCAGGCAAGACTATTGGAGTGGGCAGCCATTCCCTTCTCCAGGGGATCTTCCCAACCCATGTCTCCCACACTGCAGGCAGATTCTTTACCACTGAGCCACCAGGGAAGCCCTTTATGTATTGTCTATCTTTTCTTAGAAAATCTTCTAGAATCTTTTCTTTGTTTTTGGTGCCCTGCAGTTTCATTGTGTTATGTTTTATTTCAATTTGCTTCTGAGAATTGTTCTTTCCTTAATTCTGGAAAGTTCTCAACGCTATCCCTTCACACGACTGGCTTTGCCCCATTCCACACCCTCCTCCACCACTCTGTGTACTTTCATCTCCCCCTTTCTCTTCTTTTCTTTTCTTCTCTTTCTTTTTTAAAAAATATTTGCTTATTTATTTAGCTGTGCCAGGTCTTAGCTGTGGCATACAGAATCTTTGATCTTTGCTGAGTCATGCAAACTCTTAGCTGCTGCACATGAGATCTAGTTCCCTGACCAGGGATCGAACCAGGGATTAAACTCAGGCCCCCTGCATTAGAAGCATGGAATCTTAGCCACTGGACCACCAGGGAAATCCCCTTCTTTTTTCTCTTTTTGCAGCTGTGATTAGACTACACTTGGCTTCTTTCTTTATCATTTAGGTCTCTTACACTCTCATTCACATTTTCTGTATCTTTGTCTCTGAGCTAATTATCAGTAATTTCTTTATGTTTATCTTCAAATTCACTAATTCTTCTTTATTGAAGTATACAGTAGTTGATTTACAATGTTTCAGATTCATGCAGTTATATATAACCGACTCACTTTGCTGTACACCTAAAATACAACGTGTGTGTTTGTGTATCTACGTGTGTGTATTCCTTTTCAGACACCAGTTCTTTCTTAAACTTTTTCTGAACTGTTATTAAATCTGTCCACTGAGTTTTTAACTCCAATTCTTATATATTATTTACATTTCTAGAAGTTCATTTTCTAACCTACTTTCTTCCCACTCATTTCAAACTTCCTCTTATTTCTTAAATATATCAAACACAATTTTGTGCATTTTTTATATAATATTGGTATCTGAAGTTGCTGAAAAATTGATTATGCAGTACCTGGTTTTGCTTTCTCCCTCCCCCTCTCATTTTCTTGTCTGTCTAGTGATTTTTACATTGCAGTTGCTCATTTTCCGTGGAGAGATGGAAAGTGTTTAAAAGCCTGAGATGAACGTGGTCTCCTCTGGAGAGCGTGTGTGTCCTGTTCTATCAGGTCCCTGGAATCACTACCCATCTGGGGCCACTTCAAAGTCCAGCTTGAAATTCTTTGGGCTCCCAGACTGTGTGAATTCAGGCTACAAACCCTCCTTGTCTGCAGAGTCTCAGAGGAAGCTTCATTTTCCCTCTCATCCAGCCCCACAATCCAAGACAGATATCTTCCCTCTCAGTCTCAGGAGGGGAACCCTGATTTCGAGTCCTCCCTTACAAGAGGGTGTGCCCTCCTGGGCGCCTAACTTCAGAACACACTTCTCATCTCCAGCAGGTCCTGAACTATGTCCTCTGACTCCCTGTTCTCAGGATACATAAAATTGGTTCTCAATTTCACCTGGTTCAACACACGTCCCCAAGGCAAAAACAAGCTTCAGCCTTCTGCTGACCTTCCTGAGTCTCCATCTTCACTCACAACCTGCCCTGATAGACCTTTTCTCACCATCTCAAGGACGCATCTAAGATCTTTTTTCAATCCAAGATTTGTAGTTGTTTCCAGTAAGAGAAGTGTCCATTTGGTCCACAGTGTTACCTGAAATCGAAGTTCCTGGGCCTCAATGTTCATATCTTTAAAACAGGCCACTACCCATGCCCCCTGGCGTCATTGGGAAGACCAGATGGGCTAACGGTTTTTAAGATAATTGGTAAACCAGTGAATCTGCTGTGAAAAACCAGAGTCAAATGCCTCAGAAAGCCATGGGGGTGTCCATGGAGACACACAGTCCAGGGTTCCAAGTGTTCAAGTGCTCAAGCCTCAGCAGCCTAGTGCTCAAGCCTCAGCAGCCTAGTGCCCAAGCCTCAGCAGCCTAATGCCCAAGCCTCAGCAGCCTAGTGCTCAAGCCTCAGCAGCTTAGCGCCATGACACTCCGCTCCCTGCAGGTGAAGCCGGGGACCCAGGCTTCAGAGACAAGGCAGCATAGGAGCTGACCTTGACGGGGCTTGAGCGGGAGCCAGGGAAAGACTAAAGGAGGGCATTCCAAAACGGAACTGTGGCCAAAAGCACATACACGTACGTGTCTTGGTCACTCAAGCCATGTTTGACTCTTTGCGATCCTTTGGACTGTAAACGCCAGGCTCCTCCATCCATGGGATTTTTCAGGCAGGAATACTAAAGTGGGTTGTCATTTCTTCCTCCAGGGGATCTTCCCAACCAGGGATAGACCCCGCATCTCCTGTGTCTCCTGCATTGCAAGCGGACTCTTTACCCGCTTAGCCATTGCGAAAGCCAGACAAAAGCACAGAGGCCTGCAAAGGAACTTGCCCATGAGGGCAGTGAGGACTGAGGTTAGAAAGCAGGGCTGAGCTGGATGGCTGAAGCCTCGATGGCCAGGCTCACCAGTTCTCACTCTGTCCTCGGGCACTGGGAGTCCATACAGGTTTATGAGTCACATCGTCAGAGAAACTGAGGAAATTATCTGCTTCACTCATCAGTTTATGTCCAACAGCAGGCTGCAGGTGTTCAACAAATGTCTGAAGACTGAATGGATAAGTGAATGAATGAATGAAAACTGTTGGCCTGCTCTCTTTAAATTGTGGCCACATTATAGGTCTTTGCTAGCTTAGTCTGGATTTGTTTGGAGCTACAAATGTGGATGGACTATTAAATAGCTTCAATAAACATTTCCAAGAAAGCATTCAAATGTTCCAAGTGATCAATGCTGTCGTTGACAATGTACTGGCAGTTCCTGAATTCCTTCTTGTCCTTGAAGAGCTTCTCTGGACATTCTCAGGCAATTCCCTGGACATCCAGCCACCTTCCTGACAAGCTTCATCTTGTTCCTGTCTTTTTCAGTCCAGCCCAGCTCCTCAGTTGGGTGTTTGGGGAACAGATCCTATCCCCTAGCTGGTGGGATGAGCCCACAATCCAGGCTGAGCTTGCTGGTCACCATGACTGGTCCAGACATGGCCATAGGATGCGAGGCCAGTCAGGCCCTCCCCCAAAACGTCTTCTGGATAGCCCCAACAGAGAAGAGTCATCTTTGCTCTCAAGTCACTAGCGGAGAATGTGTGATCCCAGAACTATCTGGGGCCATATATTCCTCCCCGTCTGTTCTGCACATATGTGGAAGCAGCGAGCAGAGAGGAGCTAGATGATTAAAAATGGAGGGAGAGAGCCAGCCAGCAATGCTGACCAAGCCCCTATCTCCAGGCATTCCAAGGTCATCAGCACCCGGTCCTGGAAGGCGTTTTAACACCAGAACTCTTTTACACCTGGACCCAACATGAGTTGGAATTCTCTCATTTGCAGTCAAAAGGATTTCAGCTAATTTAGAGCACTCTGCATGGCATGCTACTCTGAGAGTATTCACTCACTCGTTCATTTATTTATTCAACCATTTGTAGACTAAACGCAGGCAGTTTTCCACAAATTGCCTCAGGCAACTGGTAGCACAGAATTTTCCCAGATATCATCTCCACCTGCTCTTCTTCCAGAAGCCTGTATCTGTCAGGACCTCGGGCCAGCTGTGCTGGCCGTCAAGGGACGCATGAGATGATGGGAAAGTAAGGACAATCTGGACACCAAGCATCACCTGTGTGCATGTGTATTGGGAATTTGCACAAGGAACTGCTGAGATTTTCCAAGCTACTCTGACTCTGAATCCCCCCACACACACACCACGCCTATATACATACACACACACTCAGAAACCTGGGTGGGGAGAGCTCACCCTGAGGAGATGCCCATGGTTCCACCAAGGTGCAATCCCCTCCTCTCCAAGTTCACCCAGCAAATACCAGCAAGGTGAGCTTATCACACCTCCCCCTCATCTTCCAAGTGAAAACACCGAGGCTCAGAGAGGTTCAGAACGGGCCCCAAATGACACAGCTACCAGGAAATGGAGCTGGACACTGAGTCCAGGATTCTCAGCTCGCATCCAGGGCATTTCTTCTGGAGACTGTGAGGTTTGTGGGTGAAGATGAATGGGGAAGACGTGGATGCAGGCAGTACCCATTTGGATACTTACTGCTGAATGACCCTCAGGTCATCACCCACCCTCTCTGAGCCTCAGTGTCCACCTCTGTGGAGCGTGGGGGTGTGTTTCGTAAGTACCTCGTGCAGGCTAACCACTACCGCATGGCAAGTGGACGGGGCAACAGTGGACACAGTGCTGACTATTTTGGGGGGCTCCAAAATCACTGCAGATGGCGATTGCAGCCATGAAATTAAAAGACGCTTACTCCTTGGAAGGAAAGTTATGACCAACCTAGATAGCATATTCAAAAGCAGAGACATTACTTTGCCAACAAAGGTCCATCTAGTCAAGGCTATGGTTTTTCCAGTGGTCATGTATGGATGTGAGAGTTGGACTGTGAAGAAAGCTGAGCACCAAAGAATTGATGCTTTTGAACTGTGGTGTTGGAGAAGACTCTTGAGAGTCCCTTGGACTGCAAGGAGATCCAACCAGTCCATCCTAAAGGAGATCAGTCCTGAATATTCACTGGAAGGACTGATGTTGAAGCTGAAACTCCAATACTCTGGCCAACTGATGCGAAGAGCTGACTCATGGAAAAAGACTCTGATGCTGGGAAGGATTGAGGGCAGGAGAAGAAGGGGACGACGGAGGATGAGATGGCTGGATGGCATCACCAACTCAATGGACATGAGTTTGAGTAAGCTCTGGGAGTTGGTAATGGACAGGGAGGCCTGGCCTGCTGCAGTCCATGGGTTCGCAAAGAGTCAAATATGACTGAGCGACTGAACTCGTATTTACAAGAGGAAGAGTAAATTGGTTAGGGTGGGGGTGGTTGCAGAAAGCAGTGGGTGGTGGGGGATAGGATTATAAAGGGGAAGCACAGGGGGCTCCTTTGCTGCAAGAGAAGAGTTCTGATCTAGACTGTGATGGTGGCCATTCAAATCTACATGTGTGATAAAACGTCATAGAATTACAACCAAAAACAAGCCCCAAAGACTAGTGCAGGCCAAAAGTGGCGCAATCCAAGTGAGGATTTGTACTTCAGTTCATCATCACCTTGTGCCAATCAATTTTGATAATGGACAGAATTATGATCACATTTCTCCATTGGAAGGAGCTCAGTGATGAGTAAAGGAGACTACTCTTCTATTTTTGCAATGTCTTCTAAGTCATTATTTCAAAAATAAAACTTTTTAAAGAAAAGAAGTATAGGCAAAAAAAAAAAAAACCCACAGAGGTACAGATGGTTCCTGTGACTTTGCAGTTATAGATATCTCGCAATATAACTTTCACTCATCACTACTTAGAAATGACAGCGGCAGGTAGATCTAGTCATTGGCTAGGTCTTGTAACTGACATGCATTCATAAAGAAGCACGTGTCTTTCTGTATCTCACATTTGCTTTCAAATATCTTGTTAGCTGTATTTCAGTATAATCAGTTCCCTTTGTAATCTTCCAGATTTATATTACACACTAAGACCTTCTGCTTCCCCAGCTCCATAGCACAGAAAAGGTTAGGAACCTTGCCTGGGGCATGGAGTGTAAGCCAGCCATGGTCTACACAAGGAAACTAAGGCCCAGGATGGGGGGTGGTTAGCAACATCACGAGGTCTCTGATACCCAGCTCACCTGGAAGGAAGTATCCCTGCCAGGAAAAGAAGACAACTGCTCTCCCTATTTGCCATCAGCCACCTCTGGGGGGAGGTGTTTACTCTGCCAGGTGGGGTCCGTCTGGGTCCACTCTGGGGCCGCACGCTGGCCTTTGAGACAGAGAACAATGCCACATTGTGGCCCTGGCTCCAGATAAAAGAGAAACTTGGCCCAGCTGCCCAGGCAAGAGTGACTGTCCTCTTAATATTAATACACGGAGGGTGTGCCCCCTGCCCACACCCTCACCACTTTTGCCGTTGACGGTTGTATAGAATGTGATCCCACTGCCTTCTAATGGATGGTCAAAGGCCAGTGTGCCGGGCACTTTTATTGTCAGCTGCCTCAGTAATCTTTAACCTCCCACTGGCCAAAGGGCTGAAACCCAGAAAGACAAAGCAAACATGGGCTGGGCACCAGAGGAGTGATTCAAATGATCCGGGGCTGCAGGGAGCCAGCTCAACCCCAACCAGCTCACCCCCCAACCCTGGCCAGTCTGGATGCTGGGGGACAAATGCCCCAGGCCCACCCACCCCACCGCCCCAGATGCCATCAACATCTCTCCCTTGCTGGTGGTGGGAAGTAGGACTCTGGTAACAGTTGGTAGCTTGTCACTGCAGGTCTGGAGAAATACAGCAAATGCCACATTAGCCATGGTCACCCCAGCCTTTCTGGCTGATGTGTGAGGACAGCTGGGCCCCTCCAGGAGCAAACACTGCTTCCGGGTCAATCAAGGAGGGAAAGAGGCTCAGTGGGCAGTGGGATGTGTGTGCATCAGGGCTGGGGCCGACCCAGCCCCACCATTCACTTGAACCTCCTCTTGGAGCCTCCGTTTCCTCGCCTGAAAAACGGGGACACTGACATCTCCTCTCGGCACCAACACCATCTGCTGCCATTTGCAGGGCACGGGGTGCCGCCAAGGACGGAATTGACTCCAGTTCTCACAACTCTGGAGAAGTGACCTCCACTCTCCTCGCTCTGCAAACAACCGGAGCCCAGAGAGGTAGACTTGCCCAGTGGCAACACTGAGATCTGGACCAAGTCCCTGTGATTCCGAAGCTGTCCTCTTTCCACTGGAAAGCACACATGATGGCCGTGAGGTAGGAATCTTGGCTCCATTTCACAGATGAAGACACTGAGGCTCAGTCCCTGCAGAAAGGAGTGAGTTCTGCCGGAAGCCCTCATCATTCGATTCCATGTCCTCTTACTTCCTCCCAGACTGAGTAGGGGCTGTCCTCACCCACGGCGGGGGCCCTCCCAGACTGAGTAGGGGCTGTCCTCACCCACGGCGGGGGCCCTCTTCTCGTCACTATCATGAAAAGCTGTGGACACAGAGCCAGGGCCTGAATCTGTTTCCAGGTACAAAGAGAGGGATCAGCGGGCCCTAGTGGCCCCTGGTGACAAGGGGCAGCCGTCCCCGTCAGTGGCCTTGCTCTCTGATCGGAGCTGTTGTCACTATGCAGGGGAAGGTCAGACAAAGAGAAAGAGGTGGAATCCATTCCCCCAGTTCTTGCCTCTGAGGAGCAGGACTGTTAGTCGCTCAGTCGTGTCTGACTCTGTGCGACCCCATGGCCTTAGTCGCTCAGTCGTGTCTGACTCTGTGCGACCCCATGCCTGGAGCCCACCAGGCTCCTCCGTCTGTGGGATTCTCCAGGCAAGAACACTGGAGTGGGCTGCCATTTCCTTCCCCAGGGGATCTTCCCCACCCAGGGATCGAAACCAGGTCTCCCATGTTGCAGGCAGATTCTTCACCATCCGAGCCACCAGGCAAGCGCTATGGACTGAGGACAGGGGAAAAGACGCTGGAGGTAGGCAAGACGCTATCAGTCTGGATTCAAATCCTTAATTCCTTTCTCCACAAGCTGGGCAGCTCTGGGTCCTTGATGTGCTGGAAGAATCCGCACTCCCCCACCCACCCCCCACCCTTCTCTGACCATCCCAGGTTGGGGCCCCAGCCAAGCCCTCACCAGCCCTGCTAATAAAGTTACCTTCTGTGCGTGGGGCAGAAGGTCAGGAAAAACCAGCAGCGGTTTGAAGAAGGCGATGGTCTCGCGATCTGCAGCAGGGTGGGGCCTGGGGAGGGAGCAAGATAAGAGTGGACAATAAAAGATAGGCAGAGAGAGACCAGGGCGGGGGTGGGGGGGGCGCTGGCACAGGAGTGTGGCCCCCGGCAGTGCCATCTCTTTATGACCCATAAAGGACACAGACGCTGGCACCCGTGCCAGCCTTATCTCCCCCTCCGGATCTGTAAATGATCACCCAGAGGCCACCACTGGCCTCAGAAACGACAGTTGTGCTGGCCACACTGTGGAAAGCGAGCCATTGGGCAAAGAGGAGCCCAGGATAGAGGGGCTCTGCTGGGCTCTGCCCATGGGCTCGGAGACCCCAGCCCAGCCAGGCAGCCCCGCTGTGGGAGGCGCAGGGCCCGTGGCTGCTGAGTAACAAGGCCCTTGAGGCTTCCGTTGCAAGGAGGTGTGTTATAGGTCAGGGCTACCCTGGTGGTTCAGATGGTAGAATCTGCCTCCAGTGCAGGAGGCATGGGTTTGATCCCTGAGTTGGGAAGATCCTCTAGAGAGGAAATGGCTATCCACTCCAGTATTCTCGCCTCGAGAATCCCATGGACAGAGGAGCCTGGACCCATGTTGCAGGCAGATTCTTCACCATCCGAGCCACCAGGCAAGCGCTATGGACTGAGGACAGGGGAAAAGACGCTGGAGGTAGGCAAGACGCTATCAGTCTGGATTCAAATCCTTAATTCCTTTCTCCACAAGCTGGGCAGCTCTGGGTCCTTGATGTGCTGGAAGATCCGCACTCCCCCACCCACCCCCCACCCTTCTCTGACCATCCCAGGTTGGGGCCCCAGCCAAGCCCTCACCAGCCCTGCTAATAAAGTTACCTTCTGTGCGTGGGGCAGAAGGTCAGGAAAAACCAGCAGCGGTTTGAAGAAGGCGATGGTCTCGCGATCTGCAGCAGGGTGGGGCCTGGGGAGGGAGCAAGATAAGAGTGGACAATAAAAGATAGGCAGAGAGAGACCAGGGCGGGGGTGGGGGGGGCGCTGGCACAGGAGTGTGGCCCCCGGCAGTGCCATCTCTTTATGACCCATAAAGGACACAGACGCTGGCACCCGTGCTAGCCTTATCTCCCCCTCCGGATCTGTAAATGATCACCCAGAGGCCACCACTGGCCTCAGAAACGACAGTTGTGCTGGCCACACTGTGGAAAGCGAGCCATTGGGCAAAGAGGAGCCCAGGATAGAGGGGCTCTGCTGGGCTCTGCCCATGGGCTCGGAGACCCCAGCCCAGCCAGGCAGCCCCGCTGTGGGAGGCGCAGGGCCCGTGGCTGCTGAGTAACAAGGCCCTTGAGGCTTCCGTTGCAAGGAGGTGTGTTATAGGTCAGGGCTACCCTGGTGGTTCAGATGGTAGAATCTGCCTCCAGTGCAGGAGGCATGGGTTTGATCCCTGAGTTGGGAAGATCCTCTAGAGAGGAAATGGCTATCCACTCCAGTATTCTCGCCTCGAGAATCCCATGGACAGAGGAGCCTGGTGGGCTACAGTCCATGGGGTTGCAAAGAGTTGGACACGATTTAGTGACTAACAGTTTCACTTTCAACATAAGTCAGGGCAGCTCCCCACCCCTGCCCCCCCAACACACACACAGGTGATGGCCCAGGTGGGGCCAGGGGCTGCTTCCCTTAGAGGGCATCGGCCATCAGGGGTCGGCATTTGCAGTGTAAAGCGTCCCTGGATGGCAAGGCTCACACTGGAAAAGCTGACCCTGTTGTGTGAGAGATGCTTTCTTTGTGCATTTTTGTGAATAACTTAGCTGCGCCAAAACAGTCCGTAGGACGGCATAAGCACACGATAAATGGTGAGTGCTGTTATACTCCTCATTCACACAACAGGCCTGCGAGATGTGCCTTCTGTCTGGAGCCCAGGAGAACGTGCTGTGCAGGCTCCAGGCTCAGGGGTTCCACTGACCTGCACCTCCCTCAGCCCCTGCACATCCTGGAATTCATCATCTCTGCATATGCAGTGGGGCCGAGGCCTGGCCTCCCACCAGCCACTCCAGCATGGCAGGGTCCTCACAGGTGCCTCCGAGGCGGGCAGGCATGGAGCCCTCTCTTCCCAGGGCCTTGCTGAAATACCAAGAATGTCATGGATATTGTTGTTCTTGTTCCGTCGCTAAGTTGTGTCTGACTCTTTACAACCTCACGAACTGCAGCATGTCTGGCTTCCCTGTCCTTCACCAACTCCTGGAGCTTGCTCAAACTCATGTCCATCGAGTCAGTGATGCCATCCAACCATCTCATCCTCTGTCGTCCCCTTCTCCTCCTGCCCTCAATCTTTCCCAGCATCAGGGTCTTTTCCCGTGAGTCAGCTCTTCGCATCAGGTGGCCAAAGTTCTGGAGCTTCAGCTTCAGCATCAGTCCTTCCAGTGAATATTCAGGGTTGATTTCCTTTAGGATGGACTGGTTGGATCTCCTTGCAGTCCAAGGGACTCTCAAGAGTCTTCTCCAGCATCACAGTTCAAAGGCAGCAGTTCTTCAGCACTCAGACTTCTTTATGGTCCAAACTCTCACATCCATACATGACCAATGGAAAAACCATAGCTGTGGCTATCCAGACCTTTGTCGACAAAGGAAATGGAGTGAGGATGGAGGATGGAGCGGGGGGCTTCCCCTGGGGCCCGGGCGTTGGCGGTCAGGGCCCAGAGGCACCCTGAGCCTAGGTGACTGACGGTGAGCATCCTCCAGGCAGCAGCACCGGCTCATCCACACCCAGGCCCCGCGCCTCTCTGTCTGCCCTAGGCCCTCATTTCCTGTCGGGCCCAGCCAATGGGAAACCCCAGCGGGGATGGGAGGGCAGACAGAGGAGGAGGCTAGGTCTTTCTGGCCTTTTTTAGCTTTGTCCTCAAGCGACTGGGATGACTGTGCCTCTGTCAGGCACCTCCCCTCCACTGGGCTCCCTGCTTCCTCCAGCTGCTGCTCCTGGGGACAGCAGCGTCCTCCTGGCTCCTTTATCCAGGCTCACACCTCTGTGGAACTTCCCAGCGTTACTTTCCCTTCCTGCATGCGATGCCGCCGCCCACGTGGCCTTGCTGGATGAGGACCAAAGCCCACTCTCAGGGAGGCCAGCGGCTGGCACCGGGGGGCGGGGGGGGGGTTGCCCTTGACCATCACCCCTAGGCAACCACAGGAAGTGACCACCGCCCTCCCCCAGCTTCCTGCCAGAGCTTCTCTGCCGGCCAGGCACCTCTGGGGGCAGTAGGTGGGCCGCCCTGCCCCAGCAGGCCTCTCCAGGGAGTCGAGAAAGACAGCGGTGGAGAGGAAGCGGAGGAGGACTGTGAGGGGGTGAGGTGGGGGCATGTGTGAGTCTCCCAAAGGCCAGTGATGGGGTCTGGGCTCCTGCCGCCTCCTCGCCTGAGAAGGCCACCTGGGAGAGAGTGGGTGCTGGCTGGAGAGTCAGCATCCCGACGGGGCCGGCCAGGGGACACCAGGTGTCCAATCAGAGGGGAGGGGAGCCCTGCCCTGGATGCGAGACCGCGGTTCTCAGCTGCCCTGGCTTTTGACAAGGGTCCAAGAGGTTAAAAGAGGGCAAGGGTGAGGTGACACCATCCAGACAGAGCCAGAGAGTGCAGAAAAGCTGAGACATTGTGTGTCTGGGCCCAGCCCACCTAGAACTGGTCTATAAACCAGACACATCGGGCCAGGTTCCCAGGCTTATTGAACAGAGTCTGAAACACCTAAGCGGAAATGATCCCAACCAGTGAAGCTGGTTGGATGGCATCACTGACTCAATGGACCTGAGTCTGAGCAAACTCCAGGAGATGGTGAGGGACAGGGAAGCCCGGCATGCTGCCGTCCAGGGGGTCCAGAGGGTCGGCCACGACTGAGAGACTGAACAACCGCAGCAAAAGCTGGGAAGAAAGCAATGACTGTGCGCCCTCTGCCTGCCCCCCACCTCCCTCCCCGCTGGGCTCGGTCACCTCCTAGGGGCTCACGTCCCTGCATGCCCCTGTCCTGTGCTGCAGCCACGGCTCCAGTACACGCATGCGGCAGAACCAGCTACAGCACCCGCTGCCTCGTGTCCCGGGTACAGCGCACAGCCAGGAGAGCGCCCCCCAGGGGTCAGAAGAGTAGACGCGAGAAGGCAGCGGCACCCCACTCCAATGCTCTTGCCTGGAAAATCCCATGGACGGAGGAGCCTGGAGCCCCGCAGTCCATGGGGTCGCTAAGAGTCGGATATGACTGAGTGACTTCACTTTCACTTTTCACTTTCATGCATTGAGAAGGAAGTGGCAACCCACTCGTGTTCTTGCCTGGAGAATCTCAGGGACGGGGAAGCCTGGTGGGCTGCCGTCTGGGGGATCACACAGATTCGGACATGACTGAAGTGACTTAGCAGCATGGAGAATCTCTGTACCCATCTCCTTTTTCTAAAAAAAAAAAAAATCTTTTGGCTGCTCCATGAGGCACACGGGATCCTAGTCCCTGAACCAAAGACTGAACCCACATCCCTGCATTGGAAGTATGGAGTCTTAACCACTGGAGAAGAGGGTGTCAGAGGATGAGATGGCTGGATGGCAACACCGGTGCAATGGACCCAAACTTGGGCAAACTTTGGGAGATGGTAAGGGACAGGAAGGCCTGGCGTGCTGTAGTCACAGAATCAGACGTGACTGGGCAACTGAAAACAGCCATTCTCATCACATGCATCTCACTCTCATCACAGCCCCAGGGCCTCCCTCACTGCATGACCCTGAACCTCAGGCCCTGCTTCTATAAAATGGGGCTCCTAATACCTACGTGACTGTCTTAGACTGCGGGTTAAGGGGACTAGCATCCCGAAGGCTTTGGAAATGGAGCGTCTGTGAACTTCTGTTCCCCGATGGGCATGAGCCCTCTGAGGGCACGGACCTGCCCTGTCCATCTTGCTACCCCAGCTCTGTGCATAAAGCCAGACATGGGGCGAGGGGAGCCCCTGGGAAAATAATTTACTTCTTCAATATAAATAATTGGGGGGCTGTGATTTTACCGGTAGACCTAAGAACGTGGGTTCGAGCCCTGGGTCGGGAAGATCCCCTGGAGAAGGAAATGGCACCCCACTCCAGTATTCTTGTCTGGAGAGTCCCATGGACAGAGGAGCCTGGGGGGCTGCAGTCCCTGGGGTCGCAAAGAGTCAGACACAACTGAAGCGACTTAGGGTGCATGTGATTTTAAAATAGATCCAAACCACATACAAAGCGAGCTGCCTTTTATAGAAGGTCAGTTGGCAGGGCTTTGCTGCAGCGTGATGGAACAGAAGTCTCAGTAAACGAACACAGTTGGAATTAAGGTGAGTCGTGTCCCCCACCCCGCCCCATACACTCACCCATCAAGAAATCATAGAAAGTCAGTGGGGGAAGTGAGCAGAGGGCGCTCTAAACTGTGTTTGTGCTCTTGCCACACGGGGGCGCCACCTTAGCTGGTAAACGGTCCTCCTGGCACCCTGGTCTACACCCGCCAGGGCTGGAGAGAGGTCTGTGGACCCGGAGCTCCAGGGGACCAGCCACCCTGTGTGGAGGGCCAGCAGGTGGTGCCAGGACACCGGGGCGGGTGGAAGGCCCTCCTGGAGGGGCTCAAGGAGGACCAGGCCCATCAGTTTGGTGGGACTGACCAGGACAAATGGGCCGGGAAAGGTCAGTCCCAGAGGTCAGGTGCCCCAGGAGCCCGCAGGGCAGTTTCTGGTGTGGCCTGAGATGCTGTCACGTGAGCCGTGCGAGGAGAGCCCCTCCCCCAGGCTGAGGGCCGGGGGTTGGGGTGGTGCAGAGGGATGACCTTCCAGAGCCAAGCTGGGGCTGCTGGCCGAGAGGCGGTGGGCCGGCTGGGCAGGGCCTTTGCGGAGAGGGCGCCGAGCCTGGGCTGGGCTCTCACCTGGCCCACCCATTTGCACCTGCTTCCTTTTCCTCTTTGGTCCATCCTCAGCCCAGACCCTCACTCTGGAGGTGCCCTTGGAAGGAATCCAGACCCCCCCACCTACCTCCTCCAATGTTACTGTCCCGCTGTCTCTGCTCAGCGGAGAGGCCAGGGGACCCCAGGGTCAGACGGCCAGGGACACCCGGCCCTCCTCGTCCTGCAGACGCTGCAGCAACACAGCACCGCCACAAACCACCGGGGTCGGCTGCCCACGCGCGGGGGGTCAGCACGGGGCAGGGCACGAGCTGCCACCCCGACCGGGCACACGGCCAGCTGTCCGGGGGCATCCAGGCCCTCGGACACACCTGGGCGCCACCAGGGCTGGTCTGCTGGACCTTGGCCTTCCACGCACCCGCTCACTCACCACCTGTTCATAGCGTGCTGGTGGACACGTGCACACGCACAATCGCACCTGGGTTACACGCTCACGTGTGCCCCGGGCACACTGAGCACCTCAGGGAAGGGGTCTGAAGGTCTCCCAGGCCCGCTGCATGTGCGTCTGGAACCCCATCCACTGTCTCCCCCTCCCATCCCTCCACTCCCATCCTCCCATCCCTCCACTCTGCTCCCTCAGTCCAGCCCCCGAGAACAGACGGGGTTCCCTTCCTCAGTCCTCCCAGGGTCCTCTACTCTGATCACACCCCAGCATGATCAAGACACACCTCCACTTGCAGCCTCCCTGTCACCCCAGGAAGTCTCTTTGGGAATCAAGGTGGCACCATGTGCCTGGATATAGACCCAGGCCTCGGGCTGGTCGCCTGGGTTCAAACCTTGGCCTCACTCACCTTTAGCTTCCCATGTCAACTCCGGGCAAAACTCCCCTAACACCTCTGAACCTCCATCTCATTGTGTTTCAACATCTCAGATACGCCCAGGTGGAAACACCCCTCCCACTCTGGCCTAATTCCAGTCTACTTCATCTGCCGCTTCCTCCAGGAAGCACTTCTTGAGCTCTCCAAGCAGAGTCCGTGCCTTTCCCCACTGCCACATTTATCCTCCCCCACCTCCCGTCTCTGTGTCTTTCCACACGTGCTGTAACTCCCAGGGGGCAGGGACTGCGGTGACCCCAGGGCCCACGGCTGGAGGCCACGCAGAGACGGGAGGGACCCCAGTCATGTCCCCGGAAGGCCCCAGAGGGAACAGGGAGGAAACGGAACGCAGGCTGTGGCGGGGCGGCTGCCGCTCCCGGCGGCAGGCAGCGTGGAAGACACTGGGTTTTCCATATGCCATGCGCTTCTCCCCTCCGCGGCGTTCGCCTGGGAGCAAACTCTGGGTTTGGCAGCGACCCCAGGACTCCATGTTTCTCCTGTTCCTTCCAAAGCTCCAGGAAGCATCCTCCTGCCCAGTGACAGAGTTTGGATCCTGGGGACTCTGTGAAGAGGCTCCCCTCCCAGGGCGGTTCTCTCCCCAAGGATCACCCTCCCCAGGGCGGCTGTCCCACCGTTGGTGGGAAGGGTCCACCCAGGGAGAGTCCACCGGACCTGAGCCAAGAGCCCCTGCCCTGGCCACGCCCTGGGAGGCCAGCCCCAACCGGGGGACTGCGGCCCTGCCTCTGTCCACAGTTCCTCCAGCCCCTCCACCTCCCCCAGCACTGGCACCAACTCTTGGCTCCTGACTTGGTCCTGCGGCTGTGTCTTTGCTCCATGAACTCCCACCCGCTACAGCCCTGACCCTGGCCTCAGCCTCCAAAACCACCCTGCTGGAGTGAAGAAGGCAGGGTTGAGATTTGGGGTTGATCTATTATGTCACCACAAAGCCTGGGCCTCAGTGTTCTCATCTGTAGAGTGGGGCACCAGCTGCAACACAGCAAGGGCTGAGGAGCCCGTGTGCCCGGGCCCACCCTTCCCTCCACCGGGCTTCTGTGGCCCTGCACGCATCTACCAGCCCGCCCACCCCTGCACCCTGACTCTGGCCAGGCCCAGCCTGGACTGCTCTTTTCCCTTCTCCTCCATTCCAGCATCTCCTCCTCCAGGAAGCCCCCCTGTGGCCCAGCCTCAGGGTTAGCCTCCCCTAGGGCCCTCAACCTAGCATCAAGCTTGAGTACCATCAGGCTCCCTGGTCCTTCCCTCTGTCCATTTCTTTGCTTCCCATTTCTGAAAGCAAAGACGGGCTTCAGCCACGTGCCAAGCATGCTGCCTGGGTTGTTAGGGGTGTCCCGGGCCTCAGGGGGCTGGAGAAGCCTGACTCTTCCCCTTTCAGCAGCAAATCACTTCCCTTCTCTGAGCCTTAGTTTCCCCATTAGTTTCATCCCCAAACAGGGATGAAATGGGTGTCGCCTTCTGGAGTGTGGTTAGAATTCCTGGAGGAACACACGTGAGTGTTCACCAAGTGTTTCATAAATGGC
Organism: Aepyceros melampus; assembly: GCA_006408695.1. Taxonomy (NCBI): domain Eukaryota; kingdom Metazoa; phylum Chordata; class Mammalia; order Artiodactyla; family Bovidae; genus Aepyceros; species Aepyceros melampus. The sequence goes on from SJXQ01013185.1 coordinate 173,203, forward strand.
AACTGAGGAAACAAACCTCTTCCTCCTTCGTCTTCCCGGACATCAGGCCCTGTTGTTTGGGCATAAACTTGAGTCCCCATCCAGGGCCATCTCTGGTGACATAGGTAATTCTGGCTGCCCACCGGCCTGTGTGGGCCTCTTCCTGTGAGTCTGGGCACTCCTGAGGCTGTGGAGGCAGTGGTCAACAGACACAGCCCCGAGACCATAATTTGAGTCCAAGCTCCTCTGTTTCAGCTGCGTCACCCAGGGCAAGTTACCCAGCTTCTCTAAGGCTCAGAGTCATCATCCATAAAATGGAGACGACAGTGAAGATTAAATGAAAGAATGTATATATGGTGCTTAGCATACATAGCACTGGGCGTCCCTGGTGGCTCAGATAGTAAAGAATCTGCCTGCAGTGCAGGAGACCCGGGTTCGATCCCTGGCTCGGGAAGATCCCCTGAAGAAGGAAATGGCAACCCACTCCAGTATTCTTGCCTGGAGAAGTCTATGGACAGAGGAGCCTACAGGCAGGCTACAGTCCATGGAGCTGCAAAGAACTGGACACTACTGAGTGGCTAACAGCTTCACTGAAAGTGCTCAGCACAGACTGAGCGCTGGTTACTATGACTATCGTTGCTGTCATTATTAGTCTGGAGGATTGCAGGCTTGGCTTCCAGGGCTCTTTTGAAGGATAGAGAAGTTCCTGGGGAGGACCTCAGGCCCTGGAGAGGTGCGTGTGAGCACAGGATGGTGGGTCCCTGTCACTCTCACCCTGGGGACATATGGCTGTGCCCAAGATATCCAGAGTCTTGCCCAAGGCTGTGGGGTGTCACAGAGACAGTCAGCCTCGGGGGTCCAGCAGCGCAGGTGGCCCAGGCTCTGGCAGCCACACGAGGCTGTGTCTGAGGGTCCCCTGGACGGGGCGGGCAAACCAGGGAGGAGGAGAATGGCAGGCACCAGGGGGCACTCCTGGAATCATCTAGAAACCTTCTTAGGGGACTTCACTTCCTGTTGGTGCAGGTAGAGCCGAATCAGGGAAATACCGTCAGACTGTGCTCCCGGATTTTATTAATAGGAAAATTTTTTTTTTGTTTTGTTTTAGAGGAAACCAGGTGAATTGGGCAATTCAATGTGAGCTTCCATGAGGTCTATGCAACCCCCTCCTGCCCTGTGTTCCTAAGGATGCCCTTTCTCTAGACTTACAGAGAAGGGTGTCATTTGTTTACCCAGGTATTGACTGATGCCCTGCAAGTGCCAGACCCTGGTGATTCTGTGTTGAGCAAAGCCGAGCCCCAGTCCTGCCTACAGGAGCTGACTGTCCGTCAGGGCTCCAGCTGCCCAGAGCGAAAGGCATGCAGACTCAGAATCGACCACACAGGCTCCAGTTCAGGCCCCATCTCCACTACTCCCTGTGCTGTGACTCTGCATGACCATCTGTGAAATGGGCACACAAGCTGATACATCAGGCATCCTGAGAAATTCATCCAAAGAGATGCTTTCTTAATGACTTTTTTTGAAAAAGTAAAGCTAAACAGCATACCTTTTCTCATCCTCACATGTGAAAGCCTTTCCTTTTTAAGTTTTGGACACAACATTCAGGAGTGTGGCCCTCTGGGTGGGGAGAGCAGAGGAAGCAAGTTATAGAGGCTCTGGCAGCCACACGAGGCTGTGTCTGAGGGTCCCCTGGACGGGGCGGGCAAACCAGGGAGGAGGAGAATGGCAGGCACCAGGGGGCACTCCTGGAATCATCTAGAAACCTTCTTAGGGGACTTCACTTCCTGTTGGTGCAGGTAGAGCCGAATCAGGGAAATACCGTCAGACTGTGCTCCCGGATTTTATTAATAGGAAAATTTTTTTTTTGTTTTGTTTTAGAGGAAACCAGGTGAATTGGGCAATTCAATGTGAGCTTCCATGAGGTCTATGCAACCCCCTCCTGCCCTGTGTTCCTAAGGATGCCCTTTCTCTAGACTTACAGAGAAGGGTGTCATTTGTTTACCCAAGTATTGACTGATGCCCTGCAAGTGCCAGACCCTGGTGATTCTGTGTTGAGCAAAGCCGAGCCCCAGTCCTGCCTACAGGAGCTGACTGTCCGTCAGGGCTCCAGCTGCCCAGAGCGAAAGGCATGCAGACTCAGAATCGACCACACAGGCTCCAGTTCAGGCCCCATCTCCACTACTCCCTGTGCTGTGACTCTGCATGACCATCTGTGAAATGGGCACACAAGCTGATACATCAGGCATCCTGAGAAATTCATCCAAAGAGATGCTTTCTTAATGACTTTTTTTGAAAAAGTAAAGCTAAACAGCATACCTTTTCTCATCCTCACATGTGAAAGCCTTTCCTTTTTAAGTTTTGGACACGACATTCAGGAGTGTAGCCCTCTGGGTGGGGAGAGCAGAGGAAGCAAGTTATAGACAACATTCTGGTTCTCTTGTTGGGTGGCTGGTCCTTGGGGTTTATTAGTTACAGACTTAAAATATTAATGAAAACACACTGGGCCAGTCATGAGCGTCTGGCATAAAGCAAGGACCACAGTAACCAAGCCCTGCGTTCAGGTCCACACAGGGCGACCCAGGATGATGTGGGGCCTACAGAAAGCGCGGCTCAGAGGAGACGCTTCGCAGGTGCCTCCGCCCCATCCTCCTTCCTAAAAGATGACATTTCCCTTGCTTTTAAAAAGCAGATTTATGCCGTCCCGGCGATTTCAGTAGAAACAAAGAGCACGTCTCCCTGGTGAAGAATCAATCGGCTTCCTCCTTGAAGCACCTCCGAGAACCCCTCAGACATCACACAGGCAGGTGACAAGTGTCCCCTGTATCTGTCCAGGCAGAGCCATTAGGATATACATCTTTATATAAAGAGGTTTATTACAATGCATTCTTTGTCATGATTATGGAGGTGGGCAAGTCTGCAGTCAGCAAGCTGGAGAGTCAAGCAGCGCTGACGTTTCAGTTGGAATTCCAAGGCAGAAAAAGCTAACGTCCCAGCTCAAGAGCAGTCAGGCAGGAGGAGTTTCCCCTTACTCGGGGGAGGGTCAGCCCTTCGCGCTATTCAGGCCTTCAGCTGATTTGGCGAGGCCCACCTTAGGAAGAGCAATCTGTTTTACTTTTTTTTCTTTCCAGTCATCTGTCTCTCTCTTGATCTTTTTATTTTAAGTGTCTATTGGAGTGTCATTGATTTACAGAGTTATGTGAGTTTCAGTTGTACAGCAAAGTGATTCAGTTATACATTGCATGTATCTATTCTTTTTAGAGTTATTTTCCTATTTAGGTTATTACAAAATATTGAGCCAAGTTCCTTGTGCTATACAGCAGGCCCTTGGTGTTTACCTATTTTAAATATAGTAGCGGTGCTAGCCGCTCAGTCACGTCCAACTCTTTGATACCCCCACGGATTGTAGCCCATGAGTGTCCTCTGTCCATGGGACTCTCCAGGCAAGAATACTAAAGTGAGTTGCCATGCCCTCCTCCAGGAGATCTTCCCAACCTAGGGACTGAACTTGGGTCTCATGCATTGCAGGCAGATTCTTTACTGTCTGAGTTACAGGGAAGTCCATTTTAAATATAGTAGTGGGTATACATGTCAATCTCAAACTCCCAATTTATCTCCCCCACCCCCGACTTTTCCCTTTTGATAACTGTAAGTTTGTTTTCTCTGTGCTATTAAATGTTAATCTCACCCCAAAACATCCTCACAGGAACACCCAGAATAATGTTAACCAAAGTCTTTGGCAACCCATAAAATCCACCATCACAGCTGTCAACAGCTCACATGGGGCTCAGCACCCAAGGGCCTCCTCATGTGGACTCTTAGATCAGGCCTCGCTGAACCATACTCTGGCATTTCTCCCTAATCCAAGACAATGTAAGACGCTGCTAGGAAAGGGAGCTCGCACCTTGAGGGTGCTGACAATGCCATCGTCCCACCTCCTTGGGGTGTACTTTGCCAGACTTGGTGAATAAGGACGCAGCAGGCCCCGTTGAATGTAAATTTCAGAGCACTTGAAACAATTGCTTTAGTGTACGTGTGTCCCAGGCACTACTGCAACTTCATCTGAGTTCCCTACCGTGGTTTCTCCTTTATTCTGATTCCCTCGCTTTGGGAGATGAACAGAGACTAGGCTTGGGGCTGGCCCCCTGCCCTGGCTTGGCTCTGTGTGGGTCACCCTCAGAGTGACCACAGTATGCGTGCAGGGCCCCTGTGTGGCTTCCACCCTCCGCCTTCCCCTCACAGAACTCTCTCCCTCCTTCCCTCCCCTCCGCCCCTTCATTCCCCTGGATCAGAGCATGTTTACTGATCAATGTCATCTACGTCCCCAGCACAGGGCTCGTGGCTCCTGTTTCGTTGAAGACCCAAGCTGCTCTAGGTCACATCTCCCCCGGTGTTCACGTGACCCCAGGGGCACCTGAAGGTCAGATGCGTAAGCCCAAGGTGTGAAGAGCCTGAGACCACAATGCTGGCACCACGGCCACCCTGGCAGCAAGATGCTTCTGCTTGGGAGACAGACCTCCCCACCTCGAGCCCCTCCAGACAGGCTTGCGGGCTGGAGTCTGATCACAGGCGAGAGTGTCCGCCCTGCGAGCTGGGAGAACCGGGCTTCTGTACCATCTTAAACTATCTGCTTCCCCTTGCAAGCTTGTCTCCTCATCACCAGAGTCCTACTTGCCAATCTAACGTTTGTTCTTCTACCCCAAATCCTGTGACCTTTACGGGTAAAGCAGATAAGCTGGCTGGTGTCAAGGTAGCAGGGTAGAGAAGCTCGTGCAGCCTTCAATCTGCCCCCAGAATAAGCATTCATTTGTTTGTTCAGCAAACAGAGAAGGTTTGCTCGTTAATGGCTCTTGGAAAGCATTCCCCGCATGCTAGAAACGTTCACAAGTGCTGACTTCCGGGGGTGTCAACTTAACGGTGAAAATACTGGAAAGAGTGGTTTGGTCTTCCAAGCTCAGATGTTGGCCAAAGCCGTCTGGTTAATGCCGAAAGGAGCTCGTTGACCGTGACACTGACAGGGGCCCACATTCTGCCATTTTGTGTGCACTGGCTTAGCGGGAAAGGCGGAAGAAAGAGAGATGGACACAGAGATACAGAGGCTGAGAGATGGCTGGCGATAGAGCACCTTCTGGCCCTCACCCGTCCCTGCCTGGACCACACGCACACCCAGTGAATCCTCGCTGGACGGGCATCTCCTGGGTCAGCCACCAACTCCCTCCACAAGCTAAGTTTAACATCATTTTGCTGCTGCCAAATCTTTCCCCCAAATGACAGATTATTATCAGGTTCCCCAGAAGATAGCTTAGAAGGTCTCCAGACCCTCCACCATAGTAGTCAAAGTCATTCAAGCTGTAAACAACCATTAAACTTCAAACTGGGATATTTCTAATAAATCACCTATGCCCAATATCTTAGTCCATGTTAACAGATGGGGAAACTGAGGCTCAGAGAGGGAATGTGACTTGTCAGGATTGCACAAACAGCCGGGGTGGCTGTCAGAGGACAACTCTGGTCCCTGAACCAACTGAAAAGACTGTAAAAGCACTCTGGGGCCTGGTCACAGGATGCCTGCCTGCCCCCTAGACACCAGACTTGACCAGCCAGTTCAGAAAACAATGGCAGCTTCTCTGCAGTCAGCAAAGCCCTGTCCGTCTGCCCCTGCTTTGGGCCACGTGGGGGCTTCTACCTTCGCAGGACAGTGGATGTCCCCATGCCAGTAATTATCAACCCTGTGGCTCCAAAAACCAACATCAATTACAAACAGACCTTGCCTCCATTTTTAGGCAACTGGATGCTGGAGAGAGTCTGTGCTGAGAACACACATACATCCTGAGGGCTCTGCTGGCCTCTGAAATCCAGGCTGCACGTGGAGCCCGGCTAACCCCTCCATCAAGCCCTAACATGCTGCCAGCATCTCCCTGGCTCGAGGGCTCTTGTGCTTGATAAAGGGATGGCCCAGGAGACAGAGGAGATGAATTCCAGGAATGTGATCTTTCAACACCCAAGGAGCTGGAGCCTGGGGTGAGAAATTCCTTCCTGCCTCTTCAAGTGGCTTCCGTGCTCCTAGAACATGACAGGGCCGGACCTTCTAATCCGTTCTCATTCACCCATCCAACCGCTAAGCGGCAGAGAGCACCTGCACTGTGCCCGGCCAGGGGCCGTGGGGGCTCCAGCACCGTGTCGCCCTGCTTCCGCACCACACCCCGTGCTCAGGGCCATGTCCACCTCTCAGGACACACGTCTGATCATGTGTCAGATGATCCCAGCCCCGTGCACCTGCCTTTGACCTGGCTGAGCTCCTCCTCAGACCCTGACGCCCATGGGAGACACACAGAAAAATGTCTTTGCTGTTGGCCAAGTTAGGATGAGGTCATGAAGGTGGACCTTAATCCAGTATGCATACTGGAGCATGCATACTCAGTCGCTTCAGGTGTGTCCGACTCTGCATGACCCCATGTAGCCCACCAGGCTCCTGTGTTCACGGGATTTTCTAGGCAAGAATACTGGAGTGGGTTGCCGTTTCCTCCTCCAGGGGATCTTCCCGACTCAGGGATCAAACCTGCATCTCCCATATTGGCAGGCAGATTCTTTACCCCCGAGCCACCAAGGAAGCCCCATCCAGTATAGCTGTGTCCTTATAAAGTGGGAAATGTGAACACAGATGCACACACACACAATGCCACGTGTAGGTGAAGGCAAAAATTAGAGTGATGTGTCTATAAGCCAAGGAATGCCAGAGGCCTCCAGCAACCAGCAGAACCCGAGGGGCAGCCCTGGGCAGAGCCTTCCCTCCCCCCCACCCCCCGCCC
>SJXQ01013185.1:181032-213598 GCA_006408695.1 Aepyceros melampus
GGGGGGTCGACAGGACAAGGCCGTGAGCCCGGAGAGCTCCCAGACGAGGCTGAGCATGCTCAGGGCCACCAGAGAGGGACAGGGGGCCAGCAGACAGGTGGAGCCAGGTCAGTGCGGCCCCCTGCAAAGGTGTGGTCACACGTGGCAGGAGGGCTCCCTTTTTCACAGACATTGCGCCCACACCCTGAGTCTTTCCAAGAGTCCTCTTTGCAAGCCCGGGGGGAAAAGGGTCTTCCAACCCATTGGACCTGTGCCCTCTGACCTCGACGGGCTGGGTGTTCCTGGTCCCCAGGCCCCTTGGAGGACCAGAGTGCCCAGGGCACCACACCCCTGTTCACCCTGGACTTTGCCTGGAGGGGTCAAGGCCCCTCCCGATGGTTATCTGCCTGAACGTGTCCAGAGACAGCTCGGGAGGGGCGAGGGGCAGGGGGCAAGCGTAGAGGTGCCCCTGGGGCCACCGGCCCACCCCCTTGCTTCCCACAGGGGGGTCGCTCTCTCCTCTAGCACCCTGCTGTCCTTGCCGGAAGCCCCACTGGGAAGGAGCCCAGCCTCCACTGCTTCAGGTGTCCTTCCGAAGTGAAGCTCTGGCCAGGAGCAGACCCACGACCCCAGCGCTTCCTCAGGGTCCTCGGGAGAGAGGCCGGGGCCCTCACCTGCTTCCAAGCCTCCGCCCCTCCCACTGTCGCCATTGATGGGGACCCTCCCACATCGCCTGAACGCCTGACGCCCCCACGCGCCGCTAGGTCCGCCTCTCCCCCCACTGCCTTTGCACCTGAGGTTCCTTCTGCCCAGAACACCGTCCCTGCCCTCCCTCACCTGTGCACTCATTCACTCAGCACCCCCACCCACCCCGGCGGCTGGGCAGGTTGCCCCAGAACCCCAGGGTCTCCGGCCTCCCCACCCGCTCTATGCTGCACACCACGGAGGGCCCTAAAATGTGCCAAAGAGCGAGTGCCTCTCCCGCTCAGAAACCATCCCTGGCTCCCACTGCCTTCCGCCTTCCTGAATCTGACCCCCACGGTCCGCCCCTCTCAAGCAGGCCCTGAGTTTGTCCTGTGCCCTCCTGGGGGCTGGGTGCACCTGGGTTTCACTTTCTGCTCCCATGTGACCTTGGAGGGATACCTGCTCACTAAACAGCCCCCTCCCCCAAGCTATCAACGGGAAGCTTGAACCACAGGTGTCTCTGAGCTCCCTTAGGGCTCCCAGGTCGAGATGCTGGAGGAAAAGAACTTTGAGAACGTCCCACCACGCCCTCAGGGAAGGGTTTGGCTCCTCCTGCCTGCAGCCTCCGAGCGCTGGTGCCCTGACCCTGTCGGGTGATCTGCAGAAACCGCTAACCTTTGGAGTCTCCAGAGGATTAAAATAGGAAACTGTCTCCGCCTCCCACATGGGGTAGACGGTTTTCACAGTTCACACAGCACTTTGGCTCAGCGAGCCATGGCTGCCGTTCCAGCATTTTCAGATGTGACGATCAATACTTAAAAATGGATAAAAAAAAAGAGAGAGAGAGAGAGAAGGTGAGTGGTGGTGGCAACAGGACGCCTGCTCCCCGGGGCCTCCACGTGCCACCAGAATGTGTCCTCTTGCTTCTGAACAGGTCTGAGGTGGGACGTGACACACACACAGAGTGAACGTGCGTGCAGACACCCCAAGTAATGCCTGTAAATACACAAATGCACCAGCATCCACAGACCCGCACACAGCCAACAACTCGCATCCACCCTCTGCCACCCACAGGCGCGTCAACCGGCCACACACACGACCCTCACCCTGGATGCCTGCACCCGCATGCTTCTGTGCGCACCTCCCCCTCCTCGGCGAGCTGGGCATCCCCTCGTCTGACCTGCCTCTGAGCGAACCCACGGGATGACACACAAAGACACAGGCCCACACGGCCCCACACACCTCTCGGCCACCTGAGCGGCACACACAAGCGTGTGGGGGCGCCCACGTGAACCTCTCCGTGGGGCGGGTGTTCTGCGGGGTGGATGGAGCTCAAGCTTCGGGGCTCCCCTGCCCTTGCAGGGCCCCTGGAGGGTCCAGTCAGAGTGGGCAAGGGAAGCTGCAGAAGTCAAGGCCAAGAGTCTGGGCAGGGCGACCACCCCCTCGAGGAGACAGAGGAGTTCAGAGGCCCGGAGCCCTGCCTGGGGAGCAGCTGGGCGGCCTCCACCCACAGCATCCTGCCAACGAAGAAACTGAAGCCCAGTGAAGGAAAAGACGCCTCCCCCGCCCCAGGCTGGCCACCTTTCCACACCTGATGTCCTCACCTCGGGAGTCCAGACACAGGTAACCCCTCCTCTTGGCGGCCAACCAGCCGATAGGAAGGACTTCAAGGCTTGACCTCAGTCCACGCTCAAAAGGCTGGTCTCCAGGAAGTGCCGTTTGTTCACTGGACACAGGTGGAGGGCTCCCTCCTACGTGCCAAGGCCCCACGGGGTGGAAATGAAGGATGCAGTCTAGAAGCTGAAGGCCTGCCTGGGGTGGGGGGCTGCCCTGGCAGAGCCGAGCTGGGGTGGGGGTGGAAGGGGCCGTCAGGAAGGGGACTCTGGAGGGTTCGGGACAGGAGAGCGTGCAGAAGCTACAAGTGGCGCGGGGCAGGAGCCCTGAGCGGGCGCAGGGGTGCCAGCACTCATCGCCAGCTTGCCTGAGCGTGGGGTGGGCTCCTGGCAAGCACAGCGTTTCTTCTGGAGCTCCTGGCTCCAAGAACCCAGAGGAGGAACTTCCCTCAGTTCCTAGCTAACAGTTTGCATTCTGGGCAACCTTTACCATCTCCGAGTTACGTGCTCGGAGGAGATCTCAGGGTGTCGCGCTGACATTTCCACTCCTCCAAGCGGCTTGTCACCTCCGTGTTTTATTTCCATGCGGCACCGAAGAGGGTGGTGTCTGGCCAGCCTCGGAGCCCAAGGAGTGGGTCTGGCCTTTTCTTGGGAACATTTGAAAGGCTCTTGGCAGAACCCTGAACGCATGTGGGAGGGGGCTGGCAGGCCCATTGGAAGAATTCCAGAGCAGGAGAGAAGAGAGTTCCAGAAACCCTGGGACTTTCTGAGCCTCTGGTCTAAAGAAAGCACCTGCTGGCGGGCTTCCCCTGGCCATGGGGTCAACGCAGGCAGGGCTGTACATCTGTGAAAGGTGGCCGCCCGTCGGAAGCAGTGGACTCAGGGGCCGGCGGGCGGGAACCTGTGTTTTGGTCCTGGTCCCATGCCTTTCTGACTGTGGGATGCTTGTCTGCTTGACGGGGGCCTCCGAGCTTCAGTCTCGACATCTCCAAAACTGGGATAATAATAAATAGCTCACGGGGGTCCTGTGCTCTGTAAAAGGCCTATGCTTTTAAAGTGGAAAAACATCTGTGCAGGAAGGATGATGACTTCCCTCGATGACAAATAGGATGGGGAGGCGGGTTCAGGATGATGGGGGGGACACATGTATACCTATGGCCAATTCATGTTGATGTATGGCAAATCACAATATTGTGATTATCTTCCAACTGAAATAAATTAATTAATTAAAAAAAATTAGTTTGGAAGGGTGGACCCGAATCCCTGAGTCATCCCCAGGAAAACAGCCATCCACCAAAGGAGCCTACTCGCCCAGGGCCGGTGGAAGTGGGACCCCTCCCATCTTCATGAAACCACTGGGGGCCCCTTGGTTAGCAGAGCTCAACCCTCAGCCTGACTCACACATGCTCTTTTGCAGCTCACCCTCGTGGGATGGCATTTCATCCTCTAAGCATCATTTCATGCGTGGAGGTCACCTGGGGAGGCTGAGAAGAGCAGAAGGCAACCTGGAGGGGCTGAGGGTGGAGGGTGAGAAAACAGAGCGAACAGAGCAGTTCTTACGGGGTCTTCACTGGAGGGCCATGCAGAGTCAAGGGAGGTTTTTTTGTTTTTTTAAAGATTTTGAGCTTATTTAAGTATTCCTGGAAGGAACCAGATGTGGGGAGGGGTCACTTAATGATTGTATAAGGTCTCTGAGAAGGGAGGAGATAAGTTTTGATGGAGGAATCAGTCGTATGTAGAGGATTGGACCCATCTCAGGGAGCTGCTATGGATATTTATTAACATAAACCTACGGTGAACCTAGATAGCGTTAGGTTCTAGAAAGCAGAATCTAAGAAAGCAGAGACATCACTTTGCCAGCAAAGGTCCATATAGTCAAAACTGTGGTTTTTCCAGTAGTCATGTAGGGATGTGAGAGTTGGACCGTAACAAAGACTAAATGCCAAAGAATTGATGCTTTCAAACTGTGGTGCTGGAGAAGACTCTTGAGAGTCTCTTAGACAGCAAGGAGATCAAACCAATCAATCCTAAAGGGAATCAACCCTGAATATTCACTGGAAGGACTGATGCTGAAGTTGACGCTCTAATACTTTGGCCACCTGATGTGAAGAGCCAATTGATTAGAAAAGACCCTGATGGGGAAAGATTGAAGGCAGGAGGAGAAGGGCATGACAGAGGATGAGATGGTTGGATGGCATCACGGACTCAATGGACATGAGTCTGAACAAACTCCAGGAGATAGTGAAGGACAAGGGGACTCTGACGTGCTGCAGTCCATGGGGTCACAGAGTCAGACATGATTGAGCAACTGAACAAAAACAAAACCATTAAGTCCTCAGAAAGTTGGTAGCACAAAGCAAAAACTATTTCATATTAAATAATATTATTTAAGAAAAGGAATAAATGCTCATTTGAGCCAAATGCCTTTTAGATATCTATTGTTGTTTAGTTACTAAGTTGTGTCCAACTCTTCGCCCGACAGGCTCCTCTGTCCATGGGACCTTCCAGGCAAGAACGCTGGAGTGGGCTGCCATTCCCACCTCCAGGGGACCTTTCTGACCCAGGGATCGAGCCTAGGTCTCCTGCACCGGCCCGTGGAGCCTTCGCCACTGAACCACATTGAATTATGATGATATATTTCTCTGATGTGATTTCTTATACGAATAGCTTTTCCTTAACATTAAAACATTTTTACTTCCTGGGACAAGGTCTACTGGACTTGGGTGAATAATTAGCATGCTATTGAATTTGACTTGTGAGAATTTTATTTAGATTTTTAACATCTGCATTCACAAGGGAGACTGGTTGATTATTTTATGGTTACCTTGGTAGATTTTTGGTGACAAGATTACTTTAACTTTGCAATAGTATTTGGGTAAATTTTGGTCTTTTCTATGCTTTGGAAGAACTATACATCTCTTCCTTAAATATCCTAAACAGCTACGTATAAAACATTAATACTTGGCCCCACAACCTTCTTTTAATAGTAGTTTTATAAAATGGTCAATTATTTATGAAATATTTTATCATTATTTTTGAAGTTTTTATATATTCACAAAATTGTTGGTAATCTACTGTGTTCCAGATAATTGCCTATTTTCTTTGAGATTTGCAAAGTATTTGCATAATTGTATATATTATTCTTATTGTAAACTACGCTTCTGAAATTATATCCTCTTTATCGTATTGTTTGTATTTCATATCTTTTTTTTAATTACAGTCACTGGATTACTGAAGGCTAGTTTTCCCAACTGACACATGTTTATATGTCAGCTCCATTTTTCACTACGTTAAGTTTGGCTTCATCTTTTTTCATTTTACCACTGCAGTGGGTAGTCATGCCCTCCTCCAGGGGATCTTCCTGACCCAGAGATCGGACCCAGGTCTCCTGCTTTGCAGCCAGATTCTTCGCCGTCTGAGCCACCAGGGAAGCCCCTTTTTATTTTATTGGGGCTGCTTTTCCCTCCTTTCTTAATTTATTGCATTGAACACTTAAATCATATACATTTTAACTCTCTTTCTGGATAAATAATTCATATAATAACTATGGATCTACCTGGGAGAATAGCTCTATTCCTATCAGGTAGAGAGTTTTTATTTTCATTAGTTTCAAAGTAGTCTACAAATGTATTTTGTCTCTCTATGTTCCCACTGTTGTTAAAAAGACTTTTTAAAAATTAGTTATTTATGGTTTAATTTTGAAATTATGGAATTTACATTTAGGGAACACAGTAGGATTTCTATGACCTAGCATATCTGCCACTCTGGTCAATGTCCCACAGATGCTGGAAAATAAGGTAAACTCTTTATTTGTGTGTAAAAGGGTAGACATTTGGGAGTTCTCAGCAGTGCAGAGGTTAGGACTCCACAGTCTCACTGTCAGGGCCAGGGTTCAATCCCTGTGCAGGGAACTGGGATCCCTTAAGCCACACGGCATGGCCAAAAAGTTTTAAATTAAAAAAAAATTTAAGGTAGACACTTTATCAATATTATTATTCTGACAGTTTTGGCCTTTTAAAAATTATTTAACTCATTTCCAGCCTTCTATCTGTTGTCTTATTTTCTGCCTTCTCTTTCTTAGTTTCCTTCTTATCTTTCTCGTCTGTCTCTTGCTATCTATGTAAGGAATTGCTCCCTCTTACCTCTTCCCCTGGAGAAGGAGGAGGGAGGGATGACTGAGGAAATGTTTAGGTGTAATGCTTTGCTCACAGTCTCAGGTGGGATGATGGCTGCACAGCCACACACCTATGCCAAAATGTGTGAAACTGTGCGTCTGAAATACGTGCAGTTATAGTATGTCGATTATACCTTCATAACACCATTTTTTAAAATGCCTGCCACATAGTTCTAAAAGATCTGAACACTCACTGGAGATCAACCCCATGGAACCCAGGCTCCCTCCCCAGCAGAGGCCCAGCTTTGTGCAAACCTTACAGGTATATGGATCTTCCTCTTACACAAATGTGAAAAAAACCTTCTACCGTGGCTTTTTCGCACCTAATATATTTTGGTACAAACTTTTTAGCTCTATTGGTGATCTCCTTCCTGATAAGCAAGTGCACACACAAGCTTACATGCTTTATAGTTTCATTTATGAGTTCATTTTTGGCCACACTGGGTCTTCATGGCTGCTCGTGGGCCTTCTCCAGTTATGGAGAGCAGAGGTGACTCGCTAGTTGTGAGGTGCGGGCTTCTCATTGCGGTGGCTTCTCTTGTCGTGGAGCATGGACTCTGGAGAGCAACTCAATAGCTGCGGTGCACGGGCTTAGTTGCTCCACAGCGTGTAGGGTCTTCCCAGATCAGGGATCGAACCTGCGTCTCTGCATTGGCAGGTGGATTCTTATATGAATATAAGCTGAGCCTTATATGTCTATTATTTGCCAAAATCAAGAACAATATGATAAGCCTTGACAGGTCACTGTGTATCTTTCGTAACTCATCCTGCTTTCCTCCTTCCATGCTCCTCCCCAAGACTTTGTTGATTCAATCTGGGGTGATAGATGCAGCCTTTTGTAAAGATAATTTTTTTTCTAAATCTTTTTTTAAGAATTGTTCTCGGCCTTTCTCATTCTACTGTGCTGCCCAGTGGACAGTAGCCTTTGCGCCTGCACCTGTGTGTGCTTGTTCTCCATGCTCTTGGCAGCCCTTTAGCACTCCTGGTTTCCATGCTCAAGGTCTTCACTTGGATTCCTGCCTCAGGTGGCTGGAAACCGCTGGACAATTTTTTAAGGTAACATGAACTATATCTCTCCCAGTCTTTGCCTATTTCCCTATAGCTTTCACTCATGAAAGATGCTTGACTGGGGACTTAACTCTTGGCCCACAAATTTTCCCACTCAAAATCCTGAAGAGCGGGACTTCCTGATAGTCCAGCAGTTAAGATCCAATGCAGAGGGGCCGGGTTCGATCCCTGGTCAGGGAACTAGGATCCCAAAAGCTGCAACTAAGTGTTCGCGTGCCGCAACTAGGATCTGGCACAGTCACATAAATGAGTAAATCAAAATAATAAATAAATATTTTTTAAAATCCTGAAGAAAGGCTTTATTTTCTCCTAGTGTGTAGTATTCAGAGAAGTCTAAAGCAAGCCTATTTGTTCTTCCTTCGTAGTTAACCTGTTTTTTAATACCTCTCTGCTCAGTGAAGAAAACTTGGGAAACACAGAGAAAAATAACTGATTGCCTATAACCACACCCAACGTAGATAAAGCTGTTGATACTTTGGTGTAGGTCTTTCTGATCTTTTCTCCCTTCTGTAAGGTATAGGAATTCCCTGGTGGCCTAGTGGTTAGGATTCTGTGCTTTCACTGCCAGGGCCTGGGTTCAGTCCCTGGCTGGGGGATCAGAGACCCCACAGGCATGCAGCGTGGGCACAAAAAAGGGAGAGAAAGATAATGACACACACACACTTGAACTGAGAATAAGATCCACAGATTAAAAAGCATAGGGAATGTTTGGTTGAACTTTGTCAGCTATTTGGAAGAGAATTAATAAATGACTCTACTTCTGAATGCATTATTAACAGAAAATCACTTTCTCCTTCAAGAGATGAAGAAACTCTTCAAGATGGGAATACCAGACCCCCTTACCTGCCTCCTGAGAAATCTGTATGCAGGTCAAAAAGCAACAGTTAGATCCAGACATGGAACAATGGACTGGTTCCAAATTGGGAAAGGAGTACGTCAAGGCTGTATGTTGTCACCCTGCTTATTTAACTTATATGCAGAGTACATCATGTGAATTGCTGGGCTGGAAGAAGCACAAGCTGGAATCAAGATTGCCAGGAGAAATATCAATAACCTCAGATAAGCAGATGACACCACCCTTATGGCAGAAAGCAAAGAAGAACTGAAGAGCCTCTTGATAAAAGTAAAAGAGGAAAGTGAATAAGTTGGCTTAAAACTCAACATTGAAAAAACTAAGATCACAGTGTCTGGTACCATCACCTCATGGAAAATAGATCAGGAAACAATGGAAACAGTGACAGACTTTATTTTCTTGGGCTCCAAAATTACTGCAGATGGTGACTGCAGCCATGAAATCAAAATATGCTTGCTCCTTGGAAGAAAAGTTATAACCAACCTAGACAGCATACTAAAAAGCAGAGACATTACTTTGCCAACAAAGTCCATCTAGACAAAGCTATGATTTTTCCAGTAGTCATGTATGGATGTGAGAGTTGGACCATAAAGAAAGCTGATCCCTGAAGAACTGATGCTTTTGAACTGTGGTATTGGAGAAGCCCCTTGAGAGTTCCTTGGACTGCAAGGCAATCAAAACAGCCAATCCAAAGGAAATCAGTCCTGAATATTCATTGGAAGGACTGATGCTGAAGTTGAAGCTCCAATACTTTAGCCACCTGATGCGAAGAACTGACTCATTGGAAAAGACCCTGATGCCGAGAATATTGAAGGAAGGAGGAGAAGGAGACGGCAGAGGATGAGATGGCTGGATGGCATCACCATCTTGGTGGACATGAGTTTGAGCAAGCTCTGGGAGCTGGTGATGGAGAGGGAAGCTTGGCGTGCTGCAGTCCACGGGGTCGCAAAGAGTCGGACATGACTGAGGCATTTAACTGAACTGAACTGATTCTTTAGGAGAAAAAAAACAACAACACTGAATGAACTGGAAACTTTTCTGGAAAGTCTAGCATAGGTGGTTGCTAGATCATTCTTCCTCCTTTAAAAAAAAAAAAAAAAAAAAAAAACAGAACAAATAGAGCCAGACCTGCTTGACCATGCACAAATCTTTGAGCCGAAAGTTTTCCAGCTGGGAAGTGAGGATGGGAATGTGGTCATTGGGAGTACTTAGTAGGAGAAAGAGAAGCAGGAGGTAACAGGGTTGTAATGAATGAAAGGGGCTTTGAAAGCCACAAACTGTGACCGTGCTAGATAAATAAATCCCGTGTGATTGGCTCCACGAGTGCCTCCTCTTTGAGTCCCCTCCCCTCTGTTCTGGGACATCCCTGTTATGGGACACTCAGGGAAAAGCCCCTCTACCCAGCCTAAGAATTTCCATCATCATCGTGTAACCACTATCCCCTCTTCCGGGAAACAGATGGGATTAACAGATTGTCGCTATTGTCTCTTGTTCTTAAGCAAGGTACACAAGGATCTGTGTGTCCCCTTACAGAAGACAGGCTCTATCGCTGCCACAGAGAAGGGAACATGTGAGGTCCACAAATACCCTCAGAGTTCCTCTCTGTTTAGAAATCAAGCTTGCTTGGTGTATCAGTAAGGATCACGTTCAACCATGTGTGACTGAAAACTCAAAATAACAGTGACTCAAACACAAGAGAACTTTATTTCTCTTCACATTAAAGAGACCCAGAAGTAGGAAACACAGAACTGATACAAAGGACACAAGGCCATCAAGAACCTTGGTTCTCTCTAGAACGCTGCTCCACCATCACTAAAATGCGACCCTTGTGATCTCAGATGGCTGCTAGCATTCCAGCCATCACACCCATGTTCCAGACAGCCAGGCACAGGAAGGATCCAAGAAGGGCATGCTCCTAATTTTTTAAGATGAATTCTGGAAGTCCCACAGGACACTGCTGTTGATATTTCGTTTGGCCATAAATGACTCACTTAGCTACAAGGGAAGCTGGGAAACAGTCTTTGGGATGGTCAGCAATGGGTGAGCTAAAAATCAAGGTACTGAGATGGCTCATGTAAAGTCAGCTGGTAGAAGATTCCAAGGACACCTGAAAGGAGAAACATGGTAAGGAATAAGAGATCTTATTGGGTGACTCGAGGTTCTTGGCAAGGGGGTGGAGCTTGTTGCTGGAATGCGGTTTGATTGATCACCCTGGCACAAAAAGGACCATCTAAAAAGCCATACCTGGGAGTCCCAGCCTATCTATGTTAGGACCGTGGTTCTTTAGTGGCTGTGATAAAGACCCCCAGCCTCAAGGGGGATTGTCCGAGCAGGACTCAGTGGTGACACAGGGACCAAAGTCTTGCTGAGTCCCTGTCTAAAGTCCTTGGATCATGACCAAAGGAGACTTTAGGGAGGGAACCCCGACCTTTCACTCCAGGATCCACAAGGATGACGAGCTCTGAGGCTGATCAACTTGAGTGGTAAAAGTGTGTGTGTTAATTCTCCCAAGGGCTGAATGAGGATCAGCTGTACATGAAAATGCAGAGCTTGGTCTCAGTGTTCATGGGGCCTGAGCCCCTTTTTCTGCTGGAGGATCCTTGGGTATGAAAGCATGAGGCTATGATGGAGAAAACAGTGTTAGACTTTGCACATGAATCCATTAGTCTAGCACTTGTATCCTAGATAAGCAGAGAGCCGGCGCCGTAAAGAATGGAGCCTGGAAAGGCACTTAAGATCACGTGCATAGGCACACAGGCACACACTCACTCACACACGTGCACACACGCAGCCCTTCCTTCTCAGATGAGAAATGAGGCGAGAGAGGCAAACACTTGGCCCAGGATGGAATCCGCTGTCGGGAGGTAGCCCAAGGAGGAGGCAACTGTGAGGAGACTGCCCAAAAGTCAGAAATACGGGGCAATTAGCTGGCTGCCATTTGACCCAGGGTGGAGACAATTGTTCAGACAAAGACAGACAAGGCAGCCCCCAAGGAAGCGGGCCCAGCAAGGGGCTCTCTGATGACCGTCACACCATGAGGCTCACTCTGATCCCTGGAACCCAGGTCAGAATTCAGCAAATGGGAAAATCTGCCAAGATTCAAGCAAGACCACCTAACTTTCTAAGCAGAGGGGCGTGATGAAGTGGAACCACGTGTGACTACAGGGCAAGTTAACCAGTGCTGAAAAAGTGCCAAGCCAGGTGCCCCTAAGTCCTCCATGTCTGCCCTGAGAGGGCAGAGATGCAGTTAGACACGTGCATTGATAGGAAGAACACTGCCCTGCACCCAGGGACCTCCCTCTGGACCCCTGAGGCATCTTGAATAGGTCCTACAATGTCCCCGAGACTCTGTGCCCTCCGCTGCCGCACGGGGCTCCCGCCTAGCTGATCTCCAAGTCCCATCACAGCTCTGCGAGTCCTCTCCGTGCAGGGAGGGTAGTGGACCTAAGCCTCCCTGGGGATGACGGATGGGAGGAGGAGGCAGGAGGGAAGCTCCTGTGCATTTGTGTGTCTGAGCCTGAGTCTCCAGGCAGCCTTTTCTCCTCTGTGCCTGTTTCCTCCTCAACAAAATGAAAATGAAAATCCTTGCCCTCGACGTCATAGGATTATTGTTAGGATAGAAGCATAATGTTTTGCCAACTGTCAGACACTTAGCGCCATGCACAGGTGGGCACTTTTAAATTTGTATCTATAGTTAATTGGATGGAGAATCAAGAGATGTAGATGCCTGTGGTGTGATCCTGGGTGAGCCTCTTCTTCTGACTGGTCCACTGAATGAGCCCAAAGGCTCCTGACTTCAAGCATCACTTTTTCCGTGACCAGGTACTGTCTTCCCTGAGCCTCCAACACCCCAGCCACCTCCCACCCCACTTGGGGTTGGGCTGACGTGGACCACTCCTCGTCTCCAGTCCTGCAGGGGCAGGGGGAGAGAATATGCTTGTACTGTAGTATTTAAGACTGCCCCGGGCGGCTCAGACAGTAAAGAATCCACCTGCAGTGCAGGAGACCTAGGTTCAGTCCCTGGGTTGGGAAGATCCCCTGGAGGAGGGCATGGCAACCCACTCTAGTGTTCTTGCATGGAGAATTCCAGACAGAGGGGCCTGGTGGGCACAGTCCATGGGGTGGCAAACACTTGGACACAACTAAGCACAGCACAAAGCACTATGTATAAGGGCCTCGGGTGGCTCAGATGGCAAAGAATCTGCCTGCAATGCAGGAGACCAGGGTTTGATCCCCGGGTCAGGAAGATCCTCTGGAGAAGGGAATGGCTATCCACTCCAGTATTCTTGCCTGGAGAATTCCACAGATAGAGGAGCCTGGTGGGCCATCATTCACAGGGTCACAAAGAGTCAGACACGACTGAGCGACGAACACAACACACACACATTATCACACTTGGGTTTTATTCGACTCTAAGTGCCACACTGATGAGTGAATGTTCCCAGAGGAGGCATCTGTCCTGCACATCCTGGCTTTAGCTCGTTTACCTGTCCATGTCAGCTTGCTTGAGTCGTAAACCATTTTAGGTAGAGGGGAAGGAGCAAATCCTATGTCACAAGCCCATTTTGACTCCATCACTCCATGCAAGCAGTGTATTTTTTTTTTAAGGCCTGAGGGCTCTCTTCAGGGGGTAAAATGCAGAAAAAGACTTTGTAAAAACCCTGTGGAATTTTGCCTGGGTTTCAAACATTTGGAGTGGCCACATGGAATTTGATAGGGTTCTATGCAGTATTCTGGGTAACATTTGTGGGGTTTCCAGAAGTCCTGATGGAGTTCCAGAAGGCTGGTGTAGCTCATCAGCCATGTCACAAGTTGGGGGAGAGATCCCACTAGGTCTGGAACTGGGTTGGGAAGCCAAGAAGATCAAGTTTAAGGAAGTGGTAGGTGCAGAGAGCTCTGCATGCTGAGGTGCAGAGCTGGGCAAGCCCCGACCAACTACCCAAGGGAAGGGCAGAGCCATCCAAGTGTGGGATCCAGGAGGAGGCAGGGCCCAGAGGAGAGCCTGTCTAGAAGATGAGGGAGAAAGAGGTCCTGCCTTTGAGAGGCTTTAACAGGCCAGGCCAGAGAAGCCAGGCCCCACATTTCCAAAGGTAACCAGGGACCAAGCCAGGGAGTGACGTGTAGAAAATGTGCCTGCATCTGGAAGGTTAGGTTCATAAAAGGAAAAGCATGCCTTAGTATATCCCTGAAACGTGAATCTCCTAATACTAGCCTTTTATTCTTAATTCTTTCAACTCCCAAACCCACTGTGACTCAGGGACCTTCCCTCTCCTGTTCTGCCTCTTCTTGCCCCAGGAACTCAGCCCTGTGCACAGAAGCCTCACAGAAAAGGCTGGCAATACCAAGACCCCCACGACAATAACTGTAGGACTAGGAAGTTATTCCATATCCAAGGGTATGAATAGAAATTCAATGGAACCCATGTTCCAGTCTCACTCAAACTGAAACACCACACGACTTTTCCTTACAAGACATCCATCAACCTGGCCACATCAGTAGTGCTACACATCTTTGGTTAAAAAAAAAAAAAAAAAAAACAACTCTGAGAACAAATCAAATATCACCTTAAAATGTTATGTGTTTAATAGACATCTTCCCCCAAAATATGGGGTTCCTGATGGGAGGGAGGTGGGCGAAGCCAAAAGGGAACCACTCATGTTTGTCTGTGGCCTCACCTGCTGAGCCCTGGAGTAAGGACTGAGGAAGCACCAGCTTCCTCACTGACCCCCAAGAGGCCTTGCTCACGATGAGAAAGGCTGGTGAAAGCTCCACCGATGTATTCATTTAATGAACAAATGCAGGCCCACATGCCACTGTTTCCCGCTCCTACCTACTAACGAAGGCCCACAGCTTCCTACAAATTTCTGCAATGCACACACACACCAGCTCAGGTGTTTGGGGGTCTCCCACTGAAGGGGCTTAGGCAGCCTTACACTCAAGAGCAGTAACTGTGGGACAGGCACGGGAGGGCCCACTTTTCCCCTCTGATTCCAGCTTTTCCATCACATGTAGCCCCGCTGCCTGATATCAGCACCCCAGAAAAACACCCACTGCTCCTGCAGGTCACCCCACATTCCTGGAGCACCACTGACTGCTAACCGCCGCCCCCACAACCACCACCACCAAGGTCCCTGCATGCTGGGACCATGAGGACCAGGAGTGTGAATGATTCTCCAGGCTTCTCAGAGTTCTGGACAGAAGTGGGAGAAGGGCTTTCTCCATGCTGTTACCTTTCCCCCGTGATTGGAGGCCCATGGACCCAGACCTCATCTGCGTTGTCTGATATTCTGATGACTAAAGTCCAGATGAAAGAAGTGGATATTTTCACAAGGTTGCTCACCACCGACACACCAGTGGAAATTAACAATGACCATCTAAGAAGCATCCATCTGTTCACTGAAGGGGCATCTTTGGACCCGCACCATCCTAGGTGCTTCAGGTAGATGAATTAGACTCACGAGAAATCAAACCCAGCAATAAATCATTCAGAAAAGTACATTCATTTCAAGGAGAGGTTGGCAAACTTTTCTGCAAGTGGCCAGAGAACTATGTGGGCCTTTCCAGGTCATCCTGTAGCTCCAATACTTTGGCCACCTGATGCGAAGAGCCAATTCATTGGAAAAGATCCTGACGATGGGAAAGATTGAAGGCAAGAGGAGAAGGAGGTGGCAGATGAGACGGTTGGGTGGCATCACTGACTCAATGGACATGAGTCTGAGCAAACTCCGGGAGTCAGTGAAGGACAGGGAAGTCTGGCGTGCTGCAGTCCATGGGGTCACCAAGAGCCAGACACGACTTAGCGACTGAACAGCAACAAGTCTCGACACAACCACTCAGCTCTGCCACTGTGTGCAGTGTGACAGCCGCCCTAGACAATGTGGAGGTGAATGGGTGTGTGTTTCAATAAAACTTTATTTATAAAAAATATGCAGTGGGCCAGATTCAGCCCCCGGGCTATGGTTTAGAGTAAAACATATGTTAGCTGCTGCTATATGTTGATTTCTGTTCTGTGGGCAGCTCCCCTCTATATCTGAATTCAGAGCCTCAGGCTCCTACCACTATGCATCTCCAACATTTTCTACATGCATGTGGCTCTGAGGGTGCTGTGCTCAGGAGCATCGCTCCGTGAAGGGACGATAGAGAGGATGAGGGACCTGCCTCCTGGGCTCCTTGCTGGAAGCAACACACACTGCTTTGTCCTCAGGTCCTGTGGGCAAGAACTAGTCCCAGGGCTCCAGTGAGATGCAGGGGTTCCTGGGGAAACCCCTTCCAAACTTGACTCCTCACGGAAGTGAGGAGCAGACAAGTGACAAGGAAATTACCAGACGTATTTCTAAGCCTCAGAAGGGCAGCTTAAGTCTGGACAGAACTGAGGTTTTAAGAGTCACCGAAGTCTCTCAGCCTGCTGGGGGTGAAAAGAGAGCTCCTTCTTCACTGAGGACAGGAGGAAGAGGAGTGAAACCATGTTGGGCGGGGGAGGGCTGAGCCTGAGCAAGGGGCTCACTGGCAAGGCCCAGGAGCCCAGGCTTCATCTCTAAGACAACAGAGAATGAGATGGGGAGCGAGGCGATTGGATATATTATAGGTCACAAGGATGCAGAGGCCGCTCAGTGGTGAAGAATCCACCTGCCAACGCAGGAGATGAGTTCAATCCCCTGGAGAAGGAAATGGCAACCCACTAGGTTATTCCTATGGCCAGCGGAGGATGGCTTAGACAGGAGGAAGATTGGAGGCCAGGGAACAAAAGAATTCTTCAACAGTTCTGACCAGCAAGAAGCAAGAGGGGAGGGCTCTAGACCATTTTAGGATGTAATGCCACAAAATTTCTGTGCGGGATTATAGGTTGCAGGTTTCCTGGTTGAGTGACTAGGTGGGTGGTGGGGGCTTCTATAGCGATCAGAGAGCCAGGAGGAGCAGATACGGAGAGGCAGGTGAGTTTTCGGGACCTGCTGAATTGCGGGTGTTAGGGACAGGGAAGCCTGGTGGGCTGCCGTCTACGGGGTCGCACAGAGTCAGACACGACTGAAGCGACTTAGCAGCGGCAGCAGCAGCAGCAGGGGACGTCCAGGTAATGGGACTGCTGGGCCCAGTGGGCTGCCAGCCAAGATAGCAGAAGTCATCTCACAAAGTGAGCCAGCAGGGCATGGGGCCACCAGCCCACACTCGCACCCACGGAGCTGTCTGGAGAGGGAGACGTGCCGGGTGCAGCTCGGGGGATGGGTCATGATTTACACCCAAGAATACTGATTTCAAACAGGTGGAAAATCCAAGCTGGCAAGGGAAGACAGGAAAAAGACCCCGATACCCATTCATCAGGGGTTGCGGATCAAGGAGACCAGATGTTGCTGGACAAAAAAATGCAAAGAATTTCATAATTTATCCCACAGACAAGAAGAGCCTGTTAAGGTCGGGCCAGGCAGCCTGGAGTTCCAGGTCAGCCGGGAACTCTCCGGTGGGGGAGGTAAGTATGATCACCCGTTACCAATTGATGCCAGGCAGTGTCAGACACACACCTCTGTAGATACCTGCACTGCAGGCAAAGAGCCTCCACGAACAAGCGGCCGCCTCTGGATCCAAGTGTCCCAACTCTGGGCTGCTGGAGGGAGCCTGGATGGCCTTAACAGTCTTAATACCCCCTCCTCTGGTGCACTCCTGACCTGAAAACTCAGTGTAGCTACTGTCCCCTACCTGGGGCCAGGCTCATCCCGTGTGGTTGAATCCTCACCACGACACAGGGGCTGTTTCCACCATTCGTGGGGGGCAGTGGGGAGGGGACCCCGAAAGGTGGAGAAGAAAGGGGGATGCCCACTTCCTACTGCTGGAGCCAGCACAGCACATTTCCACACAAGCTTTGCAGTTAGGACTGGATCAAGCAAGTTCTTTTTCTTAAACGTTTAAAGAATGAATGTCTGTCCACATCACTAATTATTAGAGAAATGCAAATCAAAGCTACAGTGAGGTATCACCTCACACTGATCAAAATTGTCGTTGTTCAGTCGCTCAGTTGTGTCTCTTTGTGACCCCATGGACTGCAGCAGGCCAGGCTTCCCTGTCCTTTACCATCTCCCGGAGTTTGCTCACACTCATGTCCATTGAGTCAGTGATGCCATCCAACCATCTCATCCTCTGTCATCCCCTTCTCCTCCTGCCCTCAATCCTTCCCAGCATTAGGGTCTTTTCTAATGAGTCAGCTCTTCGCATCAGGGGACCAAAGTATTGGAGCTTCAGCATCAGTCTTTCCAATGAATAGTCAGGATTGATTTCCTTTAGGATGGACTGGTTTGATCTCCTTGCAGTCCAAGGGACTTTCAAGAGTCTTCTCCAACACCACAGTTCAAAAGCATCAATGCTTTGGCGCTCAGCCTTCTTTATGGTCCAAATCTCACATCCATACCTGACTACTGGAAAAACCATAGCTTTGACTAATACAGACCTTTGTCGGCAAAGTAACGTCTCTAGTTTTTAATACGCTATGTTTGTTATAGCTTGTCTTCCAAGGAGCAAGTGTCTTTTAATTTCATGGCTACAGTCACCATCTGCAGTGCTTTTGGAGTCCAAAAAATAAAGTCTGTCACTGTTTCCATTGTTTCCCCATCTATTGCCATAAGTGATGGGACTGGATGCCATGATCTTTGTTTTCCGAATGTTGAGTTTTAAGCCACCTTTTTCACTCTCCCCTTTTACCTTCATCAGGAGGCTCTTTAATTCCTCTTCACTTTCTGCCATAAGAGTGGTGTCATCAGCATATCTGAGGTTAGTGATATTTCTCCTGGCAACCTAGATTCCAGCTTGTGCTTTATCCAGCCCAGCATCTCACATGCTGTATTCTGCACAGAAGTCACATAAGTATGGCGACAATATATAGCCTGACGTACTCCTTTCCCAATTGGAACCAGTCCATTTTTCCATGTCTGGTTCAAATTGTTGTTTCTTGACCTGCATACAGGTTCCTCAAGAGGCAGGTAAGGTCATCTTTTGTATTCCCATCTCCTTAAGAATTTTCCACACTTTGTTGTGATCCACACAGTAAAAGGCTTTAGCGAAGTCAATGAAGCAGATGTTTTTCTGGAATTCTCTTGCTTTTTCTATGATCCAACAGATGTTAGCAATTTGATCCCTGGTTCTGCTGCCTTTTCTAAATCCAGCTTGAACATCTGGAAATGCTCAATTCACGTACAATTGAAATCTAGCTTGGAGAATTTGGAACATTACTTTGCTAGCATGTGAGATGAGTGTAATTGTGTGGTAGTTTGAACATTCTTCAGCATTGCCTTTCTTTGGGATTGGAAGGAAAACTGACATTTTCCAGTCCTGTGGACACTGCTGAATTTTCCAAATTTGCTGGCATATTGAGAGCAGCAATTTCACAGCACCATTTTTTAGGATTTGAAAGAGCTCAACTGAAATTCTATCACCTCCACTAACTTTGCTTGTAGTGATGCTTCCTAAGGCCCATTGGTCAAAATGGTCATCCTCAAAAATTCTACAAACAATAAATTCTGGAGAGGGTGTGGAGAAAGGGAACCCTCCTACACTTTTAGGGGGAATGTTAATTAATACAACCATTATGGAGAACAGTATGGAGTCTTCTTAAAACACTAGAAATAGAACTGCCCTGCAATCCCACTCCTAGGCATACACCTGGAGAAGACCATAATCAGTAACATAGATTTTCCCCAATGTTTACTGCAGCACTATTTACAATAGCCAAGACATGGGAGCAACCTAAATGTCCAACAACAGAAGAAAGGATGAAAAGATGCAGTACACATGTACACATGCCTATGTATAAGGCTGAATGGAACACTGTTCAGCCATAGAAGGAACAAAATTGTGCCATCTGCAGACATGTGGATGGACCTAGAGACTGTGATAGAGAGCGAATTAAGTCAGAAAGAGAAAACCAAATACCAAGCATCTCATTTTAATGAACTCTAGAAAATGGTATGTCATTGCTCAGTCACTAAGTCATGCCCAACTCTTCGTGGCCCTATGGACTGTAGCCCACTATGCCCCTCTGTTCATGGGATCTCCCAGACGAGAATACTGGAGTGGGTTGCCATTTCCTTCTCCAGAGGATCTTCCCAACTCAGGGATTGAACCCGCATCTCCAGCATTAGGCAGGCATTAGCAGACAGATTCTTCGCAGTTGAGCCACCAGAGAAGCCCTTAGAAAATGGTATAAATGAACTTATTTACAAAGCAGAAATAGAGAGACACACATACGGAAACCAAGGGGGGAAGGGAGTGGGATGGATTAAGAGATTGGGACTGACATATATACACTACCTTATAAAATAATTAACTAATAAGAACCAACTGTATAGCCAGGGAATTCTACTCAGTGCTCGCTCTGTGGTGATCTAAATGGGAAGGAAATCAAACAAAGAGGGGATATGTATACACGTGCAGCGGATTCACCTTGCTGCACAGCAGAAACTAACAACATTGTAAAGCAACTCTACTCCAATTAAAAAACAATGAATGTTTGATCAGTTCAAACCGACCAGGACTCCCAAACCAAGCTCCTTCTTTTTAGCTGGACTGGTTCGCAAGATAACTATGATGGTGTGTAAGAGGTGCTTGGGTGTTTACATGGGCAGAATTGCTCGTTATTTCCTGCTGAATAAGATACAAATCACAGTCGTGACTTTTACCATCAGTCACAGCAAAGTCTCAAGTCCTGCAAACACAGGACCTCTCAGCTGGTGGGGCCTCGACTCAAACTGAGACTTCTAACACACAGGAGAAGAAACCAAGGAAAGTGAGCTGAGAGTCCCCATTGGCCCAAATTATTCTCAACGACACATCTGAAGAATCCTACACCAAGCAGGATTTTCCCTGGGATGAGCGGATGGTTCAACATACACAAATCAATGTGATACATCACAGCAATAGACGGAAAGAGAAAAAGCATGTGATTGTCTCCATATGGCAGAAAAAGCATTTGACAAAATTTAATATCCTTTCATGATAAAAATCCCCAACAACCTGGGAATAGGCGAAACAGGCTGCTATTTAGTCGCTAAGTCGTGTCTGACTCTGTGTGACCCTATGGACTGTGGCCCACCAGGCTCTTCTGTCCACTGGATTTCCCAGGCAAGAACACTTACATCCAAATAATAAAGGTCGTCTACGACAAGCTCACAAAAACATCATACTCAACAGTGAAAGTCTGAAAGTCTTTCCCCTAAGATCAGGGAGAAGACAAGGGTGCTCATTCTCACCACTACTATTCAACATGGCACTGGAAGTCCTAGCCAGAGCCGTTAAGCAAGAAAAAAATAAAAATGCCTCTAAGTCAGAAAGGAAGAAGTGAAACTGTCATTACTTGCAGATGATGTGGGCTTAAACACAGAAATTCCTAACAACTGTTAGGCTCAAAGAAAAAACCTGTCAGAACTAATCGACAAACTCAGTAAAGTTGCAGGATATAAAATCAACATATAGAAATAAGTTGTGTTTCTATACACTGACCAGAAAACATCAGAAAAAGAAAATTTAAAAACTATTCCTTTCACAAGAGCATCAAAACAGTAAAATACTCAAGAATAAATTTAACTAAAGGCAAGAAAGATCTGTACAATGAAAATTACATGACTTTGATAAAAGGAAGTGAAGAAGGCACAAACAAGTGGAAAGATATCCCGTGTTCTTGGATTGGAAGAATCAATATTGCTAAAATGCCCAATACTACCCAAAGTCACCTATGGATTCAGTGCAATCCCCATCAAAACTCTGATGGGCCCAGATCGCTCTTGAGAGGGGCCTCATTAGAAGTCATCAGCCCATCACAGCCCTCTGGCCTGTCCTCCAAGGGACAATACTTCTCTGCTCAGTCCATCAAGAGCCCTGTGGTCTGAATCACACTGCCCAGGTGAGATGCCAACAGCAGTGGGGTCTACACACCAATCCTTAAAAATAACAATGATGAGAGCTAGCTGGTCAGGGAGAGGACCCAGGAATGACCATCTATGGGACAGAAATACCCCTGGAGGAAAGGGTCTCTGCTTTTATGAGCCCACACCTGGCTCTGGCAGGCATATGTGGTAGGGGGCTGGAGGAATGGGTGGATGGAGGAACACTGAGGAGGGAAGGAAGGAGGCCCCAGGGTCAAGGCATTGGAAAGAGCAGATCGTGTCTGGGGGCATCGCAGACCTCCGGGGGTGGCTGCCTAGGTGATCTTCAGAAACGAGAACCCCTGGCCAAGGTCTATGTGGTGTCTGGTCGCCATCGCTTCAGGCTGGTCAGGCTCAGCTGCTGGGTCCCCACAGCCCCTGGGCATCCTCTCCCATAACCCTGGATTCAGGGTACCACGTTGGTGCCGTCTTCTGTCTGCCTGGTAGGCTGGGTCCTCTACGTGTTCACACCATCATTGAGAAGGAATAGATGGGCCTTTCTGGGATTCGAGGGGTAGGGGGTTGGGATGGGGGCTGGATGGACAAAGAGGCGGAAGGAGGTGGGCTCCCTCCTCCTCTGTCCCCTCCCCGCCACCGGCCCCCTCAGTCCCGAGCGAGCGGCTGGGCCCAGCGAGGGAGCCGGCAGACACAGCGTCCTGACTGCCTCGAGCAGTGACTCAGCCACCATCTGTTATTTAATGAGAAGATGACAAGCCAATTGGCGTGTTTCCCCCGCTTCTCTTTAATATGGCAAATCGAGAAATGTGACTTTCTTGATCTATATTTTAATGATTCTGACTTGCTCACTCTTACTTCTCTTAATTCAGCAGTAAATAAAGCTGTGATTTGCGCAGGAATCCCTACTGGGGTTTCTTCTAATTTTGCCTTGGGGGTTTGGGTCTTTTTTGGTCGGGGGGTGGGGGGGGTGGCAGGGTGAGTGAGAGGGTTTGGCCAGGTGGCGCCCTTCCTGATTCTGCCGCTAGAAGAGGCCAAGTTCAATCCCAGGGTCTGCTCAAAGAGATGGGGTCCAGGAAAGCCCTCCTAACCCAGCCCACTCACAAGGGGCAGCCTGCCATGCAGGTGACGAGCTGGCCTTGCACAGGTGTGGACGAAGCCTGAGGCTGCACTGGTCCAGGTGGGCTCTGCCGCTGACCCTGCGTGACCCTGGGTGGGTCCCCCTCTCCCTCAGGCCTCAGGTTCTCAGGCCTTAGGAGGAGGATCCCCCAGGTCCTGCAGCTCAGCAGTGTAGGTTGGGATTCTTCCGGACAGATTTGCTGGTGACTCGGATGAGCACCGTATTTCTGCCTCCACTACTCACTCCTTACGTGACCTCAGGCAAGCTCCCCACGTGGGGGACCAAGTCTTCTGCTCTGAGCTGTGCCTAGGGAAGGGTGACAGCACCCACGCTCCTCACAGCACCCCAAGGAACGAACGTGGTCAGCCCCGGAGAAGGAACCACGCAGAGAGACCTCGTCCACTACCATCATGTGCCTCCCGGCTTGCAGCAGGGCTCGGGTCTGTGATGGGAGGGCGGCCCCCCACCTAGGACCCTGCTGTCTTTGATCTCCTAAGTCCTCAGGAGCTTTAGTAGCTTTGCAGGAAGCCACTTGGCTCCTGAAGACATGGGTTCTGGAGTGTGACAAGCCACCGTTTGGATCTGTTTATTGGCTATGTGACTCCGGGCCAGAGACCGCTCTGAGACTCAGTTTCCCCATCTGTTCAGCAGGGCTGAGAAGCCTGCTCAGCACTAGCAGAAATAACGTGAAGTCGGGGGGCTGCTTCTAGGAAAGAGACTGCTGGCTTTGCCCCACCGGTGACAAGTTTGGCCTGAGCGCCCAGGTGCTGTGCTCCTTGGCTCCCCGCACAAGCCACCAGACTCCTGCCTGGACCGATGGCTCTGGGGTGGAGGGGGCGGGGGCCTGGGGGCGCTGAGATCTGGCCACGTGCTCTGCCTCAGTCCAAAAGCCACGCTCACGTGACCATCGGCAGCGGATTGATGAAATTAAGCACAGATGGCTACTTTGTTGTTGTTCTTTGAACTGACAGCTGCTGGTATAAAAATAAATTAAATTAAATTTCACATAAGTCAGACTTTTTTTATTTTTTTTTAAATGATCTAAGTTTTTTGTGTTGTTGTCATTAAATTGTTTTCTTTCTTTTTAACATACGGAGGCAGAGAAAACTCCAGGGCAGCAGAAACAAGAATGAGAAGGAGAGAGCTCCAGGGTGACCCCTAAATTTGGAGAAAAGTCCCCATTATGCCTTCCCAAAGCCCCACCCCCACCCCCCAAGGTTAAAAAAAAAATCTCTTAGCTCCTTTGTCTTAAGAGACATCAGCCAGGGAGTCAAACAGTGCTAGTTTGAAGCCAGTCTCGGCCACCAGCCCGTGTGCCCTTGAGAAGTCATTCAGCTGTCCCCATCTGCAAGCAGGGAAGTGAGGCTGCCTCCCTGGGGGGCACCTAAGTGCTCAGCATTCTTGGCTTGTTATTACCTGCATGACCCAAGTAGATAGAGAATCCTCACTCACTCGGAAGGATTATTGTGAAGGTTAAATGCAAGAGGGAATATGGAAACAAGCCCCCAGCAACCCCTGTCTCCAGCAGGCTCTCAAAAGCCAGTCCCTGGGGCTGGCCTCACCCACCCACTCAACCCCCCTCCTGCCTCCCTGCCCCACACCTTGCGCACTGGGTCCAGGCTGGACATGGCCACACGATACACGGGAGGAGGAGTGGGCAGCTACCGTGAACGCCCCTGGGGCCTCCATCCCCTGCCCTGTGGCTGTGTTCTTAGACCACCTACTGGCCACAGCCGGGCGGTCCAGGGGAGAGCAGGCCAATCAGATCCCTGTCCTGAGGTTTTTCTAATGAGAGAGGGAGGGAGAGGCTGACCTTGCGTCAAGTGATAAGCTGTGAACCTTTGGAGAGGGTGGTCGGGAGAGACAGAGGATGAAGCCAGCCCACAGTGAGAGGCAGAGATGAGAGATGGGGAGAAAACCCCAGGGCCGTTCATTCTCTGGTCTTCCCTGCATCTCTGCAGCTCCTCACCCTTCCCATGACTCAGCTGTTCACCCTGGCTCCAGACCTCCTTCTGCCTCAGCTGGCTCTAGCTCAGTGGCTCGACAAAAGTCCCTGTCCGTCCCTCCCAGGCCAGCGGAGGAGACAGCACGCACCACTGACAGTAGCAGCAGGGAGAATCCACGAAGGGCCTCAGGTGGCTGAGATAAAAGGCGGCAGGCACCCTGGAAGGGAGAGGTCGATTCTGATGGGCCGTGTCAAAGCTGTCTGGGAGGAGGAGAGACAGAAGGGACAGGGCAGAGATTTGGACAGGGTGATGCTCCATGAAGGAGAGTAAGTAACGGCACGGAGGTGGGAAAGACAGGCCTGTGTTAAGTACACGGTCGAACGGTGGGAAAACACACCAGGGAAGTGGGCAGGGTCGAATCATAAAAGGTCTAAGTGCTAGTCTAAGGGATAAATGTTTCTCTGTGGTCAGGAACCATGAGAGCAAGCACACCCCCCACACACAGGCTGCTCTTTCCTCTCAGGCCCCTGGCAGATCTTATTGACCCAACTCCTCACCGAGGTGGGACATGGTTTCAGGAGCATTCTTAAGGCTGAATGCTCCAGGCTGATGGGACATAGCGTGTAGGGTAGAATCTATTTGCTACTCATATCGCCCTGATGGGGAAGCTACACCTCCAACCCCTTCCCTACCTCCAGGGAGTGATTCTGTCCTAATTGAGTATTAGCAGGGGGCACTGACAAGTCACTACTAGCTTTTGACAAGACCCTGTCCTGCCCTGGCACTCCAATGGCCATCCATCAACAAGGAAATGGACAAGACCAGTGACTTCCAAGTCTGTGTGTTTTAAGCAGTTGAAAACTTTACTCAAATTCCATAACCCACCCTCCAAGTACACTAAAAGCACTCTCCCTGTCTGCTCTAGGGAGAGGTGGCAGAGATCCACCTGGGTTACGAGCAGCTCTCTGTCCCGAGGGCCGAGGTGCCTGCGCCTTCTCCCTGAGGATGGGTGTGTGTCCACGCCTCGTCACTCAGTCGTGTCCGACTCCTTGTGACCCCATGGCCTGTAGCCCACCAGGCTCCTCTTTCCATGGGATTCCCCAGGCAAGAGTACTGGAGTGGTTGCCATCTTCTACCCCAGGGGATGTCCCCAGCTCAGGGATCAAACTTCTATCTCCTACACCTCCTGCATTGGCAGACACTTCCTTTACCACTGTGTCATCTGGGAAGCCCCAAGGGCGGGCATAAAGGAGTAAATCAGGACTCCTGGGTTCCCAGGGCAGGAAAAGGGGAACGGCAGCTGAGAAAGGGATGTGGTCTCACAAACGGTCCCAAGCAGCACGATTCTGATGGAGCACCAGGGGCCGCTGGTCCTCTGGACCAAGGCTTCCTATGGGATGAAGGGCTGGACTCCAAGTCCTGTGGCCCACATTTGGCCTGGGAAGCAGGGCTTGATTTCAATCATTCAATCCCAGGCTATGACTGCACCAAGTGCAACAAGCAGTAACACAGGGCTGGTCAGCAATGGTGATGATACGGGTTCATGTTCCTTGGAGAACAGCTGCTTCTGAGCAGTTCAGGGGTCCTAGGCAGACACCTTGGGCTGGGGGTTTTCATGTCCCATGACATTAACCTGACCCCAAAGCTCCCGGAAGTGACCACTGGGGCCAGCTCCCAGGGCCTCTGCTGCTACCCAGCCTTTGGGTAACTTGATGGAGTACAGGCCTCCCCGATTCTGGTGACCACTCATTATTTACCAGGAAATGTCCCTGAGAGGTCCCTCTCCATGGGGACCTGACAAGTCAAGGCAGTTGTTTTCAAATGCCAGTGTTTTTTTTTTTTTGGCTGCATCTGGATCTTTGTTGTATCACATGGGATCTTCCATCATGTCTCAGTTGCAGCATGCAGGAGCTTTCATTACAACTCAGCTCTCTAGTTGAGGCACATGGGCTTAGCTGCCCCTCAGCACGTGGGATCTTAGTTCTCCAACCAGGGATCAAACCCACATACCCTGCATTGTAAGGCAGATTCTTAACCATCGGACTACCAGGGAAGTCCTCAATGCATGTGCTTTGATTTCTCCATCTGTGGGGAAGAGAAGGCAGAGGGCAAAACAGTTCTTCCAAGTCTCTTTTGATCCCAGTTGAGCGTGGCATTTCCCTTCTCTTGACGTGGTTTCCCAGTTTGTTAAAAACAGAAGTTGGACCGGCGACCTTTTTGGTATGTAAGAGCTGGGACTTTCTCCAATGCATTAAAAAAAAAAACCCATGTAACAACAACAACAAGGATGAGAATGATAAACAGCCATGGCAACTACCGTTTGGAGAGTGTTTGCTTATTACCAGACACCAATAGCTTTAACACCAATGCCTGTGTTTCCATCAGTGAGGGAGGGATCATTACCTTGTTTTGAATAGCCGATGAAGCTGAAGCTCAGAGAGGTGAAGCAACTTGCCCAGACTCACAAAGCCCACCAACAGCAGGGCCGGCACGGCAAGTTCAAGCCACTCTACCGCACGGCTCTCAGTTGATTCTCCTTCTCACGTCAAAGTCCCCATCCTCCCGGCCTCTCAAGATCAGGAGACCTGAAAGCATATCACTCATGGAGTCCAAATATCAGACCCACAGGCATCATCTGATCCATCCCCTCAGTCAGCAGGTAGAGGCCAAGACCTCGAGGAGGGAAGGGACTGACCTTGGTGCCACGCCAGTGAGCCAGGACCTCAGGCCATGAGCTGGCTCAGGGAAGATGGGAGAAAGGTTTCTATCACTTGCAACCAGCTCCTTGCTGATCTGGACAGGCCAGCCGTGTGGAAGGAGCCCCTGGAACTGACAGACAGACTGTCCTACAGGGAATTCCCATGGTACCACTGCCCTAAGCTCCTCGGTTCTCTGAGCCTGTCGCCTCATCTGAAAATGGGGAACCTCTGCTCCCTCCTGCTAAGGGACAGTGGCTGCACTTGGGCACAGGGGAGCAGCTCCGGGCACAGCCCCGGGGGCTCGGGTGCTGCAGCCCAAGGACCGAATCCAAGGACAGAGAGGTCCTGGCCAGGAGAGGGTCCCCCAGGAAGGGACTGGACCTGAAGCCGCTCATCCCTCCACTGCAGCAAGTTGGTCCTCGGGGCCGAGTCCCCAGTCGTTCGGCCGGGAGAGCCTGGCAGCCGCCGGCCCAGTAGCACCAAGAAAAGAGGATTTCAAGTAAATTAAAAACAAGCATGTGTGTTTCTCCTTGGCCCATCTGTGGCAGTTTCTCGAAGCACCAGCTCTCTTGGAAGGGGGAAAGGAAGAAGGCGGAAGTCGAATGGCTCTTGGAGAAGCTGGAAAAATTAGCAATTAGGAGGGAAAATTGTAATGAGAAAATGAGCCTTAATAAGGCAAACACAATACTGCAACGGCTTTTTTCTTGCTCTCTCACAAAAACAAGCGGTGACTTCATGTCTGGGTTTCTCTGCCTTCCTGCGGCAGAGCCAACTGGGAAAGAGCGGGAGAAAATGTCTCCATTGTCCCGAGACACCGTCCGTGGCATCCAGGAGAGAGGCGGCCTGCTAGGCCATCATGAGCAGGGGAACCTCACCGGTGCCCTTTGTGGAACCCCTGCTCTGCTCCTGGCATCACACTCTGTGTGCCCACACTCCATTGGCCAGGATGGGCTAGGTCCTGCTGCAGCAACCACCCAAACTCTCACTGACTCAACACATAAAATTTACATCTCAGTCACATTAGAGATCCAGAGGGTCCGCCTGGCTACGTGCTTGCATGGTTGTTGTGGGGGGCGGGGGGTAGAGTGAGTTTTTCAGTCTCTCACTGGCTCTTACAGTTTTTATGCACAAGGGACACTCATCAGTTAGCATGCATATTTCCCTAGCCAAAGTCACTTGGCCACACCCAACTTCAAAGAGGCATGGGCCTGCATTCCTAATGTGTACCCCATGGAGGATCAGGAAAAGCTGTGACTAGCCCTAACGACTATCACGTATGTGTTATCTAACCCTCTCCAAGGGAGGTAGATGGTAGCATCCTCACTTCACAGGTGAAAAGGCTGAGTCTAGGAGAGAGGACATGAGTCCTTTCATACATTCAAGTATTCATCCGGCCTTGATCACTTGCACTTTCATTCAACAACTAAATAAGCCTCGACTTCTTGATATAACTTCCTATAATGCATTCAACATTCAGCCAACATTTTTGAGGACTAGTGCTAAGCCTGGCACTAGGGATACTGGAATGAATAAAATACACATATGCTCTGCCTTCATGGAGCTCACGGTCTAGCTGAGAGACACACAAGAAAGCGAGTGAAGAAACTGGAAAAATGACAGGATGAAGCCTAAGAAGGACAATACTAGAGCTGTGAAATGAGCATGCTGAATGAATGGGTGCACTGGGGAGTGAGTGAACGTTCCCGCAAGACCCAACTCAAGGGCCAGCCAGGCAGCTGACAGCAGGGTTTGGAAGCTGAAGCTGAGCTGCACTGCCACCGCTTTCTAGAGCTATGATCTTGAGTAAATCATTTAATTCTGCAGGCCTCGGTTAAGACAAGAAAGCTTACACTGAGAGCTTTACCTATCTAGAAAGAATTTATAGAAGGTGCCCAGCACAATAAATGTACTCTAATTATTGCCACCTGTAGATCAGGGACACAGAAAGAGACCTTAGAGTAATTCCAATGCAAGGAAAACAGAGCCCGAGGCTGGGTAGCAGCTGAACTCTGCTCCTGCCGGGGCCAGCTTTCCAGCCCGCAAAGTGGGTTGTCTGGGTGTTCCAGGCCCTCTGCTCTGATATCTCTGGGCCTAAGAATTAATATCTTTAAAGGCCAGCAGACAGGCACCCTTCATACAGAAACAGCTGCGTCTTTCACAAATATGGAGGCGGATCAATGTCCCTGGGCCTGTCCACTGATAACTTCAACAGGCCATCTGCAGACACTGAAAATCACCAGCGGTGACCTCACTGAAACCTGTGCCCGGCAGGGTGCTACCACAAGGCCTCTGCTACTCTCCAAAGGCCTGGGCCGGAGACCTCCAAGTTCTCACCTGGGGCTGTTGGCACCACCTGGGAGCTCAGTTCCAGGGGCACTGGCAGGGCTCCCAAGCTGCTAAGGACGCAGGTACAGGCGACCAGGGACCTCCTAGAAAGAAGCATGGTGGCACCCAAAGCAGGCCGCACTGAGCTTTTATAGCTTCCCTGTGAGAGGCTCCGACTGGCTCAGTTGCCACACTTTTAGATGGAGCGTTCCTATTGGACAGAGCTTACGTCTGCCACCACCCATTTGTTAGTCCTTGGCTCCGCCCCCAAGCCCTGGTCCAATCAGCTACACAGGAGGGTACCTGGTGCTGTTGTCTGGAGCAAAGGCGGGGGCCGCTCCAAGGGCCTGCAACCAGGAGTGTGCAGTCACCCCGGCTGCCGCCGCCCCTAAAGACACAGACATCCTTGATGAGTCCCTTACTTTCTTATCTGCAAAATGGGTCCAGTGGAATCCCCCAGTTGTGCTGCTCATATCGCCCCACAACACACCCCGGGAGTGGTTCCTAGCCAGTTCCTGCCACACTCGGGAGTGGCCAGTCCAGCTTCCACATGCATGGTACCTCGAGGATGCGAGTGGGGAGGGGGAGAGAAGAGGAAGAAGGCCCCTGGAAAGAGGCCTAAAGCCCCCAGCCCCTTATATGCACAGCGTGCAGACAGCACCTGCGACACGTAGCCTGGCCCCTCCACGACCATTTCCTCTCCATCTAACTTTTCGAGCATCGGGCGAGCTAGCGGGGCACCGACACCATTCCTGCTGTGGACGGAAGGCTCTTCGCTGCCAAGGAGTTACAAGCCCAACGCATTAAGGCCCAGAGTAGCTGAGCGTTTCCGGCCCTCCTGTGGCCAAGCCTCTCCCTTCCAGCCCAGGAGGGCCAGAGCTGGAGAAACAGCTGGACTGCCTGTGCAATGTGAGTTAATGGGAGTTATAATTTCTCCAGTGCCTCCGCCTAGAAATGGGAGCGATGTGCATAATTTATGGGAGGTCTGGGTCTGTGCTACCAGGATGGGCGCCACTTGCTCGCAGTTGGACAGATGTGGGAGAAGGGAAAATCTCCCAGAGGAGGGCCTGCCCAGAGTGACTGCCCTGGCCTGGCTCTCAGCCCTGTTCTGTAGGAATCTGATCATCTGGGGGCTGGAGAGAAGGCCTAGAACTAGCATTTCTCTGGGCTCTGCTGTCTGGGAGCAGTGGGTGAGGGAGGAATGCGCTGCTTTATTAGTGATGGTGGCTTTTGTAGCCCTGAGTCTCAGCCCCACTGAGGAGGGGGCATTTGAGCAGCCTTCGGGGGGGCCCTCTCACTTGCCTTCCAGCCTGTTGCCAAGCTGGGCATTTGTTCATTTTCTGACTTTTTTCCCTGCTAGAACATCAGCTATGTGAGGGTAAGAGTCTTTGTTTCCTGACTGCTGTTGCTTCAGCATCTAGAATAAGGCCTCGTCCATAGTAGGTATTCAATAAGTGTTTGTTGACAGGCTGTGTGAGCTCAGGATCTCAGCAGGAATCAAGGAGACAGTGTGGTAAAATTGAAAGAAACAGATATGAGTCTGAATCCTTATTCTGCCGCTGATTTGCTGTGTGACCTTGAACAATTTATTGTTTTTCATTTGCTAATTTGTGTCCGACTCTTTGCAACCCCATGGACTGCAGCACACCAGGCTACCCTGTCCTTCACTATCTCCCGGAGTTTACTCAAACTCGTGTCCATTGAGTTGGTGATGCCATCCAACCATCTCATCCTCTGTTGTCCCCTTCTCCTCCTGCCGTCAGTCCGTCCCAGCATCAGAGTCTTTTCCAATGAATCAGTTCTTCACATCAGGTGGCCAGAGTATTGGAGCTTCAGCTTCAGCATCAGCCCTTCCAATGAATATTCAGGACTGATTTCCTTTAGGATTGACTGTTTTGATCTCCTTGCAGTCCACAGGACTCAATTTAAACCTTGTTTTTAAACTCAGGACCATTGCTTCCTCCTCCAAAAGTAGGGACAATGGGATTATTCTCTTGGGACCCTAATGGGGTATCTCAGGTTGGGAAGAGGGGTCAGTCAGGCATCAGGCAGAGTTGGCAGAGCAGTTATGAAGCCCATCTCAGAATCAACCCGGGCTCAGGAATCCTTTCCATAGACCAAAGCTCCCCACCTGGAGGAGACTTTCCCCTCCAGGAGACCCTCGGTCCTGTCTGGAGACATTTCTGGTTGTCATGCTGGAGGAAGGCTGGCATCTGATGGACAGAGGCCAGTGCTGCTTCATGCCTGCAGTACACAGAACAGCCTCCACAAAAGGATTATCCAAACTGAAAATGTCAGGAGTGCTGAGGCTGAGAAACCCAGGTCTAGACCCAGCAGGGCATCTGGAAGTGCAGAGTCCCCATCTGTACAATGGAAGGAGGGCAAGGTGAGCACAGCCTGGGCAGACTTCCACTGAGTCAGAGCCTTCCAAGCCCCTAAACCCGCCATTGCCCAGAGGGAGCCGTGAGCATCGGGGGGGGGGCCTCCTGGGGAATGTGCTTCCCCTGAATGCCGGAGGAAGCAAGGGGCCCCCAGCATCTCTCTCCACCCATGTAAATCAGCCCAGGAAGGTAGGAGCAGTGGCAGCCCTAATTGAGGCCAGAGAGCTGTGTCAAAAGTTCAAAGAACATTCCAGGATTTCTTCCTTAATCGTGTCTTTCAGAGCAAGCCCCAGACCCTGGCGTTGACTGCTGCCAGGTGTGCCATAAACCATCTTTTCATGACAGGCTCTGTCCCAGAAAGCTGAGCTCGGGAGGGGGCTGGTGAGCTCTGCACAGTGCGACTGGGAGCTCAGATTCTGGAACCACCCCTAGTTCTCCGGCCACCAACTATGAGATTCAAGAAACCACCCCCAAGTCTCCAGAGCTGCCCACCAGGACTCTAGAGCCAATGGCTCTAGGATTCTGAAACTGGGCGCCTGGCTTTCTGACACTAGCTCCACAGCCAAGGGTGCAAGAAGGCCAAGGCTCAAGAAGACGTGTGCCCTGATGATTCTGGAAGCGTGGGCTCTGGTGTTCCACTTCCGGCTTAGGGACCCCATTCGCCTTGACCTCAGGGGAGCCCAGCTAGCACGGCCAACAGGATGGTGGGCTGCACCCCACGGACCGGCAAGGCCTGTACTTGCCCAGCCTCAAGACCCAAGAGGGAGCCTGGAGTTAGCAATAGAGACATCAGTGGTTTGATGCACGAGGATCTTACACTTCTGAATCGAGGTCCTGGAGCAACACGCCACCGTGTGTGTCAGACACCGG